>VXBB01024009.1:110198-183518 GCA_013399915.1 Illadopsis cleaveri
ATTTTATTTTATTTTATTTTATTTTATTTTATTTTATGCAATCTCTTCTACAAATCAAGTGATTCGGTCACAGCAAACCTGCTCCTTTCCCATTGTGCACTAAGATGATGGGGAAAACACCCTTCCCAAATACCTTGGGACAAATCCTCCTTCAGAGACCCCTTGCACAAAAGTGACTTGGTGTTCACCCCAGGAGCAGAGGACTTGATTTACCACCCCCACCTTGCACTTCTGCACCTGTTGGTGTGTGACCAATGCTCCCCCCCTCAAAGTACTGTGTCAGGCTGGGATTCTGTCATTTTTTTATCCTGATCCTCTCCCATCCACAACAATCCTGTGGTTCCACTGCTGGGATTAAGGACTGCAGTGATCAGGTGTAGCACAGGAACATTTTCTGAGCTGCCCACATCAGAACTGAAGGCACAGGAATGGCAATAGCCTGGTTCTAAACAATTCTGTTCCCCAGGGAACACCACAGGGATGCTTCACCTGGTCCCTGCTTGTTTATAAAGGCTTGAGATCAATCCACAACATCCCAAGGTGGGAGCATCCCCTCCTGTCAGTGCCATCTCCTGCCCTGCAGCACAGCTGTGTTTACACATGTCTATCAAATCAAATCAGCAGGAGAGGCCCTGAGAAGCTGCTGCATCCCAGGAAGTGTCAGCCTGGCTGAGGCTTCAGCTCCCAATCAAAGTCAGCCTGGCCATAGCTGGGAGTCATTTGGAGCTGGCAGCTGCTCGGCAGCAGTGGGAGCTGAATGAGCTCTCAGCCCAGCTCAGGAGAGGCCTCTGGCCACGCTGCCAGCAGCACTCCCTGCACCAACTGATATTTATCTACTCACAGCACAGAACAGCTCACACTGCCCAGCCCTGTGCTCCTGCCTCTCCAGGGGAGGCTCTGAATGGACACAAACCACCAGGACTGTGCTGAGACACCTGGGAAGGGTTCAGAGAGGAACATGTGCTGCTCTGACACCAGCTGTGCTGTCAGTGCTTGTCCTGCTGCTGCTGTTAAGGTCAGCCCTTGTGGACAGCTCTGTGGGTAAAGCCCTGAAGTGCTGGCAGGTGAACAGTTAAAGGCTGGACTCCCCTGGAGCTGTTCTCTGCAGCTCAGAGCTGTCTCTCCCTTCTGAAAGGACATAAATACCCAATCTTGCTGCCACCAGATGGTTTGTCTTGCTGTCCAATTAATCAATAGCAGTCCCAATCTATAACAGGAGTTACATTTCCTTACCAGGACTGCCTGGCTGCTCAGAGCTCAGGACACTGGGATGTCTTCCCGGGTCACGGGTGAGGATCTTGCGTTGCTTCCTGGTTCCCAGGCTGAGGATGGGGTCATGTTTCACGTTCTGGATCTGCAGGAGGGAAGGCAGGGAGGGAGGGAGAAGCAAGTCATGTGAACACATTACCTAATGAGGAGGGATAACACTCCTCAAGTATTGATTCAGGCAAGCTGTGAAGCTTTTGTTGCTGTCGTGCACTTCTGTAATTGCCAGCCGAGAAAACACCTGCTTGTCTGGAGATACAAGGACATTTTGCATGCATTCTTCTTTTTAATTGAGGCTTAATTCAGTGCAGCATCTCATCATCCTTTTCAAGGTCCCATATCCAGACATCATTCTAAGGTCTCTACTCCCAGCTTTTCAAGGCCAGAAGCTCAAACAAAACCTGTGAGGGTCTGACAGCTTTACCCAGTGCCACGCTAGGGTGCAGCAGCTCCCTCTGTCCCTGAGTGAAGTGGCACAGTCAGGATGCCCTGCACTGAGCTGCACACCCACAGGAGTGAAGCCCAGTACAGATGTGGCCATTTCCAGAGCTAATCTCCTGTGAGGACCATCTCAGCTGGATCACCTCTGAGCCACAGCAAAGCTCAGACATTTCCATCCCTTGGCTGAGCACGTCCCAATCATTTTCACATCATTGGCCATCCCATCCCTGAGTGATACAAAGCTGGTGAACACCCAGCTCCTGGCTCAAGTGTGCCTTAGCAGTCAGGGTGAGGCTGCTGTCCCTGCTCGTGACCTGCTTCCAAAGCAGTGTTATCACTGGGGAGCAGCAGCCCAGAGCCTGAGCTCTGAACAGCAGAGCTTGCTGAACAAACAGATCTGCAGCAGCTGAGGGGTCAGTGCAGAGGGAGGAACATCCCCAGCACCAGGAGAACTTGGCAGCTTGGGAAACACATCCAGAGCTGCATTATCTACAGCATAATAGCAGAGAAGTCACGGGATAGCAGGGCCAAAGCTGCTGCTCTGGCACAGCAGGGTAAAGCTCAGGAAAGGGCAGATTCCCACCTCTTGCTCCTGCACTGTCTGACACTGGGCACAGCACAGCCCTTCTGGGAAAAACAGCTTCACATCCCGCACAGCCATTGGATAGGATCTGGAGCCTGAGAGATAAATACAATGAGAAGATTCTCTCAGGCCATGAATTAAACATTCTCTAGACTCACACTCATCTTTTGGAGAGATTGATGATGTGCAACTCACTGCAGTAATTGCTTTAAAGGCCAGCTGTTCTGTACAGTAATAGCAAACATTTTAAACCATTATATTTAGAATAGTTCCATTGCCTCTTTGGTATTTTGATTCTGTCCTACGATCACTCAGCAGCCTCCTCTTGTAAACAAGACTCCTTGTATTTCTTAACAGTGGAGCTGAGGGAATCATGTTAAGGAGACTGTGAAACCTTTCAATTCCAGCTCTAAATCCTGTTGTTCCATTGCTTCTGGATCACACCAGGCTGCCCTGACTGAAGGGGAAGAGCTACTGGTGAGTAAAACAAATGTACTTAGTAACAATAATGCAGGTCTCAAATACCCTGGGAACTCTGACTGACCATGGAAATCAGAATTAGCACGAGGTATTGCTGATGGCAGTACATTTTTCTGTTCACCTCTGGTCAAAAAAGGTGAATTGAGACCAGAACAGTCAGAGAAATGACATGAGGATGACTGGGGAAATGGAGAATCATCTGAAGAGTTAAAACAGACCTTGGCTTGTTTGACCCAACACGACCCAAAGCTGAGAAACAAATCTGATTTCTGATAAACAGTTCAGGGTAGGAAAGGTCAGAGGTGTAAAAAGAGCTACTTAAAATAAAGTCCAGATAATGGCACAGGGAACAAATGGGCACAAACTGTATGTGGCTATATTTAAGTTTGAAAATGTAAGAAGATTTTTAGCTCTCAAAGCTCTGTGACATCTACCCAGTTGGGGTGGGTGCTTATGGAAGGGAAAACGTGATGGGGCTGTCTGTGAGGGAATTAACTGAACTCAGTGACTCGAGAGGTCCCTCCAGGCTTAGTAGCTGAATATTTCCCTATAAAGCAACAGTGTTATAAAGCATTACTCAGAATGTTTGGAGATTTGTGGATGGAAAATATTAGAGAGGGAAAAGCTTTTTCTATTGGAGTTTAGATAGATTGTCAATGTGTTGGCACAGATCCATCCTCCTGGGATACAAATATCCTCTGAAATATTACCACCTTGGAGCTTACCCATTCAAAGGATCCCACCTGAGAGCACTCAGCCCTCCTGGAGCTCCATAATTCCAGGGTCTGTATAGCCAGAGCCCTTAAGGCAGCAGTTTACAATCCTGAGGTTGTGTAAGTCCCAGTGTCTGAGCTGGGCTGCATCCATTCCATACCCCCTCACCAAACCTTCTGTGCTTCCACCATTTGGGGCATTACAGAGAACACAAATGCTCCCAAAATGAGCCTTTTACTCTCACTTTGCTCAAGGTACAAGCCAGTGCAGGGTGCACATGTAAGAGCTCTTTGGATGCAAGAAAAAGCACAGTCCAATGATTTCCCAAGCCCCAGAGGAGATGGGAGGGTGCAGGTTCACCTCTGCAGCTGAGGCCCAGAGGATTAAAGCTGCATTTCTTGGTTCACCAGTCTCCCTGGAACTCCATCTTCATCTAAATTGCATTTCCCCTGTCACTTTGGGAGGAAAAGTGAGAGTTTGCTCTGCTTCAGGCATTAACTGAAGTTCTTCCTCAGCTGGAGCAAAACTAGGAAAGCCTGATATTCCCTCCTGGGAAAAGAAGATGGGCTTGCACAGCCCCCCAGTTACTCATTGAAGGTTCTTCCAGATTAACTTGTGGGTAAATGTTTCACCTGTGTTGGAGGACAAGGTCTGGGAGATGCAGGGGGTTAGGAACACTCCTTTCCTTATGGATAGATGGCTCCAGGGCAGAGCAGCTGGGTCAGATCCATCAGAGTTAGCTACAGCTGCAGCCCTGCTCCTGGAATGTGTGCAGGGAGGGCTTTGTGGGCCCTACACAGTGCACCTGCTCTGGGCTCAGAGGGCAGGGCCAGCTCAGGGCTCAGCCCAGATCTCAAGAGCAACTTCAGAGCCCAGCCTAGGGGTCTGAAGGGAGTCAGAACATCCAAGGATCTCTGTCACACAGGGAGCTCCCTGTAACTCCCAACAAAATGGGATGAGACTCAGCTCCCAACAAAAATGGGATGAGACTCAGCTTCCCTTTCTCATTTTCACTGAATTATGCTGGGGATGCTCCAATTGTAGCAAACATCTGAAATCTGGGATATATATCACCCATTCTTAGCCATGACTGAGGAGTTTCAGAGCAATCTGGATACACAATCCATTCATTCATCTCAAGAGCAAGAGAAGCAGGGGCTGACAATGGAAAAGTATTGGCTGGAGAGCCCTGACCACTTTTTTTCTTTTGTGTAAGAAGATCCTGCTCTTCAGTCACTCCTACAGATCCTGTGGGATCTCTCCTGGCTGAGTCCAATTCCTCAGGGTTAAAGAAGGTTCTGCAGCAAAGGGTTGGTTCTCTTTGCCAAGCTGTGGCTCCTTCACTCCCTGCCAGTTCTCAGCAGCCCACTTGATGTGGATGAAAAGAGGGAGTGATTTCATAGCCCAGGATACAATGGGAAGAGCCAAATAATCCAATGGATCTTATCAGGAAAGTTCCTGTGGGACTGGAGGCCACACAGTGCCTGCCAGCTCACCTGTGTTTACAGAAGTTATTAGTTTATTATTTTTATATTCCTATAACCATTAGAGCAAAATCAGTGTAACACTGAGAAGAAACACAGGCTAACTGTGCCTTATTCTATGTGAATTTTGGAGTGACATCCTTCCCTCCTTATGGCAATAATGTTGGGCTCTCCACAGGCTGCTCTCTCCAGGGATACTTCCCATTTTCCCATCCTTCACCCCTCCACACACACTGCAACATCCCGGTGCTTCCCTGCTGGCAGAGGAGCTGGGATGGTTCAGCATTCCAAGGATTCTGACTTGCCCTGTGCCTGTGCCCAGCTGGAAAGAGCCTTTCCAGATGGGAACCAGCTGAGTTTCCCTGCCTGCCTCAGCCAGAGCAGGTTGGGATCACCTCTCTCCTGCCAGCCATCAGCACTGGGAGGTGTTACAGGAACTTGGGGTCTTGGAGTCTCTGTGAAATCTTGGAACTGGCCAGTGGGTAATGGAGACATCAGGAAGGGACACACAAGCAGGGAAGACAGATGGGTTCTTGGGGATAATTCCAAAATAACCAAGCTAAAAGGATGAAATGACCAAGCAGGGAAGAGATCAAAGGAAATGTGTTCTGATAAAGCCAGAGCTAGGGCTGCTCTGGGAAGAACCTTTTGGAATGTATCTTCTGGGAGAATATTTCATTGCTTGAGACACACTCAGCTCAGCCACCAAGAACACAGGGAAACCTTTCTAGGGAATAATGGCCCCCAGTGCCTGCCAAGGCTGGATCTGCAGTGACAGTGCAGGAGGGAACAGTACATAACATATTGTCTGTTTGCATATCTGAGCCTTTGGACTTTTCTTTTACAAAAACCTACCATAAAATCCATTCTGGACTGTGCTGGTGCCATACTGGGCCCTCCAGAGGGATGGATCCAGTGCTTGGGCCAGTTGAGGATCCTCTGGTCCCAGCAGATCCATCAGCTTCTTCACAGCATTGGGCCTTTGCAGGCACAGCACGAGGGCAGTGCCCGAGGTCAGGTAGGTGCAGTGAGCTTCTACAGCAGCTGCATCCTGAGAAAAGACCAGAGATGGAACAGGTTATAAGGAGCTGCTGAGCACTGGGAACATCCCAGCTTTCCTTTGGTTAGGAAGGAAAGTTGTGAGTAAGCAAATCTGCTGCTGCTCCTTGTTTTCTTTCCTCTTTAATACACTGCTGGTGTACCAAAGATTCCAAAATCCAGAGCTCAGACACCAGGCAGTTCCTGTGACATCCAGCAGGTCACAGGAGGGCTCTTCCTTCAGGGGCACACCCGGATCAGGAGGAAGCACAGGCACAAGCAAGAATACCAGGGTCATAAATAGTCTGGGATGAGGAGCCACGTTTAATTCTTCAGCTGATAGAAAATGATGGATCACAAATACCAGAGCTTTGCTTTTTGAATTCCCAAAAGGCAGGACCTCCCCACCCCCACCCCACCTCCATACCCTGCTCCTGAAGAGAGAATTCCAGACACTCCTTAGGATCAGGACTACAGAACTTAAAAGTAGGAGGGTCAGAGCAGGGGTTGCAAGAAATCAGTTTGTTCTTCTGGCCTTGTCTGATGCCCTTTGCTCCATAACAAATTTCTCTACCTTTGCTTCTTTTCCAAGCACAGTCAGTTCAGCCCATGCCCACTCCTGAACAGAGCTGTGGTGTCACAACACCCTGGGATTGTACATTGAGGAAGGATGAGAGGAAAGGATGAGAAGCATGGTGAGGAGAGGGCTGGGGACAGACAGACTGACAGGGACCCTGGGACAGGCAGCAGAACTGGGGGCAGGTGGGTGGCAGAGCTCTCTGGCCTTGCTGCCTGCTTTAATCAAGGAAAACCTTGGGAAGCAAAGCCTGCTGCAGATGTCTGTGCTGAGCACAAGGTCAGGGTGCCCACAGCAGCTGCAGCTCTGCCTCCTCCTGCTTCTCCATCTGAATAACATGGCAGGAGCATCCAGTTCTGCCTCTTCCTGCCCTTCCATCTGAATAATGTGGCAGGAACATCCAGCTGTGCCTCATCCTGCCCCTCCACCTAAATAACATGGCAGGAGCATCCAGTTCTGAGTCCTCCTCCCCCTCCATCTGAACAAGGTGTCAGGAGCATCCAGTTCTGCCTCTTCCTGCCCTCCCATCTGAACACGGTGTCAGGAACATCCAGCTGTGCCTCCCTGCACCCCACAGTGCAGCAGCCAGGGCTGGATGTTCTCCCCAGCTTAAAAAAACAAGGGCATTTCCAGCTCCCTGCCAGAATCAACCCATGGCTAGTTACTTTTTTCCCATTTTTTGAGGAAATAAAAACAAGAGGGGGGAAAAAAACCACCATTCAATTCAGCTGAATCACGTCATTCACAGAGGTTTTAATTCCTCTATTTTTAATCTTCTAAAAGCAGCAGAGGATAGCAATTCTCTAGATAAAACATTTCCAAAAGCAAATCCTATCATTTCATGTAAAAATATGGAGATAAAACACTTCAAGGCCTCTCTGCTTTTCTATCACGTGCCACCATTCACTGCCTTTGACCCAAATCTTCTCGCATTTGCCTGCCTCCTAAATTGCATCTCTGAGAAGTAGGTTATGAATTGACAACCACGGGCTCAAGGCTGATATTCCCCTCTCTATTTGCAAAGGCAAAATATTCCCTGAGAAACCCCCTCAGTGCTTAAATTGGTGAGGTATTTAGGGCTTGGGTGTGGTGTTTGTCAGTGCTCCTGCCCTGTGGGCACAGGGTCACAGCTGTCACTCAGGGGCTCTCTGGTGACAACAGCTCTGCTTGCATAAGGATGAAGAATTTCAGCTTGTCACAGTGTACTGAGAAATGGTGACATTCATTCAGTTCTGTACAATACAAAATAATCCCTTCCTGCTTGAAAATTTTTGTTAGTTTTAAAAAAAATGGATTTAATCCACTTTTCTATGGGTTTTCTCTTTGGGCAATGAAAAACCAGTGATGTTTTTCATGACAGCTTTCAAAAGGACTGATAAAACATATCAATATTCATCCAGGTTGGAAACAGCTGCAAAGAAAACATTCAGTTTCTGTTAAACAGACCAGAATGAATGAAAGTATTTTGTTCCAGGGCTTCTAACCAATGATTTCAGGTCTAAATAACAAAACTCTTCTGTCTTTCGGTTGTTCCCCAGCAAATCCACGGACTTGGGGTTGAGGATGATGCTGTTTCTAATTGCTACTGATGCTGTCAGGGAGCTTCTTGCAGCTCCTCTCACTCCTCACACCCACTCCAGGCTCTGCCAGCCCTTCATTCCCTCCATTCCCATCCTGCCTCCCTCTTCTTGTGGGTGCTGAGCAGCTGTGCTGGGGCTGCCCCTGTGCAGCTGCCTGGAATTAAGGGAGCAATTGCATCGAGAGAAGTTCCAGCTGGCTCGGGAGGACTAACGGGATTAAAGAGCAGCCGAATTATCCGGCTGCCTTTACCGCCGGAATCACAAGGTGGGGCTGGAGGGAATGGTGGAGTTATTGAGTCCAGTGACCTGCTACTGCAGGCAATCACATCAGGTAATCCCCCACAGCAAGATCAGGCCCCACTGGAAAAATAAAGCCCAAACTGCCAATCTGCACAGGGCTGGATCAGCTGGATAAGCAGCGAAGGGAGATCCAGGCTCCCTGGGCAGAATCCCCCCGGGAACAGGCTGAACACCGCCAGGTCATGCTGAGAGCTGGGGAGACAACGTCAGCTCTATTTGCATGACCTTTATTTTCTATAATCATCGTTAAACTGTGGATAAAACATCTTGTTATGGCTCCTGTGATTCGATAACCTCAGCAAGGAGCAGAGCAGTTGTTTTTTCTGGTGCTCCAAAGGCCACATGCTACTCCAAGCTCGGGGGGGACTACTGCAGTTGGAAAAGCAATCACAGAGCTGAGCTTGTGCTGCCAAGGATATTTGTCAAGTGCATGTAAATAATACATTAGAAACGAAAAGAAGATGTGAGGTTGTCTTGCTTGCAGCGAATAAACCCAGATTTGCTCTCAGTGCTGTGTACACACAACAAACCAGCACATCCCAGTGCTTGGGGGTTCTCTAGAGATGGATTTTGGAGCATGCTTCAGGTAAAGTGAGAAAAAGCCCTGGACAGAACTTCTAGAAGGGACAGACACACTGGCTCCATCTTCTTCAACAGGACATT
Source organism: Illadopsis cleaveri (assembly GCA_013399915.1). NCBI lineage: Eukaryota > Metazoa > Chordata > Aves > Passeriformes > Timaliidae > Illadopsis > Illadopsis cleaveri. The sequence goes on from VXBB01024009.1 coordinate 119,325, forward strand.
TCATCATGGATCTCATCAATCCATATAAACATCTCCAAGGGTGTCAGGGGATGGTGCCAGGCTCTTTCCAGCAGTGCCCAGCGACAGGACGAGCAGTAATGGTCAGAAACTAAACCACAAGAAATTCCACCTCCACCTGAGGAAGAACTTCCTTCCATGGAGGGTGGCAGAGCTGTGGAACAGCTCCCCAGGGAGGGCTTGGAGAGAACCCAAACCCGCCTGGATATATCCCTGTGTCACCTGCTCCAGGTGACCCTGTCCTGGCAGGGGGGTGGAACTGGATAATCTCCAGCAATCACTTCCAAACCCAACTGGGATTATCCCAACTGGGATTCTGTGACCTGCTAACTGTCAGCAATTTGCCCCCATATTGGCAGCCATTGCATCCCATTGTGCCATAGGCTGAGGAGCAGATCCATCATGAATATTCCTCCCATCCAAAAGCCATACATGGAATTTAGCTGGGAAAAACAGCCCTGCTCTCACGGCTGCCACTGAGCCACTTACCCACCGGATTTTCCAAATAACCCAGTCCCTGGAGCCTGCTGAGGCTTTTTCAAAATCTCCCTACTTATCTTGGGAGCTCAGCCTTTCCCAGCCCTTCCCAGTGAGAGCCATTCCTGCTGTTCTGAAAAGGAGCAGGAGCCCCTGGCCAGCAGAAAGCATTTCCCACTGTCTGTTCCCCCTCACCTGTTCTCTTTGCTTCCTCACATCAAACCCTGCTTTTTTCCTCATGAACAAAACCCCAATAGTCTATAATTTTTATACTCATTAGTCACCAGCTTTTCAAGGCAACTGAATCAATGCTCAACAGCTGCTCTGGTGTGTTGGAGAATGCCAAAACCAAGGAAATTTTCAGGAAACAACTTCTCCTCACATTTACCCCACATGCATCTGCATTGCTTCCTGAGGATATTTGGGGTTTTTAAGATGTTTTGTGTTTCAGATGATCAAAAAGGCATTTTGTATTTAGCTCTGTGATTAAATAACATTAGGAAGCACATCCCCATCAACCCTAATGGCCAGTGTAAATATTTAAAACTCAGATGCCTGTGCTCACTGCTACCATGCAGAAGGTATTAATTGTTCCAGAGCACTGCCTTGGCATGTGCCTGTTTTCTTCTGGAAGTCTCTACCAAAAATTTATAGAAGACAATGTTATAAACTTTCCAAACTTAACCCAGGTGCAGTATCAATTATAAATGTTTGGTTTTTATAGTCAAGTGGTTAAATGTTTTTAGGAAAGCAATCAAATAACACAGATTGTTTTTCCCCAAGGGAAGTAAAAAAATAATAACCCAACTCCTCTCAAATGCCCAGAGTTCAGTTCCCTGGCTTTCACAGTATCCTTACACTCAGGGTACGTCAGGTTGAGGAAAGAAAAGGTTTCTAATGCCATGAAAGAGCAGAAACAAACATCTATTTTTAGCTAATCAACCCCACAATGCCCTAAGACATAAGAACTCTTTTTATTGCCTATTAGACATGAGCAGGAACAATTTCCTCTCCTTGCAGGTGATTTTTACAGACTGGCTCCCAGGGTTCAGCTGTGTCTGCAATGTAATCTCAGGCAGCAGCAGCCCAGGGATGTGCATTCCCTGACAGGGCAGGAGCTTTCCCAGATTCACCACATGGAATAAACCCAGGCACACGTGCTCCCTGGATGTGCCCTACCTGGAATGACCCGGGGGAAGGAGCAGAGGACACCTGTTTGGCAGGGAAAGAGGCAGAGCTGAACAGATTCCTGCGAGGTTTGTATTGCCCTTACCCTCCCCAGTTTCGTTTGGGAGAAACCAGGGCTGTCTTTATGGCATGTGATAAAAGAAGCCCTCAGCACTGTCAGCTCTCTTTGTGCTGATAAGGTACAGATCTGATTGTTCTATATAGCTCAGCTCCCAGCAACAGCTCCGAAATCCCGGGTGGGGATTGCTGGGCTTTCCGGGAATGGATTATCCACAGCTCATCCCGTTCCCCCCTCCACAGCCCCCACAGAGCTGCCGCTCCCCTCACCGACCTGCCGCTCCTCGCAGGGCACGAGTGCGGAGGCAGCGGCCGCCGCCAGCTCCAGGTGTTTCATCCCGACCACGCTGAATTTTTCCAGGTGTAGATCCCGGAGGATCCTGGGCAGCCTGCGGCTCCAGACACCGGGTTTGATGAGCAGCACCGTGCAGAGAACCTGTGCTCCTGGAACAAAGCGCTCGGTGAAACACGGCGGGCTTTGTTTACTACCCTGGGCACGCAGCTGGGGATGGGGGTCAGCGGAAACCTGGCAGGAAGTTCACAAAAATACCAACAAAACAAGTCCATAAAAACCCTGGGCACAGAGGATCATTTATTTATTTGGGTTTGCTTTGTTGGGTCTTCAGATTAAAATATATCTGAAACCGTTTAAGCTTGGAGGTTTCTCCATCAAGGAAATCTGCTCCAGGTCTGAAAAGTTTTTATGGCAGCTCTGTCGGATAAGACTCAAACCTTTATACGACAGATTAATGTTTTAAGAGAGATAAAATATTCCCTTTTACATTTTTCATGTGAATGGTGGTGATTATGTGATGTAATCCTCGAGCAGCTATTACCTTACTGTGGTGTTCTGTATATTTTAAAGCTCTGTTTCAGAGAGGTACTAACAACCCTGACAAGTCCCAATTAATGTCATAAACCAATAATTAACTGAATTGTCTTTACCAAAATTGACATTCCAGAAGAAACTTTCTGCTTCTGACACAGCTCTCCCAGCAGAGCTGCCAGGAAGGTGCAGCACTCTGAGGAGCAGAAAACAAACCAGACCAAGAAGGCTTTGCTGTCTGATGCAAATGGATTTAAAGGCAGAAAATACATAAATTCAGTTTTTAAATGACAGCATTTTCAAATTTTTAGTCTTGCTAAAGTACTTGCTACTAAGAGTATAGTTAATATTTTATCCTTATAACATCTTTTGGAGATTTATTGGCAAGTGCAATGTCAGAACCAGTCTGTGAGGCCCAGGAACTGCTGGTGCTGAACCACATCAATCAGCATGAGCACAGGGGAACATCCTACAGGCTGCTAAAACTGATCCAAGCTGATCTGTTTGGGTACAAAAAATGTCATTTTCTGTTTCCTGTACACCCCAGTACTAATTACACAGATGTCAATGCAGCAAAGCATCAACCTGGAACTTAATGTTGTTATTTCCAGGTGACAAGCAGGACATGGCACAGAAACACAGGATCAAAAATAAAAACCAAGATTATTTCCTCCCCACTTGACATGGAAACTTAACCCTTGTGCTGCAGGGAGCCCTCCTGTTCCAGATGTGCTGTTTTCCTCACATCATTCCTGAACAGAAAGGTTCCATAGCAACAGCCTGGAAGTGCAGGAAGCTGCTGGGCTCCACCTCAGCAACCTCACCCGTGTGGGTTATGTAAGCACTCAGGGGCCTCCAGATGTTTTCCTCACCATCTGCTATGGTTTTGGGCAGATATTCTCATTCTTCTGTTGTGTGAGTCACTACCTGCTGCATATTTAGGGACTTCAGACACTTCAGGAGGATTGCCAGCTTGGTTTGGTCAAAGACACCTTGTCACCCAGAGCTGCCTTTCTCTCCTCACGGATTATAAGTAACAAGAATTAGAAAAAATACCACTAATTACCAATGGAACAATCTCTGCTGATCATGAATTACCAGAGGTACCTGTTAGGCAATGCTCAAACCTGCCTGATTTCCAGTTCTGGCTGCTCAGAGCCTTTCCTGGTCTTTATTACGTTTCTCTGCTTTGTAATATTTTTAGATCCATTCCTCACAATCCTTTCCTTTTTGCCTCCCAAAAAAGTCACTACACAGGTTTTGATTTCACAGCCTGACTGTGAAAATAGAGTTTAATTTATATGCTATTTATAGATAATAGTTCAGATAGGTGTGACTTCAAATAAGTGGGAACTCAGGACAAGCAGATACCACATTTCCTGGCATGCTCAGAGTGCATCACTGCCTGGATTCCAGCCTAAGGAAATGTTGGTATAATCCTTTTGGGTTTTTTGGGCTGGTACATCCAGATGATTTAGTTCCACCAAATCCTTGTCAAACCCCATTTTTCCATTTGCTCTTCTCTCACCTGCTTGCAGGTAGGAAAACAGGGATTCTGCTCGGCACTTCCAGCTCTCCGCCACTAAAGGAGAGAAGCAGATTTGAGTGACTTTTGTGTGTTCTGAGACAATCTGAGAATTGTGTTCTCATCTCTACATAAAGCAGCCAATATCACAGCGACACACTGATATTTTAGGATGTTACACTGGGACATGGATGGATTGATTTCAGATGTCTGGGACACCCTGGGAGGGGTCACACTTCCTCCTTCTCTGCTAATCCCGGGAGCACAGGGGTGATCCCAGGGGCTGATCAGGACTGCAAGTCCTAAATCATGTTGGTTACCTTCCCTGGGATTTCAGGGAGTGGTTAACAGTGGTTTTAAACCTATCTGTGCTCCTAATATTCCACAGTCGAGTCAGATGCTGCCCTGTTTCTGCTGTTCCCAGAGCTCAGGTGTTTTGTTTCATGTTCTCTCAGAAACAAAATGCTGTGGATCCTGAGAGCTGCTGATAAAACCTCCCTGGCATTCCCCAACCAGGCAGGAGTGGCTGCCTCAGTGGTTCTTCAGGAGAGCAGAGGAGGATGAAAGGAGCCTGGGGAATCAGAACTTAGGACAAAAGCCAACAGTACAATGTTCCCTCCAGTCTAATGTAAAACCTGCAGTGACCTGGAGATGAGGAAAATTAAGGAACTTCAGGCACATGGGAATTGAGAAGTTATCCAGATCTAGGGCACAGTGAGGAGAATCCTGCATCAGATTGATAAAAGACTTCCTTTTCCAGTGCCTGGCAAGTTTAGCCACTGTGACGTGCAAGGTAGATAAGAAAAAACTAAAATCTATTTGTCAAAACAGAATTACTTTTTATTTGTTTGTTTGTTTGGTTGGTTTTGTTTTGTATTTGTTACTGTCCAAAATCCATGTCTATCTATTTTCCAGGGTTATGTATCTGGAGGGTATTGAGACAAAGTGGATTTTTTTCTAATGAGCCTTTTTTCTCTTTCCACATGTTTGTTGCAATGTTCAGAGCACAAATAGCAGGTGGAACCAGCCCTAAGGTCCTTGCCTTGTCTCATAACTTTTTAGCTCATCCTCCCAGCACCAGCTTTTTTCCTTAGTGCTGGGATTATCTGAAAGGACTTTCAGGATCTGTGGATCCCATGGTGACCTGGGCAGCACTGGGATGTAAAGGACAGAGACATCCCATCTGAGACACAGGAAATGCACCTTCTGCTCTGATTTCACCTCTCTAAAATACCATGAAAACTGTCATTTCTGGAATCTACACCTGAAAAAGGCTATTAAAGAGCTGACATTAATTACTTTTCCAGCTGGCTTTCCATACCATCCCTCAGCAGGTCATGGGCAGGACTGTGGAGAAGAAATGATGTGACAATACTCACACCTTCTCCCAGCACCTTCCTTCCCACTTGCCTGGGATTAGGATGTCTAACCAAAGGTTGACTAACCCCATTGCAATGGCTCTGACAGAGGACACACAGTTTTCTTCAACCTATTTAAGAGTCTAAAATAACTCGTTTTGGGTTTTGTTTTTTTTTTCAAGAGGCAACTGGTGCTTACCTGTGGTATTCCCTTCAGTCCTGGAGCTCCTGCCAGGTGGTGGCAGGTATTTCACAGCAGGGCAGTGTTCTGCATCTGGAAAAGGAAGGACAGGCATTTTTATGGATTCACAGATGGGAAACCTTCACTGTCTGGGGCTGGAGAGTGACAAAGGTGATGTTATTTAGCAGGGCAGATGTTCAACCAGCTACAAAATATGGAAGAGCTGTTCTTGAGCACAGAGGCCTCTCCATTCCTCCCACCACAATAAAAACACAAGGAAAAAATGGAATTACCTTATAAGAGACAGTGCAGGATGCTGAAGTTGTGCCTCAGCTGTGCTCCTCTGTCCCTCACAGTGGCTTTGGTGCAAAAGGCTGGCACTGCCATTACAACGTCCCTCAATAAACTGAGCTCACAGCTCTGCTTTCCTCTTATCCTGCCTTTCCATCTCAAGATAACTTTAATTAAAGAGCTGCAGTGCATGAACTCTTTACAGTTTTAGGCACCACTTTGCCATCTCTTCTGAAGGCTCCTCTTCCTGCTCACCAGTCTCACACAGAACACCCCCATAGTTCACTGACAAATCGAACTTGCTGTGAGCCTAAGCCCAAGATCTTTTCCACCATCTTGCTTTCTTCCTGGTATTCAGCAAAGCCAATTTGTTACTGCAAACTACACAAGCACAGTGGGTTTGACACAAGTGTCTTAAGTTTGTGTTGATGACAAAGGACTTTTCTTCCCCAAGGAAAGATAAAGGAAGGGCTGTAAATTCAAAGCACGAATGCACTTATGGGACTGCATCACTCCCCCTCAGCTGATACATGGTGTTACCACAATCTTTGAGTTCTCTCTGCTTCTGAGTATTCATAAAATCTCACAATGGCTTGGGTTGGAAGGGACCATCTTGTTCCAACTCCCTGCCAGAAACTGTCAGGGCTCAGAACTGTTTCTCTCTGGGTGTGAGGAGTCAGGCAGCCCCAATTCTTCTCTGAATATTTCACATTAAAAGAAAACAGTGGGAGCTTGTAGTCTGCTGCTCTAAAGCATCCACTATCAATAACCCCACAGTCTGCACAGTGATTTAGTTTTAAGAGGCATAGCTATACATTTCCTGCTACAGGAGGAAACTATCAAATTTACTGTGCTGAAAGATCGATGCTGGCACACATCACTGAACTCTGAGAAGCTTTTGACAGCAAAGGTCTCCATTCCTCTCTTCATTCTCCTCCAGGATAAAAAGAAATTCTCAAGAAATCTGTTTTCTTCGGCTCTTACAGATTGGTCACACCTTCATCTCCCTGAGCACAGGGCAAGGCTGAGGCAGCAAGCTGAAAGTCTGGCACCACAATTAGGGGCTCACATGTAGGTGGGAGAGCTCTTGGGCTCTGTTCTTCAGTTTCTCTTATAGAGAGGGTTTAAAATGCATGGTATTATTTAGTGATCCTGCCAATTGCCCTGATATCTAATTAGTACTTATGGAGTACCTCAAGATCATCAGAAAGGGCACCAGGCCAAGCACAGCCACATTAATTAAATAGGCCACCTTGCAGATGACCTCAGCTGGCTCCTGCTGGTTTCATTGCCTCATCTTAATTCAGCTAAGCACAGAATTTACCCCCACATTATTACATTTTTCTGTGCCTGAGAAAACCCCCAGCACTGGATTCCTTTGTCCAAGTTCAATCAATTCCCACACACCCCAGAGCTGAGGATAATAGAAGCAGTAAAAACATGCCTTACCAGTTACCAAATCTGCCTCAGTGAAGAAGAGGATGGCTTGTCTGAAGGTCACCTCTGGGGTCAAGGCCATTAGTGCCTGTGGGAGGCTGTTCCCCGTGCTGACCCTGTCCCTGCCCCGTGTCCATCCCTCCAGGGCAGCTCCCAGGCCTTGGAAGGCGTTGATGCCGCGGAGCGCGCACACCAGGACGGGGCTGGACATCAGCGTGTCCAGGCTCCTCTGCCAGTCAGTGTCTCCAGCCTCAAAAGGGGTTATTTCCCTGGCCTGACTCCGAGTCAGATGGGGCAGCCACTTCAGGCCTAGGAGCTCCAATCCTGAATCAGGCTCTGCTGCAAGTCAAGAAAAATGTTTTTAGTGCTAGACAGCAGCTTCCATAGAAGCAGCGTTCCATAGAAGCTGTGCTTTCTTTTGGACACAAACATTTTATTTCACATTGATTTTTTTTCCCTGCACGAGTTCCAATGCTGTTTTGACTTCTGTTTCATCCAGAATGGACTGTAGTGAAAATATAGGAATATACCAGAAGAACCCACAAGATGCAAATTCTAAGAAATGCCATTACAGTGAAGAACAAAAAAAGGAGTACCTGGGAAATCAACAGGGAGCCACAGGGAGCAAGTGCCATGATTTGATTAGAGAGCACAGCTAATGGAGGAGAGTTGAAAGGGAATCACGGAGAGTACACTGATAACAATGTGGCTTGGCACAGCTTAATCCATAATTATGATCCTTTAGCACCTCTCACAACACTTTAAGCAATGCTCATCATAGTAACAAACTACAGCAGATTGCTGACTTGTCTCTAAAGTAGTTTCAATGTTGTTGGGTTTGTAAAGTTGTCTTCTGACTATGTAGGAAGGTATTTAGGGCTCAATCCATGAGTGCTGGAAGTTTCTGTTGGCTCAGATCTCGGATACAGAACGTCATAGAATTTCAAGTAGTATTTCAACATAGTTTTGGGAGAGGCAGATCCAACAGAGTGTAAGACGGGCAGACTTGTGCCCTTTGTGCCTCCACCTCCTGTGTTATCACACTTCAGTGCAACCTGCACATGAAATTACATAAACTCCCTGTCCTTGACAGCCCTTTTCATGCACATGTGAGCACCCAGCGTGGGGACGGCATCGCTGCTCCTCCCGCGGGGGAACCGGAGCGTGAGGCCCTGAAGTGCCTTGGTGCTGCTCACCAGAACAGAGCCCGTGACTCCCAAATTCCTGCCCCAGTTCCAGCCCAGCCTTACCTCCCAGTGCTCAGGGAGGGACAAAATGCTCTGTGTTACATAAAAGCTCTGCAAGCCCAAGCACTACTCGGAACTCATTTGATGCTCTCTGAAGCAAATTATGCCCACCTGAGCTGTTTGTGATTGCCCATAACAAACCAAGGTAAATTCTTCAGCTCTTTAGGGAGCTAACTAAGAAACCCGTTCTTCCTGAGGCCCCTTCACCACATTTTCCATGATGATCCTGCTATTCTAAAAAGAGCTACCCAGGATAAACTTTGCTGCCCAAGGTCTCCTGCCCCAGAACTGGCATCACCTGCGCTCCAAGGCTGATCCCTGAGGCCAGGCAGCAGGATGTGCTGGAGGAGCTCTCCAGCACTCTTCAGAGCCTGCATCCCCACCACTGTCAGCATCACCACTTGCTCCATCCCGGGCTCAGCAGCGTAAGCTCGGTGGCACAGAAAATCCAGAGGGATGTGACGGGGCTCTGGCACCGCACTGAGGTTTCCTCCTGCCCAGGGAGAGCATCAAAACAAAACTGTTACCCCATGAAAACAGATCTCAAGTCTTTTTGCTGTGAAGGAACTGCATAAATCCCAATCAACATTTCACTGTCTCCTCACACTGCAGCTCAGGAAAAGCTTCCTGAATGAGGAATATTAACACAGCAAACTCCCTCTAATTAGTCCCAGTCCTTCCCTGGAATTACATCTTGCCGTGTACAGCAAATACATTCCCTTGTAATTTTGATATCCTTATTCACACCATTAGGCAGAGTTGATAGATCTGTACCAAAATGATTTCAGGCACCAGTTTTGGGTAGATAACTAATGACTGACTTCACATTAAATCAATACCTCATTTTGCTTTCTAGGACATGGCAGGGCACACAATTGGGAGCTAATTTGGGGACTGCTGTAACACTGTGTCTATATTCACAGTCCTGTTGGGAAAAGCACAGCCTGGAGAATCCCTGGCCCATCAGAAATCCCTGTTTGTTCCATACTGATTCACTACATGATTATTTAAGCAATTGTATCAATAAACATTTATTTACTTACTTATTCCTACATCATAACATTTCATAATGCTAGAGAATGGTGAATGACATGCATTTAATTTTCATTTTGCCTTAGGATTTAGTGTCAGTTTGGTTTTGGAGAGCAATATATTTTAACTCAAAATCCTGGCATTCAAATTTTCGAACAATTAAAATAAATTAAACAAAATTAACTTGCTGAACACATAAAACCCCCCAACCTGTAGTTAGTAAAATAAACATTGGATTTTTTTGGTCCAAGTGTACAGAACTAGGAGGTTTAAGACTCACCCATGTGAGTCATAGATTAAGAACAGAAAACCCATTTCCTTGCTGTTTGAAATCCTATCAGTCTCCCAGCTTTGAATGAACAAGTTACCAAAGTGAATACAACTGTACAAACTGAAATTTAGAACATCTGAGTAAAATGGAATTGGAAAGTGCCTTTTGTGGATCTACAGAACTAGAGCCATCATTTATCACTTCAGCACAGTCCAGTCTTACACAAAACCACTAATTTATCTCATTTGAATATTTTGACTTCTCTTGAAACTACGGCAATAAATAGGTATTGATTGGCTATTACTCTTTTAATTATCTTAATTAAGGCTTAATTAGATGTTACTGTGTCATGTTTCAATAATTTTTTTGCATGTATCTTTCAATTTACTTTAAAAAGGTATTTTCATTTTGATTTCCATTGATTCTTCCATGAGAGTTACTGTGATTGACTGGCAGCAGAACACTAAATGAGATACTACAGACAAAAAGCATATTCCTAATGGTTTTATTCAGGAAAATCCCTCTTTAATGTGGCTGCTCCATCTCTGCAAGCGTTCAAGGCCAGGCTGGATGGGGCTTGGAGCAACCTGGGACAGTGGCAGGTGTCCCTGCCTATGGCAGGGGTGGGATGAGATGAGCTTTGAGGTCCCTCCCAACCCAAAGCATTCCCTAGGTGTCTGATCCTGTGCAGGCCAGGCCAGAGCAGTTCCCAGCCCTGACCTACCCAGGCTGGGTGTCTGACCCTGTGCAGGCCAGGCCAGAGCAGCTCCCAGCCCTGACCTACCCAGGCTCTGCAGCGTGTCCTCGGCGTACGGAGCCCCGTGGAAGCAGAGGGACGGGTCCTGTCCAGCAGCTGCAGAGGGGATGCTGTGCCTGCTGCCAAGGCCTGGCTCTGCCAGCTCATCCATCAGCCCTGTGCTCAGAACAGCAGGAAATGTGAGGAATGCAGAGTTCTGCTCAGCCTGACATCAAAACGCTCTGCTAGCAAATGTTTAAGTCACTGGTCACAGCTCCCTTACAAACCGGAGACACCAAACACAACAGAACCATCTCCTCTGCCCAAAATCACATGGACCACTTAAAAAGGGGCAAGGAGCTGTTGAAAACTGAGGCTGGCCCACAGCTTTCTCTGGATTTTTCAGCAGCACTTGTGGTGGCTAAACAGCAGTCCTGTAAAAGCCTCACAGACTGAATTCTGACTTGATTCAACTGTACTCGTGAGAAATCTGTCAATCTTTTTCCTGAAAATGGAATCCTGTAACGGTGGAGAACAGCCTGTTCTCATGAGAGAAGTCCTAAGGCAGGGACAGTTGACTTGCACCTGTGTAAACTATTCCAAACCGTCAAAGAGAAAAAATGCAAACAATGTCTAAAACCAGACGCTTGCCAGCACATAAACATCTCTGGTGAACTCTCCAATCCTTACAGGTAACAGCTTGTTACCAACCAATTAAAAGTAGGCACGATATGTTTGTAAAACTCTGTATAAATAAAACATGTAAATAAACCAAGATCCTTTTTCACTACGTGAATAAGAGTGTGTCTCATCCCTCAAACACGAGGTCACAGCAACAAGCATCCAGTTGTTTCTATCCCCTTCTATCTCCTGCTGGGAAATGAAACTGGAGCAAGTACACAGATGCTGCCACAGAGCTCCTGGATTAGAATAAATATCTTCAATAAGATGGTGTCCACTAGGAAGAGTCCCAAATCTGAGCCCAGTGCTCACGTGGAGGCCCTCAAGGTGTCTCACATTTCCAGGCACGAGGCCAAAGTCTTGCATCCCACAGGGCCTTCGTGGGCAGGGAGGTATTGCTGGGGTGACAGACCTGAACAGAGACATCATGTTCTGCTCCTGTGATTTCCAGCCTGGAAAATATCCCATTCCACACCACTTTTACAGACACTAAGTGCTTAAAGCAACAATCTCCTGGCTCCCATTCTCCCTCCAAAGAGCTGGGCTGTGCACAGGCAGTGCATTAAGGTGTAGCATACAGTACATTTCCACAACAATTAGTTCAGCCTTCTGTAATAATGTTTCAGGCCACAGTTTTAAAGGCTTGTTATTTTTTAAATTACTTTGTACACATTTGATTGCTTCCTACCGAACAAGCCTGTCAAAAATTCACTGTAGTGGAGCATGGGAAATGGATTATTGGTGCTAGAGGCTGATGGCAAAGCTTGGATGTCAAATGTACCACTGACAATCACCTCCTTCTCAAAATTCAAAAGGCGTGAGGCACCAAAAATGGGCCATCACTGTCCCAGCAGTATTGTCTGTTGTTTATTCAAACTCAGGGCATGGCAGAAAATAAAGCTTGGACAAAAATGTGTGGTGTTTGAACCTCAGGACAGAGATCCTTACTCATCTATTTATCTGCTCTATTTCAGGAGTAATTGTCAAATTTTAACTTGCTTTGAAAATTGAACAGCCTTCAGACCTTGAAGGTGCAACTGCTCTTCATATTGATTACAAATGCAAAACTTCTTAGTGAGGTATTTACCCTACTCCAATCTTAGTGCCATCCTGCACTTCCCAGAGGCCAAACCCAAGCTTGTATGGAAAGAACATCAGCTTCCTCTCTCCAGGGCTCTGGAATATGGACTAAGGTGTCTTTCTGCAGTACAGGACTGATGAAAATAGCACAGAACAAAGGGAAAGAGGCATTTGTAAAATCTGTCACAAACAAAGGGAAAAAACCCTGAGTTCTCTAGCATGAGGGAAAATATTTTACCTTTCCAGACAACCCTTTGTTCCAGCCCCACCTATATATTTCCAGTGGAAATTTCCCTGTGCAAAACATGAACACAAAGCATCATCTGTGGCACTGGGAGAAGCAGCAGAAACTGCACTTTTTAATGAGCAACTTTCCCTGGGTGCAGAGGCAGCAGGTGACATGGGGCTGTAATTACTGTGCCATGATTAATCCTCTGTGTCTGCACATGCTTGCAGAACATTCTGTGATAGTCTCAGGGGAAAAAGCCCAGGACTATTTGAATTGTCATTGTTTCACCCCTCCTCAAACCTCTAAATGTTCTTTCCTATTGTAGGTAAAATAAAGGAAGCAACTGGGCTGTGGATGAATGTCTCCATCATGGGCTGTGTGGGATGGTGTTAATGGAAGGGTCACCCACAGTGATCCCTTCTTGGGAAGACTCAAGCAGAGCAGGATTTCTGTTCCCTCCTGACCACTGCTGTTGCCTCTGATCTTCCCCACTTGAGGTCAGTGTCAACTGATCCTTAAGAAAACAGAAACTCAAGTAAGAAGATTTAAGACAGCAACTTGGCTGTGTTTTGGCAGTCCCTACCTACAAAATTAGTTCCCTTTGGGTGCCTGGAAGTCACAAAGGAGGACTCAGAGCTGAGGCTGATAGGATCAGAAGCTGCCCTCAGGCTCAGTGGAACAGCTGTGTTTTGGTTACTCTACCTCTCCAGGCAAAAAGTTTCTGAGAGGAGGTGACTGAGGCCATAAATTCCCAGCAAGTCCTGATCTGGGAGGGACCCACAAGGATCCTTGAAATCCAACTTCTGGCCCTGAACAGGACAGTCCCAAACAACACCTCCATGTGTTGGGTGTGAGGTGCCAAAGTCAGGCCCAGCTTTGAAGTGTCCAGGGACAAGGCTCACAAATCCAAACAGAAGGTGACAACTTCATATAAAGGAAAAACATTTCCCATAATGATGGAACAAAGGCCCAGGTAGGCAGGAGAATCTCTGTCCTTGCAGATTTTCAAGACTTGACAGAAAAAAAAGCCCTGAGCATCCTGAGGGAATTCATTGCTGATGCTCTGCTGAGCAGGCTGTTGGATGACAGGCCTTCTGAGGCCCCTTCCATGAGGAACTACTTGGTGATTCTTAGTTCAAGAGGACTCCAGAGCTAAAGATCAAACAACTGGTAAAGGTCAGGTGGTTCTGTTGGATGTGTAGTAGTGACTGATCCCCATGTTGGTCTGGAGATTCCTACAGCAACACGAGCAGGCCTTGATACTCCCAATAAATATTCCCTGCACTGTACAGCTGTGCTTGGACTGCTAATGTGGAACCCACATACACCAAAATAAATGCAAACCCTCCCTCCCAGGCTGCTGGGCAGGGCCAGCATTACCTGTCACCAAGGCAGGGATGTGATGTCTGGCGTTCTCCTTCCTCAGCAGCAGCACCAGGCAGTGCCTGCGGGGTCCAGCAGGGACTTCTCCTCCTGAAGGACCAGCAGGTGAGCTTGAGATCTTGCCAGGGCAAAAGACAGCAATCTGAAATAAGGAGAGGCAGATTAGACTGCTAAATCCAGATGTAATTACTATAGGGCTCAAGCAAATAGATAAACTACAGTGGCATAACAAGATACAGCTCACCACTGAGCCACAGGAACTCCAATATCTGGGTGTTCTGCGTCATCTTTTCCTGAGACAGAGAAACTTAATTTGAACTCAGGGAAGAGGCTTAACACAAAATCATTCTGCCCTGCAGCTGGGCTGGGCTAAAACCACAGCAGTTGTAACTCAGCTGATAGGTGGTACCATCCTAAGTCACTCAAAGATTATCTGGAGTCCCAAATGAAGGGATGATTTTCAGAAATTTTAGCTCCAAAGAGCACATTGGAGCAATGGTTGCTGCTGTTAACTCCTTAATGGTCACTGAGCAGCATGCTCCAAATAGCTGGCTATTTGGGCTGTAGTATTCCATAAATAGGTTATATTCATTCTACAAAATATTATGGGCAGGGACATTGTTATTCTTTAGGCTTGATCACAGAACAAGCAGAAAAGAGGGGATTTGTAGAGTTTGATTTGCAAAATTATGCATTTCCTGACTGACATAGCAAAGAACTCTCAGCATGATGATTTGAAGTGCGGGGTCCACTCCTTTGTGAGAGAGGGTGTCATATGATTCCTGTGGGATTTATAATGTAAGAAGTGCAGCACTGGACTTCTTGCATATGTTAAGTTTGACTGCAACCTTGCATTTGTGATTACTGCTGTTTCCTTAGGCTGACTTGTCAAAATGCCAAGTGCACTTTGCCTCAAACCTATCACGGTGTTAGGCAGAGCTTCAAAGGAAAAAAAATCATTTTTGAAAGCTCATTTTGAAACCCATCTGGAATGCACTGAAGTAGGGGACTTCATGCTGAAGGGCCCAGAGGGACTGTGAAGTACATCACCACATATCAGTCTGCTAGTGAAGACACTTCTCCTGAACCACCTTTGCAGATCAGTATTTTGGTTCATGGGGCTACTGCCAGCTCTTGCTTATTCTGACATCAGTGGCAAAATTCACAATTGTTTTAGTAGGAACAGGATGATGAATTTACACTCCTGTTGCCCATGAGAGGCCAAGGCTTTGTGGGATTTTCATACTAGAGCAAAAGCCAGCCCTGAAAGCAGCCAGAGCACCACTCACAGGAACACAGAGAGCTGGAAAAGAGAGGATGGGTGTCCTCAAACACTCACTGGAGCAGTGCTGGCACGATTAGCTGCAGAGCAAGGGTAACCCAGGGCACAAAGGGCACAGTACCTGCCCTGCTGTCATGCCCAGCACAGAGCCTTGCTGTGCTGAGAGCTGCAGCTGCCTCAGTCCTTGCAGCACAAAGCCCCGGCGGGCACAGGTCGAAAGCACAGCCCCATAGGCACGTGGAGGTACCACAGGTGACACCAGCAGAATGATGTCCCCTAGATCAAAGAAAAGGCAAGAAAAACAGCATATCATTGTCACAGAAGCTGTGGATCAACGCAAGACAGCTCTCACAGCAGCTGCCTGCACCTTGAAGCAAACAGCTGCATCCCGAGCAGTGACCCTGTGTCTTATGGTTTGTTTGCTGCTTCCAGCTCATCATGACTGCAATCCAAGGCCAGCCCAGAGTGGGAAAGCTTATGGCATCATCAGTAATATCTTTATGAATCATCAGATGAGATGAGGCAGTCTGTCTCCCCAGGTGTGGGAGCTGCTCACACGCAGTGTGTTGGTGCTGGCCAGGCTGTGGGAGCTGTCTCTGTGCAGCCCCCAGCACTCAAGGTAGGACTGAGGCCTTGGAGGCCTGACCACACTCTGAGTGACCAAACAGGGCAACAAGAGCTTGTTCTTCATCAATTTGTCCACTCCAAAGAGCATGAAGCAGCTCTGGCCATTCCTCTCTGCTGTTACTGGTCTCAGCAATCCTGCTTAGCACTCCCTTCTTGCTTCCTGTTGTCCCTCCTTTGTTCCTGCCTTTAACCTCCATCCCAGACCTGTACTGTGGCACAAGCTCCTGAAGCTCTGGACCACCTGTGGTCTCACTTTGGTTTGGTACCCTCTGGTACCATTTGGAACCCTCACAGGTTCCTTGGACATCATGGTAATGGCACCAGCCTGCCTTGTGCTACCTGTTCCCCTTCCAGCAGGTCTGGCTGCTTGAGCTCTCCTTGAATCTCTCATCCCAGTACATAAGATTGTAGACACAACTGAAATTTACTTTGGGGTTAGAACCTTGGGTTTTTAGACTCCTGTTTCCCAAGTTGAAACCCAGGCTCACTGCCAACCTTGAGCAAGCTCAGGAGAAAGAATTTCCAAAGGCCTCCTGAGCAGCTCCCACATCTTCAGCATTGTGAGACAAGCTCGAGACTTTTCCCTGAGCCTCTGATCTGCCTGAGCTCTCTGTTTTTACCACAGCCTCCATTATTACACTTTCTCAGTCCTAACACAGCTTTATCCCTCACAATGTACATTCAGAGCTCCATAAGCTGCCAAGAGTGAGCTCTGAAGACAAATCCTTAGTACCACTTCTACATGGGTTTCCCCTACACTGCCTCAGTAATTTCTCACATCTTTAACCAACTGATCTACTGAGATTGGAGGACTTTTTCCTTGTGTCCCAATTGATTCTGAGGGTAGGACAGTGAATATTTCTTTTTATTCTAGACTTTGTGGTATGGATATCTGTCCTGCCAAGGCTCAGCCTGGTAGTTCAAAGCAACAGCACCAAAACAAGGGAAACCTTGTATTTACCACTAAGGATGGGACAGGCAGGGTGGTTCTTTGCCTAAAATCCCTGTTTGGCTTTATGACTTTAACACTGGCTTTTAGCCATATTCATGATATGGGAACTATCAAAATTGAAGATTGTTGGTGGGAAGATTTTGGCTTCTCTCCAGTCGATAACACTTTAAAAAACATTTTTTGCACACACATGCCAAATTGACAAGAATATCTCCTGTGGTCACTAAAACTTTGCTTAATGAGAAAGGGCAGGTCTCCCTAGCTGCAGTACCTCTGCTCTGCATGGGTAAATATTCCTGTCTCCAAGAGGAGCTGCTCGAGACCAGAGGGAAGGAGTCAGTGAATGTTTCTTTTCCTGAAAACCCCAAGGGTGTCTGCTCCCAGAGCAGAGTTTCAGCTCCTCTTGCCAGAGCAAAGTTATCTGAGGAGCAAAGCTTGACAGTGACTTCTGAGGCTCAGTGCAGATGGAACGTGGTGTGGTGGAACTCAGCAGCCCACAGCAAATGTGAATCATTAACGGCCATAAAAGGAAGGGGAGGCAGCAAATGTGACTCATTCCATCAGTAGCCACCAGCTGCCATCAATCCCAATCCCAAATAACAGAGCCAAGGGCTGGCTGCCAAACTACCTGAGTTAACATGAGCCAAAAGATTAAAAACTGTCTCAAATTTGGTTTTTTCCTTTCTCCCTTCTCTATTTTCCTTCCCTTCCACTCGTTTTTCATCTTTTTGCCTTATGCTTGCATCCTTTTCCCATGGATTCTTTCCTTTGGCAATGTAATTCCCCATGCCTTCTTTCTCTGTCACTCCAATCCTGCTTTCCTTCTGCCATCTCCTCCCTGACAGCTGCTGAACTTCTGCTCCCCTCAGGCTTCATTCCTGTGAAACTACCTTCAGCTGGGGCAGCAGAAACCAGCCAAGAGCTCCAGGAGCATTGTCCAAACTCCTCCTGCACCCCAGATGTGCTGTGCCAGGCCCACTCCAGGGGATGTTGGCATTTACAGCAGGACCCAAACACCTTTTAGCCAGGCAGGGCCTTGGCAGGTGTCCCTTGGACACAGTTTGCTGCAGGTTAGGTACAAATTCAGGTGCTGAACGCTGCTCCTACAAAGGGAAAATGGGATGTGAGTGGAACCAGGTGATAACCCATGGATATTAGTCCCATAAAATGCTCTCTTTTCTGACTGTGTGGTCAGTCCTGCCCCAAACAAAGCCTAAACCATTTAATTCCCCTGATTATAATATTCAGTCTTCAGCAGGAGAGACAGATGATCTCTGATTAATAAACAAGCAGTTTAAGGACTCTGTTAGGTGTTCATGTGACTGTTTCTTTGATGAACAGGCCCCTCTGTGCAGAGATTTCCTGTGAAGTGTTTTTTTGTTTCTTTTTCCCCCTTCAGTGACATCTGAGCAGCCCCCAGGACTCCAGCAGCTGCTCCCATGAGGAGGATGAAAAGTGTTGCCACTTCTCTGCTGCTTCATTTCAGTTAACAGTGTCCCACTAGAAATTCATTCCTGGCTCCAGAACTGGCCATGTCACAGCCCTGAGCAACCCAGAGAGGCAGAATTGCCTCAGGTGGGCTGGAGTAAAGTGATGTTATCAGTGAAGGACAACCATAAACCCTCAAATTTCATTTCCTAACGCTGACCTTTGGTAGTTGAGACAAGCATGGCTGGAGGTCGAGGCAGTATCAAGCCCTGGAGGTCAACTTTTTCTTCATCTGCTCCTGCCCCAGCTGGTGAAGGACTCTGAGAGCTGCAGAAAAACGATAAATATTAAATGAAAATTTTTAAAAGGTTCTGATTCAAACCTACTTTCTGTGACAAATCCAAGGCCACAGAAGCTTCTCTGGTAAAACTGCTTTACTGGAAAAGCCATTTCAATCCCTTGTCCGTGACATGAGCTGCATCAAGGTCTCTCTGAACATCTTTTCATATTACTGCCCCTGAGGCTCTCTGTGTTCAATTAAAAGTAACTAATGCAAAGTAGCCAGCTTGGCAAAGAAATCTGGGAATCAAGAAATATGTCAGGCTGCACTAGCAGAGCTTTTCCCACCCACAGACACATCCTAGTTGCTATTCACTTTGGGTTCTTTAGGCTGAGTTTAACCAGTTTGAAGGGTTCGTGTTAGGCAACAAGCACGATCCAGTCTGGCAGGGCTGTTCATGCCAGTGAAACTTCCACAACATTCCTGCACATCCAAAAGGACCAAATCAGGGCAGGGTGAACAGAAGGTGTGATTGAAAGCCAGGGACTGTCTGAGAACAGTTGTGGCTGGGACTGTGAGCTCAGGCTGCTCAGGCAAACCTGCCTCATCCCTTGCCACCACCACGGAGCTGGCTGGAACACATCCTGCTTGCTCACTCCCAGGAGCCCACAGCATTTGCAAGTCTAATCTGAAAAGGGCAATCTGAGCTGCAGTTTGTATTCCTGTCTCCCAACAGACCAAATTACCAGCATTAGGAGAAAGAAAAGTGCATTATTTAGGATGTAGCACCACTCCGGACTGAGTTACACCAGAGGAGCAGAATTCATCATCTTTGTAACAGGAAAAAGGCATCCCTGAGGAAAATAAACAAATAAAGAGAATGAAACTTGGCCAAATTGATTTTTTTTCACATCTTAAACATAAAAATGATGACAGCCACTGGTCATGGACGAGCAGAGCTGAACTCTGATACACAATCCTCCACAGCAATCCACAGGTTAATTCCACATGACTGAGCTTTGCCACTCACAGAAAGCACTGACAGCAGTGCACAGGATCTCACCTCTAGCCTGCTGCCTCTGACTGTGCCACCTTGCCCCCAGGATCAGGCAGGATCCCTAAAAAACCTCTCCAGAACCTGTAGGTCTGGACTTTCTGCAGCAGAGCTTCTCATGCAGTTAAAGGTTTATAAGCTACCTTTCATTTTCACACACTTCTCTCATCATCCTCCAAAGAACCTTTTCCTACTGAATCCCTTTATCAGCTGATGCATAGGGCAAAGCCAGAGGAAATGTTTCCTAGGAGAGGATCAGTCACTGGCACACAGCCTTGCAGCTCTTCTCCAGGTTTCCAAATCTTGCACCAAGAGGATGAATTATAGGCCTGGATAGCAGAGACCAGGGAATGGAAAGCAACTGCAACTGAGCCACACCTGACACATTTAGGAACGGAGAGAACAGGAGCTGGAGCTCTGTCAGGGGAGGTTTAGGTCAGGTATCAGGGACAGGTTCTTCCCCAGAGGGTGCTGGGCACTGCCCAGGCTCCCCAGGGAATGGGCACAGCCCCAAGGCTGCCAGAGCTCCAGGAGTGTTTGGACAATGCCCAGGCTCAGGGTGGGATTGTTGGAGTGTCTGTGCAGGGCCACAGGTGAGACTGGATGATCCCTGTGGGTCTCTCCTCACTCAGGATATTCCATGATTCTATGATCTGCTCCAGAAGAGAGAAGAATTTCTGCAGACTGCATAACTGCCTTGGGAATACAGAAGTGGAGGGATTGCTCCCCCTGCACTCCTCAGCTGCAGGACCTTTGGAAGGCCGGCACAGATCTCTGAGTGCCTGCCTGCCTCCAGGGCTCACTGCCTCTGCAACAACAGCTCCAAACCATCCGGGGCCATCACCTGGACGCTGGGGGCAGGATTCCAGCAGCTCTCCCTCCGAACCACAGGCACAGCTCCCTGTGCACCCGGCTGGGCGGGGGCAGGGACACGATCGGCTCCGCTTGGTTCTGGGCCCTGGGACAGCCTCGGGTGATGTCCTGCAGGATGCCATGGGCTTTGGGCCCCCTCACAGCTAATGCCAGCACTGGGGGCACCTTGCCAGGCTCTGAAGTGTAGGAGGAAGGCAGCTTTTCTGTGGGAACAAACACATGTGTGAGTAAAACATGGAACAGACCACCCCAAAGTCATTCACTCCACTCAAGGGCTCTTTTCAGATCTGTCAGAGGCAGACTTCAACAGAGGAACCACTTGGTTACCTGCCCTGGGAATCAATCACTTGGTTACCTGCCCTGAGAATCAATCACCTGGCTCCCTGTCCGGGGAATCAATCACCTGGTTACCTGCCCTGGGGGAATGATGCTGGCAGCATCTACACATTTTTACCCAATAGCAAATCTGAGGTCATTCAAGGCAGTGTGTTGAAGAAAGAGAAATGGGTTGCCTCATGTTTGCTGTGAAAAGTTATTCCAGAGCAGGTGATGCACTGGAAGTGTCCCTGCCTGTGACAAGGGCTGGAACTTGGTGGTCTTTAGGGTCTTTTCAGCCCAAACTGTGACTCTATAAGCTAGCATTTCAAGTTCCTCCTGTTCATGACCATAAGCAAGGCTGGGGGATTGAAGAACAGGGGCCTGAGGAAAAGGATGTTTTTGAAGGGGATCACAAACTGGAAATCTAGAGACTCCTTTTTTACATTATTTCTTTCTGCATTAAATACAGATTTTGTACAATGCTGTAAGGTCCAGGCAAATATTTGATTTGCCACCTTTAATTTTCTGCCAGGATTTGAATCCTGACTTCCCTTATTTCCTTCAATAACTCTTCCCTATGGCTCTGGCAAACCTTTTTCCAGCATAGTTGGGGCCCAGGAAGTAACCCCAGAAAAAGCAAATTTGCCTCCTTTCCAGTTCTTGCTGCAGATGTCAGAAAAAGTAGCAAGGTGTACGATTTTCTTCCCTTTGGTTTAAAAACATTTTCAAATGTATCATTTCTTGCATAAGAATCAGAAGGCAGAACACAAATCTCCAGAGCAGGTAGATAATGGAGCAACTGGCTGTAAATATTTAAAATAATAATTTTAGAGTTATCAAGCTAAGGTTAAAAAAATCTAATTTACAAACTTGCACAGTAGTTCTAAGCACAAATGAATTGTCTCTTCATACGAAATGTACTTAAATAATGGTGCATGGTACAGAGCATTGAAGCAGATCTGCTGCCTGTCAGCTCCTAATGACTGCTGGTTTTATGGTTTTCTTACTCATTTCTGGAGCCCTCCTCCATTTCTCCAGCTCTCACCAGGAATATGTTTTGTGCACAGCACCCAGACAGCTGCAACTGCAGTCCCATTCCTAAGGCAGTCTGCTCCTATTGCTTTCAAATGCAAGAAGGGAGCGAGGAGACTGGGGAATTTTCTCTGATTAAGCTGGTCTTCACTCCCCTCTGCCAGAGGGGAAGGAAGCCCATTTCTCTCCCTCTCAGCCTGCCTGTGCCTTTCCCAAGAGAAATGGATTGTCTGGGTGAGATGGTGGCACATTTGAACCTTCCAGAAGAACTTCCTTGGCTTAAAAGGAAGCACAAGCCACAAGCAATTTCTAAACTCTGCAGCTAAGAGAAGACCTCTTGCTCTGGAATTCTGCTGCAGTAGCAACCAATAATATTCCATAATGCTTTAAGACAGGCTTCATCATCTCTGTTTCTCAAATGGCAGAAAATAAAGACTTGAGTGGTACATGCCAGTATTTGACACATTGGTGTCTGATTTTCAAGACTTTGTGATTTGAGTTCAGAGCCCCAGATCATATTTCTTTACCTTATTCTGCTGGTCCCCCACCTCAGATGGGATTCTATTAAATAATGTGACATTTTGGTGATGGTTTATCAGCCAATGCAATTGCAGGACAGCTAAATCAGTACTCCTCAAGTCCCACGGGCTATGAGATGGGGGAATTGTGGAAAAAAGGGGTTTTCTGCAGTTAAAACCTTCAGGAGTATCAGTGGGGAACTAAATGATTATACTTAACTCACATGAGCCTATCCCTGGGGCTCAGGGCACTGAAATGTGGGAAAGCTCACTGCAAAGGAACAACAGCTAAAGTCTGAAACGTATCAAGGGTTAAAAATTCAGCTCATGGATATTCAACACTAGAAACAGAAAGAAAGAAACAGTCAAAGCTATTCTATAATTTCTTCTGGGAAAGATACAGGAACTGCTAAAGCAACCCTCAGACAAATGTGACTCTCATCACTCTTCACCTCAGTGCATTTACAGACCTGTGCCTTCCCCAGCACTGGGGCAGCTGTGAGGAGCAGCAGAGCTCACCTGAGCTGGAGAGCAGCAGGTGCTGCCCGGGGTAGAGCAGGCGGAGGCCGCAGACATCCAGCCCGGAGCCCCGCAGCAGCTGCAGAGTGTGATGGGTCTCCAGGGGGCTCCGGAGGAGAGCCTCAAACAGCAGCACCATGGCAACCTGGACAGCCAGAGAAAAACAGGGGAAAATGAGGGAAATGCTCCCAAAGCCCCACAACTGCAGCCCTGCTGCTCACCTGTAGTTGCCAGGATGGATCTGCACTGCCAGAGCTACAGAGAGGCTTGGCTTTGGTTTCTGTTTATGTGCAGTTCACACAGAAAGCTCTTGGCTTTGGGCTAAATCACAGCTATCAATGACAATTCTAATTTAATCAATTTCTGCTGATATAACTGTGCCTTTTGTCACATAAACCTACAAGTAAAAAACTGCAAGGCCTCTGGGGCAGAGCCTCCCTTCTGCTGTTAACTTCGTGCAGTACCATTTGCCCATCTTTCTGGATGATTCAATAATAATAGATTCAATAATAATAATAGGTTGTGTCTCTATACCTTTAGCAGCACCAAAATCAACACTAAAAAAATATCAAAAGGCAAACACATCACTGGTACTGTCCCAAATTTACATTTCAGAGTCTTCTTTTCCAGCCTAATCCATTTCAGCCCATCCTGGCATGTAGGAAGACTCACACCAACACATTCTGAATGTTTATACCCAAAAGGGAAGCAAATTATTATTATTTTCCCCATCAGAGAAACAAATTGTTTTAAAAAGCAAGAGCTTTACGACAGGGAGTCGTGTGGTTCTGTGGATAACAAATTGTCTAGCTGGGGATCAGACAAGCTGATTTTCTGGCCCCAAATTTGGGCGTGGTTCTCCTGGATGTTGAGCAGCTCAAGGATTTCCCCAGCTCAAGGTTTATGGCTGCAGCAAATGCCAAATGAATCCACCACTACTGGACATTTGAAATGAAATGCTGCTACCCCATAAAGACATTATGAGGCTTTACCATCATGATAAATGAAGATAGAAATTTACTCAGATCCCATAAAACTGGTCTAATTAGGAATAAAAGCTCCATTTCTTTATGTTTGTCTAGCTCAAGCTCTCCTGCTATTAACCCAGTACTCACAGCAGCCAGCAAGGAAGGATTTTCCTGTAGCTGCTCTGAGTCCCTGGGGCTGCCTGGGCTTGGGGCCAGCTGTGATAACAGAGCCATCCAGCACAGGGAAGCCTCAGCAAGTGCCAGTCTCCCCTTTCCTCAGGAGCCTGGCACTTGGCCTTGCTCCCCATTGCAGCTTGGTTGAGTTGTGCCTGGCCTGGTCTCAGACATCACCAATGCTGGACACTGTCTGAACCCTGACTGTGTCTGGTCACTGGGGACTCCCACCTGCAGTGCTGGGCCCAGCTCTGGGACCACCAACACAAGAGAGAAGTTGGCCTGTTGGAGCAAGTCCAGAGGACCCCATGGAGATGCCCCAAGGGCTGGAGCCCCTCTACTCTGGAGCCAGCCTGGGAAAGCTGGGGGTGGTCACCTGGAGAGGAGAAGGCTCTAGGGAGAGCTCAGAGCCCCTTCCAGGGCCTAAAGGGGCTCCAGGAGAGCTGGAGAGGGACTGGGGACAAGGAATGGAGGGACAGGACACAGGGAATGGCTTCCCACTGCCAGAGGGCAGGATTAGATGGAATATTGGGCAGGAATTGTTCCCTGGGAGGGTGGGCAGGCCCTGGCACAGGGTGCCCAGAGCAGCTGTGGCTGCCCCTGGATCCCTGGCAGTGTCCAAGGCCAGGCTGGATGGGGCTTGGAGCAGCCTGGGATAGTGGGAGGTGTCCCTGTCCATGGCAGGGGTGGCACTGGATGGGCTTTGAGGTCCCTCCCCACCCAAATCAGTCTGTGACTTTGTGATCCTTGGCTGATCTCCATTACTGCTGCTGGCCCTGCCCTGTTCTGCTCAGCAACAGCTCATTTCACATGGGTGAGCTCCTGTACATTTTGTGCTGCACTCCTAAGCAAGAGGTAACTGAGATCACTTTAACCTTCTCTTGTCCTGGGGTAGAATCAGTACAAATGCTCCCTGCTTGTTCACACAACACACACAGTTACTCAAGGTCAGGCAGTACCAGAACCTTCAGAAATTTCTTGGAATGTTTCTGAGTCCAAGTTTAATCAAAGTTGTGCTGTTCACTGACTTACAGTCAAGTGGTTTCAGGTTATCAAAATTTTGTCTACTCTTACAGATTTGCACCTGGTTGGTAGCAATTTCTCCAACCCACACATTTCAAAGTTTAATCTTCTGTGGCTCAGAGCAATCAGCACATCAATACTGATGACATAAAATACTCAGCTGATATATTTAGGTCTGAGTGAAAAATACTTCAAGATCAGTATTAGTATCAAAGTTCTAGATTGAAATATTCCAGGGCACTTAATTGTCTCTCAGTGTCCCCCCTCAGCCCCCAGGTGAGGAAGGAGGGGGTTGTTTGTTGTTCTTTACCTCAGTGTCTGTGTCTCTGCAAGCCTCCATGGCACTGCTGTCAGGGAAGTGTTTGTCATCACTCTCAACTGTCTGCCAGTAAAATCCCTTTGGCACTGCAAACGCCTTCTCCACTGCCTGAAATGCACAAAGGACAGCTCTCACTTCCACGTTATCTTGGTCCCTTAAAATAAAGCAGGAAAACCAGGATCTTATGGCCACTGAGCACAGAAGGATGCAACTGCTGGATTAAACTTAGCCCAGTGTTGTTCATTTATATAATTTGCTTTCTTGCAACTATTCCAGTAGCTTCATTTAAGTGATATCCCAAGAATGTAAATCTGCAACTGCTTCCCAAGAGCCTAAGCATTCCCAGGGTCCAACCCAGTGACTCCCCAAGACACAGAGCATCCACCAGGAGCTGCATCCATCAGCTGAGACCTCAATTCTCCACGACTGTGCTGAGCACTCAGCAGAAAAGGGCTTTGTGAAAGCAATGCTCTAATTAACCAATCAATTGGAAGGGTAGGGAAGGGATTGCATGAACTCCTACATGCCTGTAGCCAAAACAGCACATTTCTCCTGTGCTCATGTCACCACAAGTGACACATATCTGTTAGGCTCATCGTGCCACATCCTCAAGGATAGGCAAAAAAATGGCATTTAGGTCACAGCTCGACACAAGCACAGCATTTCCCAGGCTCAGCACCTTATTTTGTTTCTCATCCATTTTCTGGGTAGCCAAGCAAGCAACTTGTACAAGTGTAAGGATGTGTCACTCAGGAGAATGTGCTGTGACTGCATGCTCTGTAAGCAAGGCCACAGTCCAGGGACAAAGGCAACTCTTGAAAGTCACGTTTGTCAGCTTCTGCTTTGAACATTCCAGAAATACAGACGCATTTGGGCAGAGTTCACAGTGGGTAGGAATCATTCCAGGGATGAAGAAAAAAAAAAATAGTCACTTTTAAAACACAGGCTCAGGTGTAGCTCAAAGAGGCTTCACAACTTTTAAAGGCTCTACTTCGATTTACAGCAGGTGTTAATTTGTCCTCTGCTCATGTGGACTGACCTTTTCAAAAACAGAAAAAGAAATTAATTTTCACCATGGTCTCATCAGGACTTTTATGATGGAGAGAAAAGGGGCTAACCCTGCATGGAGAAGCATCCACTCTGCATTATGAGCTCCATATAATGCTGTTTAATTGTGTAATCACCTGAGAGATTTCGGGTGTGCTGCTGGGCAAATGATAGGCACTTCAGAGCATTCCACAAATGTTTCAAAGTAACAACCAGAAAATGAAATTCATTTGAATATTAAAACCCCTCTGACAACTGCCTTTCCACTTCAGTAACCTTTTGTGTCGTCTCTTTCCTCTATTTCCTGTGCTTCATGAGATATTTGCCTGAAAGCAGAACTGGGGATTTCACTTTTCACCCTGTTTCAGTCAAATCAACTGCACCAAACCAAGGGTTTTGGCATCTCCCAGTGGATCTGCCCATTCTGTCCTGCAATCCATCATTTCCCAGCCTCCACTGCTGATATTACACTTGGTTGCTGTGGAAAATATCATCAGAGGAAAAGTGGATTTAAGGAAAGGGATCTTCCCCATTCCAGTGCATGATGCCAGCTCCTGTCTGCAACAGTGCAATGAGCCCAGATTACCCCTACAAAGTGGGAATGCAGCAAAATCCCAGTTTCCTGTTTCTTCCAGCTGTTCCTTGAACAAACCTCATGTCTGTGAATGTTCAAGAAGGAGAAGAAGGGACAAATGTGGTCAAACCAACACCAGCCTCTATTTCCATGGAAACCTCCAGGATAATCATCCAGCTCCAGGACACAGGGTGGAAAATGCAAGGGGAGCACCCTGGTGTGAGCTGTGGATCATGGGGATCCCAGGATGCTGCTCCAAGGGAAGCAAGGCCTGTGGGAATTGTTCCTGTCATCTGTCACATCTATTTTCTACCAGCCAACCTGAATGGGAGTTCACAAACCAACCGAAAATGGAGCTTAAAAAGTCTTATTTCTTCCAGAAAATCCTTCTCCTCATGAATTTGAAAATAGGCAGATAGCTGCAGGATGAGCACCCTGCTTTGTCCAGCCTGGCTAAAATGTCCCAGTGGAGAGCCTTCCTATGCCATCAACAGGAAAAAACAGAGAGCAAGTCACTTTCCCTGGGATGTAGGAGAGAATTGCATGGAGCCAGTTGTTCTAATACTGAGCTGAGCCCTTTTGGACACAAAAAGAGAGAAGGACCCTCTGCAGGCAGCTGCAGGAGCCTTCTCCTACTGAAATTACTTGGACACTATTTCTGTTTATGATCCTTTAGTGCTACCTTTAACGTTCTATAAGAGGGTAGGTGTGAGAATCGTGTCGGGGCTGGTTCCTCTCATTCCTCCAACATCACAGGAGCTGTAAATCCTTTCCCAAGCCTGTGGAAGCATCAGCTCTGAGTGCTGACCTGTCCCCTGGTGGGAGGAGAGGAGACTCCCCAAACCCTGCAGAATGGTGCAGAGGCTGCCCAGCCTTTGATCTCACCTGAAAACACCTCCCCAGTGAGGCTCTGAGCTCTGTACCAACCCCTCATGTCCTGGGAAAAGCCTTATCCCAGGGTGGAAAGTTCCCTGCACTCCACCAGCAGCAGCTGCACAGCCTCAGGGATACTCTGACTTCTGCTGTGACAGGTTTCAAAGCCCAGACTCATGGAACCATAACCATCCCCATGTGTGTCTGCAGGGCTTCTTACAGCACTGACATCCTCTCCATCCACACTGCCATGATCAGGATGAGCAGGGAGGGAGGGCACATCCAGAAACTCCTGGGTTTAGTTATTCCTTTTTGCCAATTTATCCTTGTTTGGTTTGGGTGACAAATTCCAGCTTCTGCCACCTTAAGACACTGGAAAAGACCACTTTGTGCCACAGCTAGGACTGAACACACACCAGTTTTTCCAAAAGCATTTAAAAGAAACCCCAAGCTCCTGCTTTGTTTCAGACAATATTACCCAGATGAAGGGAGACAGTTCCAGGAAGGAAATTCACAGGAGAACAAAAACGTGCTGTAAAATCCTCAGCAGAAAGAAGAATAAGCACATTTCAGAGGAGATTGGAGCTGCAGCAAGGCCATAAATATTTAACTGTCACACAGAAACATGACCAAGCCCGTGATCCCCTCTTCGTGCTTACAGTGTTTTCTGTTCCCATCTCTGACAACAAAGGAAGATCTTTTGCTGTCAGCTGATCTGAGGGAGTCTTTTAAGTTGCAAGGAGTCTTCCAGGCTGTTCCCAGCCCCAGCAGGAAAACAGAAACTGCAGGAAGCATCCCCATGGATTCCACAATCTCATCTCCTCACACACAAGGCAAAGATCTGCTCAGCCATTATCTCTGTGAGACAACACCAAAGCCCTCAGAGAAGGATGTTGCACTTCCAGTCCTGCAGAGCCAGGTGGGAGCTCTGTGCTGAGGTAACCTCTCCCTGTCAGCCCTGCTGAGCACATCAGGGGCAGCAGGGGAAAGCACTTCTCTCTCTCTCTTTCTCACTCAGCAAGGCTCATGTCTGATGTGATTCACCAAATCCTGCCCCTGAATGAGGCAGCATCACTCTCAAACTCTCTCCTCTCCCTGCTGCCATGTGCAGGAGCACAGTTTTCCTGGTAGAATCCAGATTAACACAATGTTGAGTGTGCTCCCTGCACATTGTCCCTCCCCACTGTGCATGTTCTCTTCAAATGGCTACAGAATTTAGTACAGGAAAGTGGAGGCAGCACGGGAAGAGCCCAGGCAGCAAAAAGTCTGGGATAGAGAGGGGTCATCAAGGAAGACATGCAATTCTGGTGACTATTTCAGGCAGTTTGAAATGGATCTCACTCCCCCTTGTTCCCCTTCTGGACAGGGAAAGGGATATCTTAAACCACAGAAGACAGAATGAGATAGCAGCTCCCAGCCTTTGTGCCCATCAGCACTAATGGCAAAGCACAGTAGCTCAAGAGTTCTTTAAAGCTGCTCCTTGCAGGAATAAGGAGTGATGGACACAATCTAAAGGTGAGCTGTCAAATTTTAGGAAGAAAGGAAACCTGTAATATTTTATTCCTCTCCAAGCTGTGCCTTCAACTTTGTGCCAGCTCTAATAGACATCTGTGTAGTCCTTCCTCCTTCTAAAGGTTAGGGGTTTTTTATTTACAAATGCCAGTAGCTGCCTGAATTCCTGGCTCCATGAAAATAAATGCCAGACTCCAGCAGGACTCAGCCAGGGCCAGGATGTCACCTTCTGCCTCCTGAAGACACAGCCACGTAGCTATTCTGGGCTGCAGCTGTGGATTCTTTTCTGTAAATGTAAATAGATGGAAGTCCCAGGACAAACATTTCTCCCCCAGACAAGCTTTATCCATGTGGAATCACCAGCCAGATGTGCTCTCACCAAGCTGTTAGCACAACCTGAGCAGGCTGCTCAGCAGATTCAGGGTGCCAGCCAGGCAAGACCTGACCCTTTCCACTAACTCAGATAAAGACAAGCCACAGGCAAGATTTGGAAGCAAAGGGCAGGATGAACCTGTCCTTGTGAACCTCCTGCTCTACAGCTGCAGCCTGGATGTCCCAGAGCTGAGGGCTGGACTCCATGGCTGGCACTGCCAGTGCTGCAGGACTCATTCTGCCCAGTCTGCTTTGGGTGAGCCCACGTGGAGGAGCTGTCCTGGGTGTTTTATCCCTCCCTAATGCCCAGTTCAGCTGCACAAAAATCAAATCCTTCAAGCTTTGGAGGAGAAAAGCACAGCCCTGGGCCGCGAACTAAATCTGAAAGCTCACAGCAATGTGGGGATCAGGTCTGGGAGCTGAGCAAATTGTGCTGCTCTCCAGGGAGCTCTGGCAGCATCTCCATCCCAAACCATGGCCCAGCTTGGGTGCTGCTCACACAGAATGAAAAGAGAAAGAACACACGGGGCAATAACCCCAAACCAAACCATAACTGCCAGCAGCACAGCCACTGCAGCCCAGCAAAGCCCAGCTCCTGCAGTTTGGGATGTGTGAAAGGCAATGCCCACACAGCCCCGGGCCTGGAGAGTCGGGTAAAAGGCTGATGTGGTAATGAGCAGCAGTTCCCTGGGCACACCTCCCTCAGCATTGAAATTAAAAGAAGTTACAGCAAAAGACAGTGGAAGATGCTGAAGGCAACTCAGCAGGGCCAAGGCCACGGTGCTTGTCAATGAAATAATGTCACAGCACTCAGAGTTTCAACTCAGAGAGCTCAGAGCGTTCTCACTGAGCTCATGCTGAAACTCAGACTCACAGACCTGAAAGATCCTCTAGAAGTGCCTCCCACTCCCTCTTTCAGAGGCTGCACACAGAGCTTGGGAATCTCAGCCCTCTCAAGTGCACAGAGCAACAAGTGCTGCATCCAGGGCTGCTTTTCTGCAGAGATTTCAAATTTCAGCAGCAATGTCCAGCTCTTCATGTATCCAGCATGGTTATTTCAGAATCTGAAATAAGGTATGCAACTTTCAAAGCTTGTCTGTGAGAGAGCTTCTATGGCAACACAGTTAACATCAACTCCAGCAGGGAAAGCCCAAAAAGCTGAAATTCCACATGAAAGAATGACTCTACTTTCTGCCAGCCCCCTGCCACACACCAGCCTTGCTGTTAGGTCCAACCCAGCTGTGCTGCTGGGCATTTTCAGCAGGCCTGGGTTACAATACTGGAGCAAATTCAGCTTCCTGGACCCAGTTCTGGGATTCTTATCTATGATTAACCAGAAAAAAAACCAAAAAACCCCCAAAACAATGGAGCTTTGCTTAAGCAAAAAATAAGAAGGAAACATTGTGTAGACCTGCCCTTAATCATTACTATTTAAAAAACCCACACAAACTTTGTGTCAGAGCAGGGAAGCTGCTAAAGGAGCAGCACGAGGGGAGCTGATCACCAGGAGGAGCAACAAAATCAATTTTCTGGAACTTAAAGTAAAAAATCTCCTTCACCTTGACTTAGGGATGTCTGTGGACAGAGGAGGAGGGTTGGAGGTTCCCCTTCTTCCTTAAAAGCTCCCTGAAAACGCTGCTATGCCCTGACTTCTCTGTCCTGGCAGGCACCTGCACAGGTTGGGAACTCAAGGACATGCTCTGCAGGCTGACCATCAAGGGCTGCATCTTTTGGGCAAATGTCCTAATGTTCAGAAGAACTGAGGGAAAGGAAAAGAATTCCAGCCTGGACCAAACAGGCCGAGGAAAAGCAGCATCAACACCAGCTCTCTGTGTGTGTCATCTGTATCCCTAAGGTGAATGTTTGCATCCTGAGGCTTAGCAGCAGAAAGTATTTTTATTTTATGCTAAAATGAAGAAATCCTCTTTCTGCTGACAGGAGACCTTGCAGTTAACTGCTTCCACAGGGATGTTGTCACTTCCAACCCAAGCTGGGCTTTAATGACTGCACTGTGAGCTGCTGCTCCTATCAGCAGTGAATTGCTGCAGGTTAATAGGCTCGTTGCACAGCACTCATAAAAATGCCTCCAAAAACCTGCACAGGCAAAGCAATCTGTTTGGGGTCCAGAACAGGCAGAAAACCCAGCTGACAAATTGACTGAAAACAAGACATTGGCTCATGCACTAACAAACAAAAAGCATAAAGGTTATTACAATTACTGCTGGCAATTGCTCCCCAGATCACACACAGAGCTGCTCAGTGCGCAGCAGCTTCCCTCTTCCTCCATTTTTACCCATTTTTCCACCATTCTGCCAGGATTTCTCTCTCAGACTCTGATCTACCTGGAGCAAAAGCAGGGATTCACTGCATGCTCCTCCTGTGGGTGCAGGTCCTTTGGGCTGCTTAATTTTGTACACACTGCCTCCAAATAAATACAAATGTACAAAAAGCAAAGCATGGATCACTGGCCTTCTACCAAACCTTCAGACCAAAGAAGTTAAAAGAATATGATACTGAGTTTTCTAAGCAGCACTTTTTGGTTGTATTTTAATGACACTTGGGAACATTCTCAGTTGGTGGCACTTTGCAAAGCTCCAGGGCAGACATCAGGGTGAGCTGCTGCCTGCTGAGAGCGTGGCTCATTGAGCCCTGCTTTGGAAATCAGCCTTGC
The DNA here is from genome assembly GCA_013399915.1 of Illadopsis cleaveri. NCBI lineage: Eukaryota > Metazoa > Chordata > Aves > Passeriformes > Timaliidae > Illadopsis > Illadopsis cleaveri. Next base: position 151,758 of record VXBB01024009.1, read on the forward strand.
TGCCTAACCAGCTGGGAAAATGTGGCTGTCCCACCCTGGCAGTGTCCCAGGCCAGGCTGGACAGGGCTTGGGGCAGCCTGGGATAGTGGAAGGTGTCCCTGACCATGGCAGGGGGTGGGATGAGATGAGCTTTAAGGTGCCTCCCAACTCAAACCATGCTGTGATTCCATAACTCTGTGAAAAAGCCACAACACACAGTGATCTCAGCCTCACTGAGGCCTGGGGGGCACAGAGCACTTGAACTTGGGAAGAGAATGTGGTTTTTAAATTGACATCATGTTTTCCATGGCATCAAGGCAAAGATCCACCCCCAGAAAGCCCCTGATATCTTGCTGTTCAATTCCTAATGATTTATAATTCCCCTAATAAGGGATTTGCATAAAAGCCCTGGCTGTTCTAAATGATGCCTTATTTTATGCCTTAAAAGCATACAGCAGATTTATCTTTTACGAGTATGTCAGACTCTTTATGGCTCTTGCTTCTGCTTGAAAGCCACAGTGACTGCAAATCAACAACACTAAGCCTCCTTTTCCTGCATACAAGTGGGATAAACCTTTAGGCAAATTGCTAAGTGCACTGCTAAACCCCTAAGCTTTCATGGCATTGATTCTCACAGAGTCGTAGTAATCCCCAAATCTGGTTGAAATGGCAGAAAAGTTCTCATGCTACATCATTTTCAAAATTAAAACTTCATTGTGAACAAGAATTGCAGGCTTTGCCATTCCCTGGAATTGTGTCTCAAGGATTTTGTTCATCTAAAAATATTGGGAAAAGACCACAATTGTCCAAAGACTGGTGCTGTTGTGGGAAAGAAACAAAACATTCCCTCAAAAGGTATAGAACTCAGGTCATATTACGTGCTGCTTTGAAAACCCACTCTAAGTATTCACACCAAGGCAGGAAAGGCTGGTAAAGGCCTAAAAGCAGCACTGGATGCCCTTAAGGAATAAATTCCCCCAATTAGTATAAGGAATTCTTGTAACATTTCATTCAGTGGAATATTTGTTATGGAGCACTTGCTAATCTGACAGAAGTGAAAGGTTAATTATTATTCTGCTGATAGACAGCAGTGAGTGCTCCTGGAGACATTTCCAGGCAGGCAAGAGATTGGAAGCACTTGATTTGGAGAGATGCTGTGTCCTTGTAGCTCACACACTTCCCTGGAAATCCATAGATATTAAAATCACAGAACTGAGTCACAGAATGTTCTAATATTAGAAGCATTTGTTTTCAAACTCTGTTTACATCCTTTGCTAAAGCAAAGGATAATATTTGTTAACAATGGAAAAAGAACTTTTACTGCACCTAATCAAAAAATTACCAGAAGTCCAAGCACTTCTGTACAGTACCTGAGGGTCAGGATTAACAGCAGTGATGTTACTGAGCAGGACAGAGGGAACTCTAGGAAGAAGTGGGCACAGCTGGTTTTGGAAGTGACTGGCCAGTTCATCTCTCCACCAAATAACATCTGGAAGCCACGTGGAGGTCAGAAATGCAGAAATCCTCTGGTAGAACCTGGATGTTCCCTGGAGATGTTCAGCAGTCTGCAAAGAGCCAGTGGTTAAGAAGCTTTGGTGATGGTTTCAGAACTCTGTACCTTGCAGCTGCAGCACCTCCTCCTCTGCCCATGGCCATCCCAGACTCCAGCTCCACATAGCTGCCCTCAGATTCTCCAAACCAACCCCTGGTGTGACACCCTACACCTCCCAAACCCCCACACCCTTCATCCCATGCTCATGCCATCCCTCAGCTCACAAACCCTGCTCCAAAGCAGATCCCACCACACTCAGAGGGGAAGAAAAGCCCATAAACAGGACCATAAACCAGCCCAATACAATGAAACATCGACTTCCAAAGGGTTTCTTAGGGATATAAATGAAAATAGTTGTTAGTGCCCCATTCCTGGAAGTGCTCAATGCCAGGGTGCAGAGAGCACTGAGCAATCTGGTCTAGTGGAAGCTGTCCCTGCCCATGACAGAGGGTTTCAATTAGGTGACCTTTAAGGTCCCTTCCAACCCAAACCATTCCGTGATTTTTTTAAGATTGAGGCTAATGTTAATACTGATATATGAATATTGAATACTGCACTGCTAAACTAGTTTTCCATCATTTAACCTATCCTCTAAGCCTCATTGTTCTTTAGGCTGATTCTTAATTAGCAGGACTTTCAGAGAACAAAACCAGTGACCTCATGGAGACCTAATTAAAAATTAACAGACTCAACAACTGTGCAGAACATCTCTGCACCAGTTACTGGAGGGAAGTGAAGGTCCTGCTGTGCCCTGGTGTGGCCTCACCTCAGCTCTGGGGCAGTTGTGGGTGCCACGATATCAGAAGGATCTAAAGCTGTTGGAGAGTGTCCAAAGGAGGGACATGGGCATGGGAAGGGTCTGAGGAGCAGCTGAGGGCACTTGGATTGTTCAGCGGGAGAAGGAGGCTGAGGGCAGAGCTCAGCAGGGGCTGCCGCTCCCACCTCTGGGACAGGGAAGGGCTGGAGCTGGGCCAGGGCAGGGTCAGGCTGGAGATCAGGGAAAGGTTCTTCCCCAGAGGGTGCTGGCACTGCCCAGGCTCCCCAGGGAATGGGCACAGCCTGAGGCTGCCAGAGCTCCAGAAGCCTTTGCACACCATCCCCAGGGATGCTCAGAGTGGGATTGTTGGGGGGTCTGGGCAGGAGCTGGACTGGATTATGCCTGTGAGTCCCTTCCCACTCAGGATATTCCATCATTCTGTGATTATTGCACCTAAAGAAGTGAAGCTCAAGGAGGAAAACCCCAAATGAAAGGACAGAGATTGGCAGCTCCTCTGAGCCAGCAGAGAATGAAGTGATGGAGGTGCACAGAGAGGAGCCCCAGAGCTTCACACAGGGCCAGTGGGATAACTGGGAATGCCAGGGAGATTCACAGGGAGCAGAGGCTGTACAAATCTAAATTCCATCAGACATGCCTGGACCTGCAGGCTGTCAGCACACAGGATTACAGGAGGTGAGTGTTTTGGCATTTGTTCTCACAACGAGAAACCAAAACCAGGCAGGGATGTTGAAATCTGCCTCATTCCTAGCAGTTGTTTGGGGGAGGACAGAAATAAAACCACCCTAAACTACCCCCCAAAAAAACTTGATAAAAATGAGAAGAAGCAGCAGAACCACTGGATATAGGAATAGATGCCATCCCAGTTGAATAAGCCAAAAGACTTCTTGACGTGCTAAGAACAGGAGCTTTTGTCTGGAGAAGCCACTATTATTATTCTAGTTATAACTATTGCACCTTGGGACAGAGAACTAGAATGTGATTAGTAATAAAAGATACACAGACAACAGTGAAGTGGCCAGTAAACAAGAAATTGATGGCTCACAGCTCCCTTTTGGGGCTGAAAATGGACTCTGGGCTCTTCACATTAATATTAAAATATCATTAGTCATCATGGTTAACATTTACACATACTTGGTCTTTTTGCATAATCCAAAAAAAGTAACTTAAGGTCTCCCTAAATTCTTACAGCAAACAGATATAACAAAAGCACCTGGAAACCCAATCATATGTTAAAGGTAGGCACTGAAAAGTGACTCTTTGTACCCACAGGAGACAACTGGAACCAGAATGAGTAAGTGCTCCAACAAGATTTTGTTTTTCAATTTAGCCACTGAAAACTTGCACACTGACAGGACAGTGAGAGACTGAGGGCTGCAGTGTGAAGAATAAAGTCCACATTTCTCTCCACAGTAGCTAAAGCTGCCCAAGGGCAGGAACAGGGAGAGACTTGCTGTCACTTTCCTTGTCTCTGCTGGGGCTGACATCCCAACTTTTGTTGTTCTCCCAGCTCTGATCTCTGCTGGGGAAAGCAGCAGTTCTACAAATGCCTCAGGGAAGAAAGATTGACACAAGTCAGTGCCACCACAAAGAGCCTCTAATGAGGGAGAGGAAACCTAAGTCCTGCTTGGAAGAACTGCCCCACCCCCTGAAATGCCCCTGCTGTGCAAAGGAGCTGAGCTCAGAAGTTTTTCATGATGAGGGTGGGGGGACCCTGGCACAGGGTGCCCAGAGAAGCTGTGGCTGTCCCTGGATCCCTGGAAGTGTCCAAGGCCAGGTTGGACAGGGCTTGGAGCAGCCTGGGATAGTGGAAAGTGTCCCACCTTCTTGCAGGGATTTGGACTGGATGGCCTTGAATGGCCCCTTCCAATCCGAACCATTCTGTGACTCCATGAGAAGAACAGGAAAAACTGCACAGTTTGTTCCACCAGGTTGTGATTTAACCCTTCCCAGCTCCAACCAAACACTCAGGGCAGCCTGAGCTCACAGTTCCAAAAGTTCATTCAATTCTGTAACCCTGGGGACATACTTTGAGCATAATCAGTGCTCAATAATTTTGGTGCTTTGGCCAAGCCCTCAGCTGGAATCAGCAGGGAGCAGCTCAGGCTCTATCCCTCCATTCCCTTTGCTCCACAGAGGAAACACCTTGAATTCAATTCCTTGGGCAGGAACCAACACCAAGTCCTTGTCCCATCCAGCACAGCCTGGGCTCATCAACCTCTGCCCAGAGCTGCTCAATCACTAATGGAAAAGCTGCTCTGGTTTTGGGCTGGGTTTTTTTTTTCATAGTGTTTTAATCATGACATTTGGTGCCAGCATCCATCATTTATTTTCAGGAGCACTGGAGCCACAGCTGTCAAACTCCAGGTTTTGTGATACAACATGGGAAATTCAATCTTTGCTGTTCCCAGGCAGCAGCTGCAAGTGAACAACATTTGCTGCAGCTGAGGAGGGGATGCTGAAGTGTGTTTTAGAAACATGTTCACACATCCTGTTCCATTTAGGCTCCCCATGGAGTGGCCAGCAGGTGTAATGCAGACACCTGGGGATGAGGCAGGCAAAAATAGAATAGAAAATCCACTACCAGTTCACTGAAGCCACAAAAGTTGCTTTGAGCCACCTGAGAGGAACTCAGCAGCCTCAGCAGAGCACAGGGCAGCACCTCAAAGGTTCCTCAGCCACAGGACAGTTATTCAAGCAAGTGGCTCTCAGAAGATCTGGGGGATTGTTGTTCCCCACATCCACCTGGCCACACTTCCCAGCAAGAGTCACCCACAGTAAAATAGGGTAAAATAGGTGTTTACACCAGGCAAGAGTGGCAATACTACCTAAAAAACTGTCCCCAAAAAAGAAATAGGTACAAGATGCTCCAGCCTGTATCAAATCAGCTCTGTGAAAGACAGAACCAACAGAGCAGAGCCCAGAGGTACAGTTCCACAGCTCTGCTGTGTTCAGGACAGGAGTTTGTATCATGTCTTACATCACATGGGCCACCTGCATGTGCTAATAAATTTCCAGCCTGTGTGCAAGACTTTCCAGTTTCATTGCACAGCTCAGGCTCTGGGCCCATCAAAACTGAGGGGACAGGCTCAGGTCCTGCTTCCAGGCCTCAGTCCCTGGCAGTCAAATAAAAATAACTCCTCCTCCTGTGCCACACTCTTCACATGGTTAAAATAAAGGAGGAAAAACCATAACAGGTGCCAAAAGATGTGTCTCCTCCAAATCCAGCTAAATTTCTGCAGTGTGAGGTTGCAGCTAATGAACAATTGAGAAAAAAATGATGCCACAGAGAGCTGGTCTGGCCTGCACATAACTTAAATGCAGCATAACTGCAGACAGCTCGGGGTGGCCAGTAGCTGTAAGCAACCCTGCAGTCCCACAGCACTGGGCTGTTCCCCCAGCCCAGCCTGGGCAGCTCTTGCACTGCTCTGTCCTGCCCTGCTGGAATTGGAGTTTGAGCTGGCACAGGCAGGCCTGGTGCCCAGCACAGAGCAGTGCTGCCTGCCCTGTTTGCACAACTAGCAGGGGGAAATGCTGCTACTCACTCCTGGCTCGTGGATCTTAGGGCAGCTCTGGGCTGAAGGTTCCTCTGGTGCCACCAGGCAGGCGTGGAGGGCCAGGCCTTCCTCTCCCCAGGCCTGCTGCAGCCCCACCACCTCAAATGGAGCTCTGGGACCATCCTTTCTCTCCACAGGAGGCACCTGGAAATCCATTGGAACACAATTCCATTTTTAGATGGACTGAAAAAAACCCTTTTTCTTGCTCTGTTGCGTTTGAGTAGAGCCCCACAACAACCCAGGGAGCACTCTGCTTTGATTAGTAGATTAGCTGTGGTTTAGCCAGTAGAAAAATCAATAAAGACCAAATTAAATAGGAATAACACATTGCTTTTGATAAGCCATAGGATTTATTTTCTCAATGAAGACTTGCAAGCTCTAACTTTTACCAGTTTCACTATGTGGAAGCAGAATATTTCACATTATTTCCCTGGTCCAGCAAGGGGTGAGCACTGAGCCCCTTTCAAGGCTGCCCAGAATGTTCCTGTCACAGCAGCACCGTGTGTGCCTTTATCAGTGACAGTGAGATCAACCCAATCTCAGCTCACAAATCAATGCAAAGAGATGATGCCATTCCAAGGGGCTGCTACAGCCTTCCCTAAGGAGCCCTTCACTAACAGCCCAAACCCCATCAATCCCCATCCTGGGAATCCCCTTTTAGTTGGGCTGAGGTGATTTCTTTTTCATGGATTTTTTTGTGCATGTGTGTGGGAGGAAAACATTCCATTTTTCAGTTTATAGATCTGATTTAAACCAAAAAGGGTAAAAAGTGATTTCTGCAACCCCAAGACATAAATTATTATTGTGAATATCAGTTTAGATCCAGGGAGAAGGTTCCAGTAGGACAGACTATACCTTGGCTCTTTAGGTTGCTCAAAGTCAGATGAAACATAATCCACTTTAATATGCAGAACACAAGAAAATCTCGATTAAAAGTTAGAAAAGAGAGAGGAGAAACACTTGAAACAGCCTGGGAATACACTGGGATGCTGCAAAATGTCCAGGGCAGCTGGTGAAAAAGGGGCAGAAAACTCTGGGAAAGCCAGACACAGGGAATCAGCAAAGCCAGGAGAAAGGAAAAGCAGATCCAGAACATGCTCTGGATAGAGAGAAAGGCAAGTCTGAGCTACAGGACTGTAATTCCCTCCCAGGGCTCTGGTGGATACAGAAGCTCCAAGGCCTGTTCTCCTGGTTTTTACCCTCACCAGTCTCTAGTTGCATTATCAGCACTATTTACTGCATCTATAGCCACAAACCATTTACAGGGAGATAAAGGCCTTTAAAAACACGTTTTTATCACAGGGCCAGGCTGGATTTTGAAACTGCTGCACAGCTCAGCTGGATCACTCAAACACCAGCACCAAGTCCTCCACTGCTTTGAACACTGGATTCCCATGGGGAATCCTGCACCATCCACTGCTCCCAGCTGGCAGCATCCAGCACGTCTCCAATGGAATCAGTAAGGATATGCTGATTTACACAAGCCCCTCAATGGAATTGCATGGATTACCAAATGAGAATTTGGTCTAAAAATGCTTCAACATTTCCAGTTCTTTCAGTTAAAGAAATGCAGACTTCTTCATTGCTATCCACCAGCCATTTCAGAGCCTGTGTAGGATAAATTGGTGGATTTTACCCCAGGTTTTTTTGGGCACAAAGTCCATCTGAACATCTGACCCTACGCCCAGCAGAGTGACAGAGCCCTGGAAGCTGAGGTACCCTCTCAGGCTCAGATAGAACTGCTACAAGTCAGAGCTTAGGGGTTTTTTTTAATGGGAACAACATAAGGAAAGAGAGCTCACACTGCAGCTGGTCACAAGCTAACGAGTCTGAATGGAAAATTCAGGATCCAGAGCTGTTCCAGTGGCAATTTTCATTAGTACTGAACTAACACTAAAGAATGTTAGCAATGTTTTAATGCAAGCTGGAACATCATTAACAATTAATTGTGTTTAAGTGGAGTTTAAGTGATTTAAAAGCCTGGCTGCTCAGGGTGAAATCTACCTTGACTGTGTGGATCAGTCTTGGTATCCCAGAGTCTTTCCCAGGGAAAAGTATAAGGCCACTGAGCAGGGTGGGAAGGAAAAATACACTGTTTTCCCTAGGGAATAAAGGGTAATATGGATGGGAAGGAGAGAGGATGGGGTGGTTTCTTTAGAGGAGAAAAACAAGTGAACCAAAGGACAATTAAGGCAGTCTCTCACTTGTTCACAGTACTCCTGACTATCAGGAAGGGTCTATTCTTATCCAGAACAAGTGGTGAAAACCAGGAGCCTGTGTCCATTGCCAAGGACAAAGCCTAACACCCAGCAGTCACTTTCATCAACTGAAAATCTGGCTGAACAATTTTTCACTTCTTCATAAACCACAGACACAACCCAGCTCCACTGACTCTGGCGAGACTTTTATTTACAGACTCTGAGGTGAATTAGAACATCATTTCCACTTTGTTCAGCCACTGTTTTGTAGCTGTTGGGGAGGTAAAAAGGAGATTGCAAGAGTGATTATGTATTCACTGGAGGTCCAAACACAGCCCTCCTCACCCAGAGTCTTTTGTGCCAGGTCACTGCACTCACCAGGGACAGCAGCCACGTCACCAGGGCCTGGTAGATGTTGGCTGCTCCCAGCACCTTGTCAGGCACCTGCCCCTCACACTGATCCGTGGCCACTTGGCCACAACTTGCCAGCCAAATGGTCATCAGCAGCACCTCCTCCTTCCCTCTGTGGGATCCAGGCAACGTGTCAATAGCTGGCAAAAAAGAGGCTTCCTGTCAAAAAATAGATAGTATGAAAATGAAAGTCACTTGGATTCCTGGAAGTGTATTCATCATCAGGAATTAATTACATTCATTGCCATCACAGGAGGGGCATTTAACACCCAGAGAGCATTTATCAAAGAGGGAGAATGAGCCATAAAAGGCAGGTTGTTCCATCAGTGACACCTGCCTGAGCACTGCAGGTTTTCTTGGACAGCTGTCACCTGGGTCCTCATTTAGCCACACACTGCCTGCTGAATGGAAGGTTACACAGTCACAGCTGGAAAACTGTGATTGAATTTATTCTGTATTCAAGACTCAGTGTTTGGGTGGTTTTTTTTTTAAATCACTGAAAAGCCTTCAAACAAGCCTGATAGTGTGAAAACTCATTATTTTCTGCTTCACCTAACATCCCTCATTTCAGAGCTGATGTCACAGTTAAGGGAACTCACCTCCTTTCTTTACTTCAGCATTGATAGTTGGTTATTTAGGATGAAAATTCCCTCTCCTTTAAGAGAACTCTTCAAGACACAACCTCAAGCTTGAACTGTGGTACTTACAGCTCTTTGTCCTTCCACAGCTGCAGCAGCAGCAGCTGTAATTATTGGCTGGCTTGCTCTTCCTATCCATATTCCACTTGCTGCCCCTGACATTTCTTTGGTAAATTAACCAGCAAGTCCCTAAAACCCCAAAGATTCCCCAGTACTGCTCCTCAATAGTTACGATCACAGAATCATGGAAGGGGGTTTGGCTTGGAAGGGGTTTTAAAACTCATCTTCTTTCATCCCCTCCCACAGGCAGGGACAATTTCCACTGGACCAGGCTGCTCCAAGCCCCATCCAACCTGGCCTCATGTTTTCAGTTGCTCCATGTAGCCCATAATGAGGATTTCTGCCCACACCTCTACACTGAATGAACCTTAATTTGATTTACCTGAATTTACTCTGAAAGCAAAGTAAGCTAAATCCAATTACAGCCACTTTAATTCTGAATTAAAATGTCCAAAAAGGTATTTCATGACTAATCCACTTGACAAGTTAATGTAGCTTGACTTTTACGCTGGTCCTCAAAACAGACAACTTCTTAAAATGGTTCAATAAGGAATAAAATGAAAGCAGCTCTACTGTGTTACCCAGTGTTTTGGTACCAAATAAAACTGCAATTAGTAATAAAGGCAAAACAGCCATGCAAACGTGTGTGAGGCTGCAGAGTTGTATTAATTAATATTACTGTAGTCCTGGGGTGTCAACAAAACTCCTTCAGGACTTTGACCCCTCCACTGAAATCCCCTGAGGAAGAGGCCTTGGGAGAAACTCTGCGAGCATGAGGGAAAAGTGACCTTCTCCTGTACCCTGTGTGTGAGAAAGGATTTTCCTTCCTCCCTCAACAAGGGTGTGGGGTGAGTGAGAGGAGGTCATTTAAGAGCTAATGACATAAACAGTATCTCTAATTAATGTTTCAGCAGGAAATCTCCAACTATTCCAAACATCCTCAGCCCAGCAGCAGGGGAAGGCTCAGTGGGTTTTCTGACCAAAATCAGGTAAGTTTACTAATTAAGGTTCTTTCTGACCGAAGTTTTGGTCAAAGTTGAACCTTCCCTCTCCTTCCTCTGCCAGCCTCCTCAGCACAATAAGAATCCAAGGGTAGGACTTCAATAACTTCTGAAATATTAAGACTAATGAACAAAAAATGAGCTAATCCAGATTAATTCTGGGCAAGAACAGCTGAAGAAAAATGCAACAGAAGCTTTCTGAGTATGGCTTCCCACAGCACTGCCCAGTTTACCCCAGTCTGCACAGGAGAGTTCAATTCGCCCACGTTACACAGGCTTTTATTTGTGACAGTATTAGGTTATAAAAAGCCTAAAATTACTCAAATACTGGGCTATTTTTGGTTGCTCTGACTGGAATTGTGCTGTCACTCACAGATAGGCTTGCAGCTGATTGCAGTCAAGTGCCAACAATTACCAAAGAGTAAATAAGATAAAATTGCCTTTTCCCAAATGCTTGCTATTTTATTTTGCAATTATAGTTTATGTCATTACAAGTTCCAGCCCTTCAGCTCAGTTTCCCAACCACCCTCCATCCCCAGCTCTGGCCTTTTTTTCCTCCACTCTCACATAACAACAGTGCAAGGAGGAACAGCAACCACAGTGAGCAGCCAAGGAGTGACCTCTGCCCAAATCCACACCACAGGGGAATGAGGAAAATTGGATTGCAAAATAACTTCAGGACAGTCACATAACACAGTGACAGTGGTGCTGAACTTCCACAGAGGCACGATGGCCTTAGGCTGAGGGAGGGCAGGGTTGGATGGGATATTGGGAAGGAATTGTTCCCTGGGAGGGTGGGCAGGCCCTGGCACAGGGTGCCCAGAGCAGCTGTGGCTGCCCCTCAATCCCTGGAAGTGTCCAAGGCCAGGCTGGACAGGGCTTGGAGCAGCCTGGGATAGAGGAAGGTGTCCCTGCCCATGGCAGGGGGTGGGATGGGTTGGGCTTTAAGATCTCTTCCAACCCAAACCATTCTGTGATTTCATGATAATCCCAAAGGAAAGTACTATTCATTAAAAACTCATTTTAAATGTGGTAATCTACCTCCATATTATCACTATTTTAAACCAGAGCTGTTTATGATGACAACAAGCCAAGGCCTGATGGGCACAAGATTGCCAGCCAAGACTGACATAATTTTATTTCTAATAAAATAGCTCAGAATGGTTAAATGAGGCTTTTGTTGATGGTTTGTAGAAGAGTAGTTAGTGTTGCTCTTCCTACACATCCATGTTAGATTGGACAAAGAGTTTCAAAGACTGGGAAACATTAATGACAAAGCTGTGAGAGGCTGGAATGACCAAGGAGAAGTTTAGGAGCCAGACAACAACTTCACTAAGACTTCCCAGCAGAATCAACTCATCCAGTCCGAGGCATTGCCCCAGTGGTAGGATAGGCCAAGGAAAAACCAATTTTTTACTTTAGTAGATACTCTCTCTCCTTTTCAGGTAAATAAAAGTTCAATATTTCCCTCCCAGCACCTTTTCCAAGACTAACACTAACATGGAAGCAAGGCAGTATGTTCCATCCAAATACCCTCCCTACTCCACTGGACAGACTCTGCAGTAGCAAAAACTCCATCCAAACATCCCCTGCATGGAAAAGGAAGAGAGGTTAAACTCACAGTCTCCTGCTTCACCACTGAGGGGTGAGTGAGGGGGAAGGGGAGGAATAGGAACACTGTCACTCTCATTGGCTAGAGGTTTAATCAAAATAATTGTTTTCAGCCCTGTCTAAATTTATCCTCCTATGTCATCTGCACCCTAGCTTGGATCCCAGATTTAAGAGGCAATCCCTGATGAATGGCAAATTACTGACTGCAGAACTCTTTTGCCAAACCATGCATCTGCTGTGGGTTTGTAAATGTGAGCTGATTTCTAAGTGCTGGAGCAGCTCGAGCTAATTTCTCTGATGAACCTTCCCCTCTCATTCCACAGCTGCTCTGGTATTCCATGTTCCTGCTCTGCCCTGGACAGAGCAAATACAAGACATAACCATGATGATTGTGTGGTTATATCCCTATTTTCCACATGGTCACGTGGGAAATGTAGGGTTTTTAGGACACATTTAACAATTCTGGCCATCTAAGGCAAAGCAGATTATCACTATTCCACGGCTTCTAAAAATTCTTGCATTAGATGAAGACATATTGGAAATGTCAAGTGTTTGTTCATTTTCATTCTGTGGGAAAGGAAAAATGATGACAATGCCATCTGTTAGATGATTTGAAACTCCACATTAAAGCATGGAATAAACCCTGAAACCATTCAAAAAACTGCTTTATCACTGCAAAGTGGGAGCAAGGGGTGAGAATGAGGAGAGGAGGATCTGCAGTTCCTGCATGCAACTGGCAGAACACTCTGGAATCAGGAAGTTGACTTTTCCTGACAAAAAGGAGAGTACAGTTGATGTTTAATGGTCTGAATGTTCTTTCTGTAAATGCATTTCTGTACCAGAGTCACTCTGTGGCACCCCTGCCTTTCTGAGCATCATGCTGAGGTTATGGATCTGAAAAACATGATGGAGGCAAGATGCTATTGAAATATCTGCTGTGGATGAGCCTCAGATTGCTCAAATGGAGGAATTATGATGCTCCAAAGCAGATAACTCTGCCAAGGGAGATTGCAGGGATGCAGGGAGCTGTGTAATGGAGCATTATTTGCTCTGATCTCCATACTTTTCAATTCACTTAGGGCACTCCAGATCATGAGAGTTTAAGTTAAAAATACAATAATAAAGAAAATGTCTTTGCTGAAAGTTTTCTTGCTCTGGACAATTATTCTTAGTCTTGGGTATGAAGAATAAAACCTCTTAACTGCACTAAGGGAATTCTCAGCTGCTTCACTGTAGTTAATGGCTCATCTGTCAAAGATGTGGATAAACCCTCTTCCATGGGAGGCAAGCATCTGGTCCATAATGGGATTTGCTAGCAGAGAGATGCTGTGGATCACAAAGGATCAAAATAATTTTGGTCCAAATTCAACAAGTTAAAAAAACCCCATTCAAATAGCTGGTAACAAACAGCTTTTTATATATAATTTCCTCTTTATTTTTTAGAAGTGGGAAAATTTTCTGACAAAGGCTCAGCTCAGGTAAACACTGACCTGAGAAGTGCATTAAAATTTAAACCAAAGTAACACTGAGTCTTATTTTTGTTTGTTTGCTTTCCGACACATAATCATTAAAAATGAGAAGTGCCTTTTCCATGATTGGTGTTTACACTCCAGTAACACTTGGAGAGGCTCAGAAGGATTCCCAGCCTCATTGTGCTGGTGTTCTGAGCACATGTAACAAAAAGTTCCTCCTCTAATGAGTTTTTACTCCTGGTTAATGAGAAGCAGCTGAAATGAGTAAAGGAAGTTTAATTACTTACACATTTCATGTGAGCACAAGATTGGGAATGGGGAATTTGTGCCTCAGTCCTGGCTCTGGAATGAAGTCTTTCTCTGTGGAACTGTAAAGTGAGGATAATATTTCCTTATCCTGCTCCCTGTCTAGCTGGATTAATTATCAAGACTTTGTAAAGTGCTCTGAAGAGGAAGAGTGTAAGATTATCAACAAACTTTCAACATTAACCTCTGTTCCCTCTCCTGCTCCTAAAAGTGTTGTGGCCTCTCAGTTCCCTCAGTGTGTTCTTATCTGCATCTTCCACAACTTGTTCTTCAAAGGATTCCAACCTGCCTCACACAAAAACTGTGTCAGAACTTCCAGAGGCTCCAAAGGGAAGGGAATTGCACGTGGTCACTTGGAAATGCTGGGACAGAGCATGGAATTGGTCCTCAGGCACCTGAAATCTGGGCTGGCATTTGGCACGTGCTCCAATCTGGGTTTAAATCCTATGGAAATGCCTCTACTTGGATATTCCAGCAGATTCCCAGGGGGTTGGAGTGAGATAATCTTTAAGATCCTTTCCAACCCAAACCATTTGGGATTGGTTCTGTGATTCACCACACATTTATCAACTTGGGGAAAGCCTCGTTTTTTCTTTCCATCTATTTATCTTTTTCATGTATTTCCCCTGACACTCTATGGAAATCCCCAAAGAAATAAAGGAAAATAAAGGGTCTGGGAGAGGAAACTCCACTCAGCTCCTTTATCAGGAAGTTTTAGCAGAGCTAAAGTGGTTCTGAGCAGTTTTACAGACTGCCAGCTGCCAATTAAAATGGACTGTATCCAGTTTGTCACAGGCTCTGTGCTCTTCTCTCCAGCTATAAAACACCCTCCAGACAACCCTTCAGACCTGTGAATTTGGGGCTTTGTGATCCTGAGAACTGCTAAGTGCTTACAGTGCTCCCTGAAGCTGGTGGGAACTCCAGGTGCTTGGCACAGAGCTGGGTAGAGCTCTGTGTTTGCAAAATAAAAATAACTGCACGATTCTTCCACTCCATAATCTCAGATAAAGCCCTGAATTCCATTCCCTGCCACTGAGAATAATGCCCCATAATGAGTATTTGTGGAATAATGTGTTTACAAGTTGTGACCAAGCTTGTCCCCCTGTGTGCTGAGATTTGGAACACGAGCCCAGCCTCAGTCAATGCTGAACAAGAAGGCACGAGTGAGACCAGGAGTGCAGTTTAAATGCTGCAGTTTCTTTAACAGACAAGCCTGGAAACATCCCCTTGGAAAAATAGAGGGGCAGGTTCAGCCTCCTTTCATCTACAAATAGCATCAATGATCACAGCCCTGAGGTAAGGCCAGGAGTTGGGAATTCTATTTTGATTCCAAGAGAGAGAGAATCACGGCACAAAGTGTTTGTTTCTCTGTGTAATTAAACGTGACTGGCACTTGTTCAGAGCCACTGCAAACCCAGGGCAGCTCTTCCTGCTGCCAGCACAGGGCCTGGCACAGAGCAGGACCTGAGGAGACAAAAAGCCCAGAGGTGGTTTTGTGTCCTCCTGCCCTCTCCAGGATGAGAAACAGAATTCGGCTCATGGACATTTTACATTATTGTCTTCAAGTTTAAAGTGAACATCCTGCTAATGTGAATGGAGGAGTATTCAGGACCTCTACTGGCAGCAAGTTCATGCATAGAATCCTGGAAACTCTGCTCCTTTCCCTTGTATTAACCTTTCCCTTAAGCAACAGCAACGAATGTTCCCATCTGTCAAACTCAGGCAGGAGTGTATTGAGGAATAAGCCTAAACTCATTTTAATCACTTCCAGGATATGCCGAGGAATATAAAGGATTAAATATCTCACATTATCCTGGGGCCTTTTCAAACTGCAGAGAAGCAGCATTGCACGATTTCATTGCTTTGCAAAGCCCTGGTTCTTCAATTCCTTCCACAGCTGGAAAAAGCACAAATGTGGGAGCCCCTGGGAACCATCAGAGTGGCTCTCCAGGTTTACACAGAAGGTTCTGCATGGCTTTTTGGTGATTCTGTTGCATTCAGCACAGGTGAATTTCCTGGTTCTGAGCACTTCTACAGCAATTTGGCTGGGAAACCTCTTAAAGCAGCCAAGGTTATGAAAGCAGCTTTACTGTGTGGCTCTTGGACCTGCTCTGGTGGTGTGAGCAGAACTGGGGAGAGGAGGCATGAGGATGGGAAGTACAACCTGCCCTAAGAGTGCCTGGGCACTTCCATACCATTCCTGACTCTGGGAACACGGAGAGCAAACTCCTCCTGTGTGGAGGGAGGTGTTTATAACACAGACACCTAAGGCCCAGACCCTCTGTTTGCCTGTAAGGCAAATCCTTAGGTCAGATCCATGCCATCCTGAGCCTCAGCTCCTGGGATTTGTGCCCGGAGCCAGGGACAGCAGGAAGCAGCTTCTCCACCAAAGTGCTGTGCCAGCAAATCCCCCCCATTTGCTTCCCTGGCACCATGTGGGAAGATGAAGAGGAGGCCAGAAACACAGGCTCTGTGCCAGCTGCCAGCCACCCATGCTGGAAAAACATTTCCTTGGGATCTTCCATCCATTCCAAATGCTGTGTGCTGGGCTGGTGGCACAAACAGGAATCTTGGCCTTCTGTCTCTGTGTGCTAAGTTTAACTCCATCTCTAATTGCCTTAGTTTATTTTTAAGCCTTTCTTGAGTCGAGGCAGCGGGTTCATTAAGTACAAGAGATTTTAATCTTGTTTCAGGAACTCATTAAATGCCTGGCAGGAAAAAAAAAAAAGGAGGAATTCAGGGGCCATCTGGTGGCTGTTGGGCACAGCACTGCTGGTCATAGCCTTGGCATCAGCCCAGCAGGGAGAGCACCTGGAGCCAAGCAAAACCCAAACTCAGCTCTGGTGTCTGAAAAAAATTAGTGTAGGAAATATTCGGTGATTTTTACAATTAATGGGGGGTTTTGAAGCTATACTAAAATAATAGTAAGGGCTAAATGCTGTTATAATTACATTCACACAGATGCAGTTGCTTTGGTGCAGTGTCAATGAAAACATCTGGTCACAGGTGATTTGTACTACCAAGGACACCTTTGGAGTAATGCAGATATAGAAAAATTCAACTACTGTGTCACAAAATCATTATTATCATAAAAAGATTTTACAGGTTTCCTCAGCTTTTCCAAATAAATGTACTGCACCACATTTTGGGGGATAAACTGGCATTTCTGTAAGGAAGTGGCACAAACCCTATTCCTTCATGAATATTCCTCATTTCTTCACGAGGTTGATCAGGCCTTTAAGTGGAGACATTAATTTGACTTTCTTACAGTCCTTTTCCTTATGCATTTTACACCCAGCAATAGAAGTGGTGTATTTTTAAATAGTGCTGAGGCCATCATCTCAGTGCAGTCATGAGAGCAGCTCCAGTGGAGCTGGGGAGGTGCCCAAGTGCCCTGGCCCAGCAGGTGAAGTGCTAGGTTGGGATCCCGGGATCCACAACGTCCTTGAACAACCCAGAGAGGGAAGAAAAGGGCAATTTCCAATGCTGATGTCAGCACCATTGCCCTAAAAAGATCAAAACACCCATGGAACAGCAAGGGCAATCACAGGCACCTATTTAAGGAAGACAGGTAAAGAATCAAAAGCATTTCACTGACAATTTGCAGATCAAGGCACCTCCTACTTAAAAATAACTTCTGGGGCCAGTAACTGAACCAAAAATACTTGCACAAGTTTTGGAAATCAATCCCTACTTTCAGACAGACCATGCTGATGCAGGGTAACTGTCCCAGTAGCAGAATGTACAGCACTTCAGCACCACTCTGAATGGTAAATGTGGATTTTGTCAGGGATTTTCCCCAGAAGAAATATCAGATCAAAGAGAGAACAAGGCCATCAAAGGGCGAGGAAAGATTTGACCATAATCTGTTGGTAATTTTGTGGCAATGCAAGCAGAACATCTTGTGGCTGAGAATTCTCCCTGACACCAGCGAGCTGAGTCAAGGCGTGTTAACATAAAGAACCTGCTGATTTTGACAAAAAGGTGATGGAGCCTGTGTTTACAAGATGGAAAGGAAAGCACCCACATCATCTATTTGTTAAGGCAGAATGACTCTTGTTGTGCTTGGATGTTCTTGTTTTGTAAGGCAGCTGTAAGGCTAAGCTGCAATGAGATGAGGATCATGGTAATGTAATTACTGATACAAGGTTAGCCCAAGAGATTGTGAATGTCAAGAAAAATGAGATGCCACAGTATGAGTCAACACATTCATTTCCCAGCCACCCTGGCTGGGTAAGGGAGATAAAAGTCTGTTTATAAGGGGCTGGTTACAAGGTGGCTCCTAATAGCTTTCCAACAACATTATCTTGTTCTGCCATATCATGATAAAGCAATAAATGGAGAATCAAGCTGAAGCCCTGCTGAAAGCACCCACTTTGTCCCAATAATAAAAGAGATGAGTGCAAGCTAAATTGTAGTTGTTCTGTGTTAAATGAATTCCAGAGCTGGATGGGCCATGCAGGGGTTTGGCTTGGCAGTGCTCAAGGCCAGATCTGACACAAGCTCAGGGGTTTCACTTCACACGGGGCTGCTGGGAAAGGAGCTCTGTGAAGCTGCTTCATCAGCAGAGACATTTCCCTTGGTCCTGGGCAAGCTGCAGAGCAGCTCTACCTCTGCCTGGCCTCACCTCCCTCACCTGCACTGCCTGCTCTAACTTTTGGCTCCAGCTCAGCCCTGTTCCATCACTCCAGACCCTCTGGGTGACCACTGGGCTGCCCCTGGGTCCCGTCCCTGCCTTGGCTTTCTGCTCTTCATCTTGGAACCTTCCCCATTCCCACACATTTCCCACAACTGTCCACTCTCACTGGAGCTGCTCTGCTGCTCCTTTGGGAGCGTGGCACTGCCCAACCTGCTGGTGAGGACTGCCCTGCCTGCCTTGCAGATCCTGCTTTGTCTTCCCCAAAGGCTTCCCACTGCCAGAGGGCAGGGCTGGATGGGACATTGGGAAGGAATTGTTCCCTGGGAGGGTGGGGAGGCCCTGGCACAGGGTGCCCAGAGAAGCTGTGGCTGCCCCTGGATCCCTGGAAGCCTCCAAGGCCAGGCTGGGATAGTGGAAGGTGTCCCTGCCATGGCAGGGGTGGGACAGGATGGGATTTAAGGTCCCTTCCCACCCAGACCAGTCTGGGATCCTGAGATATCCTTAGAATAACTTGCTTGTGCTGCTCCTGACATAAAACTCAGCTCTGAGCCTGGCAAAAGTTACCACCATTATCTGGATCCCACCTAATGGGAATGTGACAGGAAAACAACATCAGCACTAAGTTACTTATCATAATAAGCAAGATGAATGAAGAGGCAGATCAAACCCATTTCATTTTACATCCTCCATTTAACTGCTTTACATCCTGTGAGCATTCCTTCTGTCTCCCTCATCAATAACACTGCTCAAATAATGAAACAAACCCTGTGTTGTTCCTCTAAACTATTAATTCATCCTGACCCTACAGCAAATGTTACACCACCACTCTGCTGGCTTTCACAGAACTCTAGGTGCTTGCTTCAGTTCTGAAGCAGACCCAAAGGTTAAAATGTGGTTAGGGGGCCCAATTTCAGATGGGATCAACTCATGCCAGTCTTAAATTTCACCAAAAGTTTGGGTAATGCAGAGAAGGAAAAAAAAAATAAAAACAACAACAAAAAAAACCCCAAAACATAGCATTAAAAAAATCATTATTTTTTAAACTAAGAGGTGAGCCAGATTGCCCAAGTATTCAGACACCTACAGATATGGACTTGACAGGCAGAATTCTTAGCAAGAACCCACTGATTTCCCAGGGAATTTGCACCTGCATGTGTTGAAAATCCACTGGATCTCAGCCCCCTCTTCAGCAGCTGAAGTGCCCCTGGAAGTGAATTCTCAGTCTCTCAAGTTACCTCTCCCCAACCCTGACTCTCAGAGTGAAGCTGAGGACAGAGTTTGACTGAACTGGGTTAAGAAAAAGGAGACAGCACATTAAATCTGCTTTTACATTTTAGACAAGAACTCTAATGTAACCCTAATGCAGCTTTTTAAATTTCCTTTGCCAGTCTTTCCCAGCACCTCAGCTACAGTAATTGCAGAGTTTCCAAACTTTTCCTCTGATTATTATTCAATTCAATTATTTATGTACATTATAAATGGTCAGAAGAATTCTGGAAACTATGACAAGTGTTCCAGATCTGAACATCTATCACTGCCAAAACAAAGGACTTACAAAACAAATTTGCAAGTGTGCTACTCTCTCAAACACTGGGGCTTGTTCTTTGAATATAGGTGTTTATATATAGATATTAGATATTTTCACTGAGACATAGCTGCCAAATTACAGGGGCTTTTAGTTTTAAATGTCAAAACAGTCAAGTTTTTCTGTCTGTGTTCATAAAAAAAAGAAAGAAAAGAAAACCCTGTTCAAACTCAAAGGGAAAAAATGCTGCGATCAAAGCAGATTTCAAGTAATCTCATAAAGAACTGTTGTATTTGATAGATTATGTTGATACAATTTTTAGTCATAATTTTAATAATGAATATTTCTGAATAAGAATTAAGAGCAGAGTTGCCCAGACAACATGGTTATTATGGGTTGTGCTGATTTGTTTTTACCATCAATGCCTTGGGAGGTCGGGCAGGTTCCCCTGGAGCAGGCTGGCACTTAGTTTGGGATTGTGGAATGGTTTGGCTGGGAAGGACCATAAAGGGTACCCCATCTCACCCCCTGCCATGGGCAGGGACACCTTCCACCATCCCAGGTTGCTCGAACCTGGCCTTGGACACTTCCAGGGCTGGGACAGCCACAGCTTCTCTGGGCACCCTGTGCCAGGGCCTGCCCACCCTCACAGGGAAGAATTTGTCCCCAGAATCTCACCTTAACCCAACCCTCTGGTTAAACCTGCTGTCCCTTGCCATTTCACTGTGTAATGAGTCCCTCTCCCTCTTTCTGGGCCCTGGGAGCAGTTTGCACAGGCAGCAGGAGCCTGGGCTGGTGAGAAATGCCCTTGTCCCTGCTGCCACAACAGGAACATCATCCCATCCCTAAGCGGAATATTTACAACTCCAGTTCCAGAACAGATCCATCCTGAGCTCTGCTCCAGACAAAGCACATCACCAAACCCATCCTCATTTTATTGGCATCAGCACAGCAAATATGGGAAATGAGCAAACAGTAATTCTGCATTGCCTGGTGCATTGTCAGGAAGGAGAGAGCAAGGCCCACGTGGATTTCTGAGGAGCAAGAGAGTGTCTGCATCTTAACAAGGGCTAACTGGAAGGGGGTGGTACCTGCCAGCAGCCAGGGAGGAGCAAGTCCAAAGGATCCACAACCTTTACACTGCAAAGCAGAGCTCTGGGCACTGTGCTGTCCTTGTCAAAGCAGGCTGGCAGAGGGAAACTCAGCTGGGACCTTTTTAGTTCTTTACTCCTCCTCACTGACTAATCCAGTGCAAAATAAAATGAGCTTTCAAATCTCCACAACCACAGCAATCAATTTGCAAAACAAACCTGAATGGTCCAGCCCCAAACCTAGGGCTGTGAACTTTTGTACTGACAAAAGAGCTTTGTTATTGGCATTAGCCCAAAAAAATCATTATGGTGGATTCATAGTGGTTCTGCAGTTTCTCAACCCCTCTGACCTCACCTGGCCTTGTGTTCAGCAAAATCAGTGCATGGAAGAAGCAGCACTGCTTGTAACAGAATCATGGAATGGATTGAGTTGGGTTGGGAATGATCCTAAAGCTCACCTCATTCCAACCTCCCTGCTAAGGGCAGGGACAGAGAGAAATCTTCTGAGGAGTAACAGCAGCCTTGTCCTCCAAGCCATAGTTAGGCTTTGGCTAAAATCAGGAGCATTTCATACCCCCTCAATCAGGAGTAAAACCTATTATTAAACCCACAATCCTCAAAACCAATCCACAAATGTGAACTATAAAGCTGCTGGGGGCAGACAAGAAGGCAGGGCTCAGCAGAGACAGTAAAAATATTTCACTTTTTAGGAAAAGTTATGAAAAATCATGTGGGAGACTCTGGCTGCTGTGAAGTAGATGACACCAAGGCCTCTGATTGCAGCAAGGCCTGACAGGTCAGAACTGGAGGGCAGCTGCTTGGGCAGCTCTCCCTGCACAGGAAGGTGGGGAATTCTTCTCCCTTGGTGTGAGAGAAGAGCTGTAGGGCTGCTGCTCTCCTCAGCTAATGGTGCTCCATAACAAACAGATTTGAAACAATGCAATAAAAAATGACCTTTTGCTGCCAGTAGGCCGTGGCAGGGAGCCCCTGCCAGCCCCAGGCTGCCCTGAGCCACTGACCATGTGGAACAGGAGCGGGGTGTTCTCTGCCATGGGCTGCTGCCCACACACCGAGCGCTGCGGCTGCCACTGCTCCAGCTGCTCCTGCAATCTGCATCTCCTCTGCCTCTCCTCCATCTCCTCTTCCTTTGGGGACAGCTCTCTTTCACTTCCTTCTCTCCTGAAAAATACACAGATTACTTTTCACTTGGGAAAAAAAGCCCCTTGTTCATCTGGTTGTACTTCTTTTGTTCTCATATTTACACTTGAGGGAGAATCATGGCATGAGAGGCTAAAATAGATTCAGAAAGCAATTCTGGTGTTTGTGGGGGGACACAAGAACTTGTCAGTGGATGAAATAATCTCTCTAAGAAGAAAAAAACCTCGAAGAAAAGGAGAAGTGATCAAACTTCTGATAAGTGGTGAAGATCTATCTGGAGATGAAAACCCCTTTAAGCAGAGATGTGTTTGTGATGTGTCACTCCCCATCTCCACACCAAGATTCCAAATCTAAACCCATTTCCTTTCCTATCTGCTATAGGATATGACAGAGATAATGTTCCCCTGACCCCAAGACCTCCCATCTTTCCACATCTGGATTTCATCTGCCATTTCCATGGCAAACATAAAGTTCAATTTCTTCTGAATTCCTCCAGCCCCAGGTGCCCCAGCAATAACAAGAATAGCAAGAGAGAAAACTGAAATCAGTTAAAATCACTGAGCTATCACTCAGAGACAGTAAATAACCCACATTCTTGCCTGGCCATGGACTGCCATCTCAGGCTAACAGGTAATCAAAATGGAGTTTAGTATTCCTGATGGAAGCAATGAGCTTAATGTCAGGAATTCCAGAGGGAAAAAAACCCTGCAACCAACCACGTGCCTTTTAAAGGAGGTACACAGGAGCTGAGGTGTCTAAGTGGCAGGGCAGGCAAGTGTTTAACTCTGACACAGTAATAGTCTCCAGAGCAGGCAGATCCTGATTCTTTCCAGGGCTCATATGTCAAAGTCAGAATGTCAAATTTCACTCTGAAAATAGCAGGATATAACCTTTGAAAAGGCAGCATAATGGAGCTCTCCCAAACAGCTGGGCAGATGCACAAGGCAACTACCTGATTTCACTTTGAAATTAGACCTTCTGCAGAACACACTACATTTAACTAAGCCCAGGGAGGCAGAGGCCCAAATAACTCTGCAATTTTCTCAATTGATATCACTCTTGTTTCTATTTTTTAAAGCTTTCCAAGATATTCCTGTGACATTCCTCACGGGTGTACTTTGTAACTCCAAGATCTTGCACTTTTCTTGTTGGCAAAGAGTCAGAACTCCTTTGTTTGGAAGAAAAAAATTACAAGGGAAGACTGATACATCTTCCAGCTTGTAAAAGGTGTTTTAAACTGAGACACAGAATAAACTATTTTCCATCCCTTCTGGGAACACAACAAAAACAAGCTTAAATTGGAGAGGGGATAATTTAAATTAGACTTAATGAAAAGCTTTACAACTCTAAGGATAATCAAACAGCAAAATGCACTACCTGGGAGTCAAGGAATCCTCACCATTGAGGATTTCAAGACCAAGTTCTATAAAGATCTGCCAGGAGATATTAGATTTTACCTCACTCTTTATGGGCACAGGGAGACTGACCCTTCCAGACCTATTTTCTAGGAAGCTGTGCTTAGGAAATCTCCGGGCTGTTGTTCCTAAAGGAGATCAATACTGTGTTATCCTCCTCTTCTGTAGAATAAAAGCTAAAGGAAAAGGCTCAATTTCCAATGTCAGAAGTGCCATAGCTCATCTAATGCCAGGCCCTACTGCCTCTAAACCTTCCAGCAGTAGCTGCCAGGACTGTTGTTCTTTCCAGGTAACAAAACCAGACACCCTCTTGCTCCAACTCACAGCCCAGGTAAGCAATTTTCTTTAATCCTGGGCAATTACAGGAGCCACATCCAAACCCACTGATTACTTTTCCTGTGGGATACCTTGGCAATTCTGCTGTAATTAGAGGACACTCTGGACCATCTCCTGCAC
Organism: Illadopsis cleaveri; assembly: GCA_013399915.1. Taxonomy (NCBI): domain Eukaryota; kingdom Metazoa; phylum Chordata; class Aves; order Passeriformes; family Timaliidae; genus Illadopsis; species Illadopsis cleaveri. Next base: position 175,602 of record VXBB01024009.1, read on the forward strand.
TTTGAATCTTCTCAGCTTCCATTTTGTTCTCTTTCTCTGTGTCAGCTCCGTTGCCCCCACAGATTGAAAAGGGGAGACTTTCCTTGCCTTGTTCCAATCTCATCAGTTTCCTGGGAACCACCTCATTTGTCTCTTGCCTCATTTTACAAGATTGGTTTTGATTTTCATGAGAGGAACCTGTGTCTTCCAGCCTTTCTGGATGCAGTTTCTCAGCTGGAACAGGAGCTTTATGCAGAAGCTCCAAGGCCTCCTTCCGGGCTGCTCGGAGTTGTTGCAGTAACAGGCTCTTCCCTGAGCAATTCCTCCTGCAAAGGAAATAAAAACCTGATTTCATCAAGATAAAACATTATAGGAATAAACTCAATCTCTGAGGAATGTCTCATATGATGAGAGCTCAAAACAAGGACTGGGCATCTACAGGAATAATAAAGGTGGGTGACAGCAGCACCAGCACTCAGGTGACACAAGCAGAGCCAGAACACAAAATTGATCTTCCTGGCAGTTTATTTATCTCTTCTGCATTCAGGCACAACAAAAACACCTACCAGAGGTGCCCTGAACAAATGTATGGTTGGCATGGAAATCAGAGCCTATAGATTTTTGTTCCCTTTGGATACAGGGGGTGGGGTTCAAATACATGCAGATGAAAAGTTTTTCTAATAATAATTACCATTTTTGAATGTTTGGCTTAGTTTCCTCAATAAGACTGCTAAACTGTCAGCAAGCACATTACAGTGGTAGTGGAATGTCCTGTCATGACATAATCTACATGCACAGAATAATAATTCCTGTTTAATAATTTGTCCCAGATAAAAATAAAACTGGATAGACCCTTCGTGAATGAGATCAGAATCCTGCCCTGCTGAGACCAAGAGGATTTCTTATTTATAACCAGACCTGAGCAGCATTTGCCAGGCATCACATTTGTGCTTGTTCTTTAGCAACATTAAGGTGAATCAAAATCCAAGCTCTGCTCTCCATCCCTGCAGATTTACACTGATGGAACTGCTGAACTTGTGTCAGTGCCAGGGAGAGTTCCCCAAGCATCCCCTTGTCCCTTGCTTTTTACTGGTTTTGGATTAGATGTTCTAAATTACATTGTCTGGGCTCTGTTCCTTGTCAAATCATCTCTTCTTCCAAACCATTAAAAGAAGTGTAAGTGGCTGGCACAACAAGACACATGTTCTGCCTGTCCCCTGCCCTGCTGTGGTTTGAACTTCCAGGCTGCAGAATTCCAAATGGAACCCAGAGCATGAGTGCAGGAAGATGGTTAAATTTGACATCTTCACATGAAACAAATGTCTAATAACCTATGGATATGAATCCAGGAGTTTAGTAAGAAAAGGCTGACACCTGTGTCTGTCAAGGAATTTACACTTTAGGATTCCACCCCTCACACTCTCATCCCTTTCCCCTGCCGTTAAGGAGAATTGGGAGGGTCCCTGCCCATACAGTGTAGTCAGTATTCTCTTTAAATCCCTATCCATTCTAGCCTATTTTATTATTTCTGAAAATAAAGGTTTGTCTGAGTCAACTCCCTACAACATTTCCAAAGTTTGGTTCTGAGTCATGTCAAACACAGTTCTGGTGTCACTCACACAGGGCTGGAGAAAAAGTCACATTTTTCAGCCCCCAGGGCACCTCTGGCGGTGTTTTGAGCTGTCCCAAGCAGCTGGATAGGTGCAAATATTGCCTCAGGGATCAACAACTCTAGCTTTGGTAGCTTTACCATGCAACAGGAGAAGAGTGACCTCCTGGGGCCACACTGGAGCACTTTCACTACTGGGCTTTGATTTTTTTTTTTTTTCCTGTGAAGACCAAGGAATGGAAATTTAAGTTCACAAGCTTTCATTCTGATCACTGTTAGGGCAATTATTTTAGTTTCAGAAAAAATGAACATCATATCACTTGAAACACAGTCCTGGTAAGGAATCTTACATTCTCCTTTCCGCTTCATCCTTAATTGTCACAGTCTCTTCTTCTTCAGAAGAGGAGGAGGAGGAGCTGTCACTTGCACTGTGAAACAATCAGACCATACTAATTAACCTGTTCCAGCTGAGTGTTGGCTCTTGGTCATTTCTAAGATGCAAACTCAGGAAATGAGGGAAAAGGGAGAGATACTTCCAGGGAAGATCTCCAGGTGTTATGGAGGTGTTCTTTGCACTATTACTCTAGCAAAAAGAAAATTCAAATATTCAAGCAACTAGACCAAAATGTTTATTATCTAGTAGCTGTTTATTAACTACAAGGTTTCTTCTTATGACAGAGGTGTGAAAGAACATTTTTAAAGTTCCATTTCACAAGCTTGAGATTCAGAAAGGTTTAAGTTTCTCACTTTTTATTACTTATTTCTTCACTCCCAATAAAGCCAGGATTTACCTTTGTTCCTCTTCAGGGACCGTCACTGACTTTTGTGGCTCAGCATCTCTCAAATCTTTGTACACAGCTGCAGGTTTTGACAGGCCCTGGAAACTCATTCTGCCCATCCTCAAAGAACTTGGTGGGGATGACAGCAAGGCAACATCCCTACACACAGAAAACAGCATCTCAGCACATCCTCTGCCTCATCCACCCAAGGAATCCTGCAGGGAGTGGATTAGGATCAAAACTGGGCTGAGAAAGGAGCTTTGTGCTGGGCTACCACACAGATTCCAACCCTGCTTCTGTCTGCTGTCAAAATTCAAGGATTCAGCTTCCCCCAGGAACACAGATCACAGGCAGGATGAAGAGGGATATTTAGCTCTCAAAATGTGACTCCACCAAATTGTTCTGGAGAACAAAGGCAGGCACTAGAAAGATCACAACTTTTCACATCTCAGTTTAAGAACAAGTTCCCCTTTCCTCTCTGCCTCTTCTGGAAATTCCATTTTATCTTCCCAGGCATACAAAGTGCAAATCCTCCCAGTGGCTCTCCCTGCTCTGGCAATGAGGATATTTCCCACTTCCTCTCCACTTTTTCAATCATTATTTCCTCTGTGCTGCCACCATTGATGTTGTTCCCTCTGAACAGCCTGAAAATGCTCTTCCTTCATACAGAAACCTCCAAGAAGCACTGACACCTCCACTGATAGCCACAGAAAATCATCCTGTGTATTTTTGCTTAATTGAGGGACCAGTAAGAGAACTTGGTACCCTAGATGACAAAAAAGGTGAGCAGGACTGATGCTGAAGTACACTACAACGTCACAAAGACTCTGAATTCAGAAGGCTGAAAATTATTCCTTTATTTTTGGGAATGTTTTTTTCTTTTATACTATTTTATACAGCCTAATTTGATTGGTGACAAGAAGACAAACTTCTTCAATCACATTGGCCAGACTAGAGGGAGATCAAGAAGAAGTCCTTTTTAAGGAAAATATGTAAACAAATTTGTTGTTACAAAAACATGTTTTTTGTTTACAGAACATTTTCTGGGAGAGGAATTTCAGAAACCATGTTTCAGAAACCATGTTAGGCACGAACCAGGGCTACACAGGATAATTGGCTTAGCCTCATTTTCCTGCCTTTCCCATTGATCCCAAGTGTCTGGTAAGGTTTAGACAAAGGTTGATGGAGATTGCCAAGGTATTTATCATCAAATGGAAATGAATGACTGAGTATTCCAATTCCAATATCAGCAAGGCTACAGAGAAAAACCCCTGTGGAGACCAGAAGTTCCCAGTATCCATTCTGGTAGCTAGGATTAGCTGGGGTATGTGACAGAAGAGGACCTACTTATTGTCCTGCTGTGCCTGGAAGGAGCAGAGCTTGGCTGATGGCCTCTCACAGGGAGGGGACACTCCCCTGGACTGCCTGGCACACAGCTCTCTCAGCCTTTCCATGAGCTCCTCTTCAGACTTCCTCCTGAAGGTCTCTGTGGAAGAGTAACAAAATAACAATCAGTTATGGTCTTCTGCCATGGAATCCCCCAATATTCCCCATGTTCACATTGCTCCTTTTCCTACAGCCTGGCAGCAGGGGAAGGATAAAGATAATACTGTAACTGGCTTGTCTGGCCCATGGCAGGCTGTGAAGCACTGGCTTCAGGCTAAGAAACCTAGATGAAATCTTGAAGGAAGATAATTAAACATGTTTTAGAAGCATTTAAAAAACCCACTATGATTTCTGCATTCAAAATTATGCCGCAAGGAATGACTTAAATACAGGAACCTGAGTTTTATTTATTTTTATGCACTTTCAACTGGTGACATTACCATAATCTGCTGGGAAGAAAGCAACTCCTGCACGAGTGTTATCTCCCTGCTGCTCCGGCTCCTCAAGATTCTTGTCTACATCCCATTTCTCAATACTCTGAAAGAAGACAAGAGAAATGTGATGGAACGTTTACTCCCAAAAGACCACCCCTAATTTCAGTGCCAGCTTGCTTTCAGCAATTCCAGAGGAAGTGCTGTAAGGAAAGGAATGCATTTATTACATTCCTTCAGATACTGCATCCCTCCAGCTGCTTTCAGCTACTTCTGCTGAGGCTTTTTCTCTGAGAATCACGAACCCTTTTGATAAGACTCAAAAAAATCACTGGAGGCAGTGGGACACATTAAAAAGTGGCCTGATACAAGGCCAAGCATGTGCATTCTGATCCTGAATAATGTGAGAACTTCTCACTGCCACCCACAGGAGAAGGACTTGTGGCTTTTCAGTTCTTTGAGATGAGCCCTTTCCTCCCCCTCCAACTTCTGAGCAGGGTAAATTCCCATTGCTCTGGGTACAGTCAGTATCAGATGATATCTCACCTCACCCTGAAGAGAGGATCATCCATTTCCTTCCTCTGAATCCCTGGCTGAGGGCACACACTCACCTGGCTCAGGTACAGAGGCTGCCATAAAAGTCCACATGCATTGAAACCACTCATTGCTTTCCCCTCTGAACATTATTTGAAATTGAAGTTTTAATGAAAAGAATCCACACCCATGTGAAATATCATCACCAGAAATTAGAAGTGCTTACGAGTTTTATTGAAAGGAAGGGGGCTGTGAGTCGTGACAATGACACCACTGCCACAAACAGGCATTTAACAAACCACTCATGGCCTTTAAAAAGGCAGAAGCAGCTCCAAACCCAGCAGTTTCACCTTGTAAAACCTCCAGCATCTGCCCCTCTTGCTGAAGAGAAGATTCTCCCTCCTTCCTGAGCAATAGATCTTCACACATATCTGAAGCTGGATTAGATCTATTCTAACACTGCAGCACTGGTTTAAATTTCAGAAGGTCCAGAGGTAATAGAAGTGAAGGTTTGCACAATTCCATTTCTAATACAGAAAGGAACTTAAGAAAAAAAACCCCCAAACCAGCCATTTCAAATGAACTGACAGGAATCAAGAAGAAACTGTATATTCGGTTTAGCGACTTGACACAAACTGAGGTGCCTGGCTGAGCTGGGGAGCAACAACCCCCTTCCAAATGAAATGAGAACACACTGAGCTGCTCTCAGAACTCACCCCAAAGCACCAGACTGCAGCTTATTGAAGGGACCAATATCAAACAGCTTCTGAAAGGCAAATAGTGTCTCCTGAATTTACAGAGACTGAAATCTATGAGGTGAGCTGGGAATTACACCCAGACCCACTTGACAAAGATGTCCTTCAGTGAAGCAGCACAATTTAACTCACAGACCAGCAACTGCATGATTTGCCTGGACTGGAACAGCTCTAACATCAAAAAGTTCATTTCTGTGAATACATGAAAGGGGAAGGGAAACATCTGTACTCTGACCTGTGGAAGGCTTTGAACAGAAAGATCAGGACTTGTTCTGTGCTGATTAAGTCCTAATGAAGTTAAAAATCAATACAGGCAGATCTGTAACTCAGTGCTGAAGAGAACCTCACTCTGGGCCACATCCCAGTTAACACTTAGCTGCTCATCCCACCTGCCTTAGGTGGGTGAGATTTAGAGCTTCAGGAACAACCCTAAACACCTCCTCACCTCCAGCACTCCACTGGAAGGCCAGAAAGCTCTCTGTTTTAATGCAAAGTCTGCCTGGGACCTGAACAACTCCTTCCTTCTCAAGGAGAGATGCTGTGGTTGGCTTCCCTGAACAGTTCATGGACCTTGCTGCTGATCCATGGCTTTTGCCATGGTCTGGGCTTGCACTGACAGCTGTGGGACAGCTTTTGGTACTTTGTGTAACACCCACCCCTGTGGTGTGTCAGAACTGAGCAGTTCCTTGCTGCAGTGGGATTGTGCAGGCACCCACTGTGCCCCCACGCCCCCTGCAGCACCCCCAAAGAGTCATTTCAGGGCCACTTGCCTGCAGTGACAAATGGGTCACTTCTCCAAGATGCTCAGCTGAGGAGGTTTCTGCCTTTGCAAGTCTTCCTAGGCCATTGTGGATGCCATGGGAGGGAGGCTTGACATCCTGCTTTGGGGATGGCTTCACAATGACCTTGGTGAGTATCTTTGTCTCTATCAGCTTTCTTCTCTCCTCTTTACTGCACAGCTCTTCCACAGACACTGCTGAGTTAAGCCAGGAGTTCCCTCTTTCCTTGGCCTGTGTCCTGCCCATTTCTTTCTCCTGGAGGTGATCTGTGGAATCTGAGGGAGACTCTTCAAGAACAGCTCTCTTTTGGATTGGCATTTCTTCAGTCTGGCTGGCAGGTTCAGGAGCCTCATCTTTAATCATTTGCATATCTTTTTCTGCAATGATTTGGGCACCATCTGTTTTTTCCTGAAAGTCAAAACTTTCCAGGTCTCCATTCCAGATCTCCCATGGAAGTTTTTCTGTCTCCTGGATTTGCTGCAGGTAAAGAAAGCACAAACATACAGGAAGTCAATCTCCCTGAGCTTTGGAAGTGGATAATAAACCAAAACAGAGTGACTGGAAGGCAAAGCTCCAACTCAGACACCATATGGAAACAACCCACATCATATCCCTCATGGAAAACAGTGAGACTGCTTACTTTCCAGAAACTTTAATTTCAGGAACTGCTAAATATCCTTTAAATTACTTTTTCTTATATGTGCTCATTATTCCAACCCAAACTATCCCGTGATTCCATCGATTTAGCTCCATCACTGAAGGAACAATGTGATTATTTTATCCCAGAAAAGCTGTTCAAAGAGTAAACTTCATACTTTTTCTCCTTCCTGCACTGTCCTAATTCATTTTCTAGACACATAAAATGATTGCACAGTGTTAATTAATGCACAGGAAAGAAAAACAGTAAAGGGACAATAAAAATTGCCAGGAGATGGGACAAAAAAGGTCCAAAATCTCAAGAACAGAGAAAACTTTAAAGGGCCACTGCAAAAAGAGAAAAAAAGTTCTATTTTCTAGTGGGAGAGAATACTGAGGACTAAGCTTTTCCTGTCCAGACAAATAGGTCAGACATCAGCAGCTGCCCACACTGGGGACAGCCAGAAGAGAGGGGTGACAGTACAGCCCACACACAACAGTCCCAACCTGCTCCTGGGAGTCTTCCAGGGAAAACTCCATCAGTTCTTCCGACAGGTCTGGAATTAAGTTTGGCAGGTCCCGCTGGAAGATGAAAAGCTCCTCATCACTCTCACAATCAGACTGCAAACAGAAAAAAAAGAAATTAAACAGGAGATTGCAATACTCACTGATATTGGAATATCTGGTTTGCAATGACAGCTCCTGTGTTGGCACCTCTTGAAGTGTAGAGACAAGAAGTCTCCTTGCTGTCACACCTTTACTAGGCAGTCTGGTAGCCCAAGTCACCAACCCCACATTTCAGCAAGCTACAAATGCAAAAAACATGTAAAACATTGAAATCCTATGGAGGCTGATGACAAACATCCTACTGAGAAAAGCAATGGAAAGTGTGGGAAGTTTTCTAACTCCCAAGTGATTCTCTGCACCAGCTCGTTTACCATCAGGGAGGCAAGAGCAGTGCTGCTCAATATTTACAAGGGCCTGGAGTGCCAGGACAAGGGGAATGGCTTCCCACTGCCAGAGGGCAGG
>VXBB01024009.1:190325-204555 GCA_013399915.1 Illadopsis cleaveri
GTCCAAGCACTAAAAGATGAAGAGCTTGGTGTATTTTGTCTATTTTCCACAGACGTGGATGGGATTGAACTTGAGTGTTGCAGGTCCAGGAATGTTTTCTCTCGCCCACCTCAGGAACCTGATGTGGTTCCTGCAGCTGTGATTTGTACCAGCTGAGTCAGTCAGTGGACGATACACTGCAAAAGTGAGATGTTCTGGTTCCTGTTGTTGTGGCTGAGCTGGTAACAATTGCACCTAAAAAGGGATGTAATGAGGCTTCTTTTACTTCCTCCCATAAGTTGTTGCTGGATTTAGTGGAAATAGAACTAAATCAGGAGTAGAAGGGGAGCGTGTTTCTGCTCAGCTCTGCCCTGGTGGGGCCTCATCTCCAGTCCTGGGGGCAACCACGATATCAGAAGGATCTAAAGCTGTTGGAGAGTGTCCAAAGGAGGGACATGGGCATGGGGAAGGGTCTGAGGAGCAGCTGAGGGCACTTGGATTGTTCAGCTGGAGAAGGAGACTGAGGGCAGAGCTCAGCAGGGGCTGCAGCTCCGACCTCTGGGACAGGGAAGGGNGACAGCAGCCTCACAGGTGTCATGGTTTGACACCAGCTGGTTACCAAGTCCCAGGCTGATGCTTTTCCCTGCTCTATCCCAGTGGGATGGGGAGGAGAATCAGAAAAGAAAGTAAAAATGCCTCATGGCTTGAGGTAAGAGCAATTTAATTCTTGAAGCAAAGTAAAATATAATGATAATAATAATTATAATCAGAAAATAAACCCAAAAGAAACTCAAAAGTAATGTGGTTGCTCAGCTGATTCCTATCCCATATCCAAGCTACGATTGGCCCCTCCCAGCCAAGCTCCCCATTTCATTTACTGGGAGAGATGTTCTGTGGAATGGAATATCCCTGTGGCCAGTTTGGGTCAGCTCCTCCCCAGCTTCTTGGGCACCTCCTTGCTAGCAGAGCATGGGAAACTGTGAAGTCCTTGATTTAGGGTAAGCACTGGGGGGCAGCAACCAAAGCATCAGTGTGTTATCAGCATTCTTCTCATCCCAAATCCAAAACAGCCTGTGCCAGCTGCTGGGAAGACAATGAACTGTATCCCAGCTGAAAGTAGGACAGCAGAGCTGAGGGAGGGCTCTAACAAATGTGAACTTGGTCACTCTGCCCCAAAGCAGGGGAACAGCCTGTGAATGTTCAGGAATTCTTTGTTAAACTTATTGTCAGTAATCCAATGTCCCTCAGTACTCTTGTATTTGTTTTACAGGGCTTTTTGTGGGCTTTATCTAAGATGTTCCATGCTATGATGTGAGCTTCTTAGGTTCTGTTGTGGCAGCCCTGGAAATGTCCACAGCCAGCTTGGACAGGGCTTGGAGCAGCCTGGGACAGTGAAAGGTCCCTGCCCATGGCAGGTGGTAGGACAGGATGGGCTTTTGGGGTCTCTTCCAACCCAAACCATCCTTGTATTCTATTAGATGATGGATTATTATGTATTGGATGCTCGTGTCACATGTCCCCTCCAGGCTCCTCCTCTTTGCACCAGACAACCCCAATTTTGTTTCATTCAGGTCTTTTCATTTCAGTCCTGAGGGCTCTGATGGCTCTTGTTGTCCTGGAGATTGTGAGCAGCTGTCCTCAGGTGTTTGCAGAGCTGACAGCCTGCTAAAGTTCAGTCTGAGGAGAAATCCCAGAGCTTTAAAAAAATAAAAATCAAAAAGCAAATATGTAGGCAGAGCACAGGGGAGGTGTAGGAGTGAGGCTGAATGTCCTGGATGTTCTGTCCTGTCCTTATTGCCCTGCTGACTGTGGATCACCTCACCAAGGCTGCATTGGTAACTTGTACCTGAGAGTGGCTGATTCTAACAAAGACTAAACACCTGAGTGGTTTATAATTAGTGCACCCAATTAACAAGGAGGGTAGACAGCAATAAGCTTCACTTGCACCTAAATGTGCTTCTACAAACTACCCTGGATTTTACCTCCTTTTTTTGTCTTTTAGCTCTTCTGGGGCAGCTTTAATCTGTTTTAGTGAGAAATTCCTGCTTTCCCCCTTATGATTCACTTAGCTTTTCTTATGTTTTGATTGTGAGGTGTTCAGGCCTTTCCCTTGTGCTCTGCAGGTTTGTACTGAGGCCTCTGGGTTGCCCAGTGCAGTACAAATTGCTGCTGTCAGGCTAAGTAGGTGCTTTCACAGATATTTTTAAAGGGACATAATATCTTACTAGGTGATGCAGTAGAATAGATGGTGCTTTTTGTAGTCTTAACAAGCTGAGGATGAAGGAGGGGAAGAAAAGGAAGGTGGGAGAGAAAGGATCCAGGTGAGGGGTGAAGAGGTCAGAATTAAAGATGTTTTCTTATAAGAAAATGGGCTGGTGTTTGCAAGGCAAAGACTCCCAGTCCTTGAAAACAGGAGTATGGTTTTGAAATGTTACAGCTGAGGGAATCTGAGGAGCAACTGCTGCTGAAAAGCCTGTTCCTGCTCTCTTCTTCCTCACCACTGCCACATTTGACATTTGCCTGACCCCGGAATGAATCAAAGGAATTAAACTGGTGAGAAGCTACCAGGAAGAAGAAAGGCTTTATGCTGGCTTGTGTAGAGGGACCAGGCAAAGCCCAGGAGTTCTGTATGGTGGGCAGTGAGACTACAGGGAGGGGAAGGCAATTCCCATGGGATTGCCTGGACCAAGCTGCCCAGAGAGGCTGTGGCTCTCCTTCCCTGGAGATATTCAAAGCCCACCTGGACACAGGTGTAATGTGCTCAGAGGACCCTGCTTGAGCTGGGAGGTTGGGTGAGGTGACACCCAGTGGTCCCTTCCAACTCAAACTTTGGGATTCTGTGCTGGGGGTTGGATTCTGTGTCCTGCAGCTGCAGCTGAAGGCCTCAGCTGCTGGATGCAGCTGTGCTGAGCAGCTCTTCATGGAGTGCCAGACCAGAACACTCTCCTGTGAGAGGTTCAAATGATTGGTCTGCAACTGCTCCCTAAGGCTGGGATAAACCTTTCAGGCAGTCCTGGAGCTGGAGGAGCTGTGTAATTAAGTTGTGCCTGCAGCAGGGGGGTGTGCTTGGATAATGAATGAGCAGGTGTGCTGCTGCTCCCACTGTTCCAGCATTTTCCAGGATTCACTGAGGTGGGGCTGGGCTGCTTCTGGAGGGTTGAAACAATAAATGGTAGAAACAATCTGCTTACAACCTGATGACAGTGGAGGGTGACTCTTTTCCAGGTGACAGAGTGTTTTTGGGAGCAGTGGACAGTTGTCATTATTAATGACTGTGTCTTAATTTAATCAGGGCCATCCTGTAATGCAAGACAGATGGACAAAACCAGGAATGTCTGACACATGAATTCTTAATTCTCTCCCTGCATTATAAGACATGCAGAGCAAGAATTACATCCTTTTGTATAACACTAAGCTTACCTTCAGCTCTTAAATAGATGTTTAGTCTTCTCTTGCTGAGGTTATTCAAAGCTGCCTTAGGCATGTTTGGATTAGGCAGGGAGGAAATAAAGCCACTGCTTCTACAGTCTTAAAATGAGAATTGAAAGATGTGGGGTTTAGTATTACTGCCTTTTATTTTTCCAGTGTATTGGAATCACAGAATTCCCTGCAGCAAGAGAAAACTTCCAGCAAAATCTTCTCAGCAGCAGTTATTGCTTTGGGCTGAGGAGTCAATCAAAGTTGAGGTAAGAACTTGAAACCCCACACATCTGAGCTGGCCTCACATTCCAAGCCTGTGGCACTATCAGGGTTTTAGAGAGATGGGACCACTGGGAGGCATCTTAAAACATGATTTATTACTCTTCTTCTACAGTCTCATGAAGGGTGAGAACATCTTCACCACATACACTGGGAGTTCGTGGCCAGTGGTCACAAGACCGCAGGTTACAAGGAGTTTTAAAGGTTTATTAGCCAATAATCTACTGGTACACGTATTGTTTTAATTTGCATTGTGGCAGGATGTGTGGTACAGTTTAATTAGCCATTGGTGTGAAAATTAACACAATGTGTGGTGCCCTGCTTTCAGCACACCTCGGAGCTGTGGTTGTGTGGAGAGCAGGAGTCACAGCTGACTGCTGTGCTCTGGTTTGGCTCCTCAGGGCGGGATGTCGGAGCTGAGCGACGAGGCCAGCGAGTCGGAGCTGCTGAGCCACAGCCTGTCCATGTGGCACGGCGTGGGGCACGTGCTGTGCCGGGAGGAGCTGGACGTGCCCCTGGACCTGCACACGGCCTCCTCCGTGGGGCAGTACGAGGTGGTGCAGGACTGCATCCAGCGGTGAGAGGGGCTGGGGACGGCAGGGCCGGCTGCCACCTGCTGCAGCTGTGCTTGTGGGGCAGCAGGGGCACGTCACTGGGACTCCCAAAGGGTTCTTGGCACCAAGTTTCTGGGGCGAATCTGCTGATAAAATTACCTCCTTAGTGTTTTAGTGGGAAGTGTGTCCCCCCCATGGCAGGGGGTGGAATGAGGTGGTCTTTAAGGCCCCTTCTACTCCAAACCATTCTGTGATCTGGGGGCGGCTGTGCTGGAGCTGGTAAAAATTCCCATGCAGGCTTCAGTGCTAGAGGATAACAAGAGTCAGCAGAAGGCAGCTGTGGTCCACAGCTCCAGCACAGTAGTTCATGTGACTTCTTTCCTCTGTTCCTTAGTGGAGACCTGGATTTGAACCAGAGGAACTGTGGGGGCTGGACCCCACTCATGTATGCTTCCTACATTGGCCATGACAACATTGTGCACCTGCTGCTGGAAGCAGGAGTGAACGTGAACATTCCCACCCCAGAAGGCCAGACTCCCCTCATGCTGGCCTCCAGCTGTGGCAATGAGAGTGTTGCTTACTTCCTTCTACAGGTGTGTATCCCATAAAAAACAAGTAAAGCCACAGCACATGGTTTAAATGCTCATGCAAGCTGCCACTTTGTGTTATGTTGTGAGTTTGGCTTTGTGGTGAGATTAAACTTAAACTCTTAGAATAAGGTGTCTTAGAATAAAGGAGCAGTGGCTGAAAGCCTGAGCAGAACAAGTGCAGTAAGAATTATTGTCTGTTCTCTTGCAGCAAGGAGCAGAGCTGGAAATGAAGGACATCCATGGCTGGACTGCCTTGTTCCATTGCACCAGTGCTGGGCACCAGCAGATGGTCAAGTTCTTACTGGAGAATGGGGCAAATGCCAACTGCAAGTAAGGAGGAATCTGTCATTTCATTGTCATTTGTCATTCAGTATGGAAGCAACAGGTGGCAGATGAACACACTCCAACAGACACCTGCTTTTGTCTTCCCCCTGTACCTTAGGATGTGTGGCATAGCTAATACAGGGACAGGTGACCTGCAAACTGAATTGAAATCTGCCCATGCTGTCACTGTTCATTAAACTAAGATCAAGGGAAATTAGATTTACTGCTTGTTTAATTATCTGCTAAACACTGATACCTTCTGAACTCAAGTGCACTTCATAAGTCTTTCTATTGATTATTCTATATACTCAGAGTTCAGGTTGGTTTTTGAAGTGTGCCTTGCATTCCCATGCCTTGGGGACCAGCACACATTTATGCACATGGAATTGCCTGAGGGCAACAAGAGGTTCTTGCTTTATTAGCTCCTGCAAAACTGATTTGGGCTCTTAAAGGCAGATCTGCAGCTGGAAGACTAATCTGTTGCTGTGCAGCCAATTTAGGAACACTGAATCTCTGCAGGGAATTCTACAACAGGACTGCCAGTACATCATGGAATCTGTGATCAGCCAAGGTTGAGGGGTGGAAATGCTCTCTTAGGGAATGGCAGAGTTGCAGCACAGTTCAGCCGTGGTTACACCAGTCCATGTGTGTGTTCTCTCCCCAGGGAGCCAGTGTATGGATACACTCCTCTGATGGAAGCAGCTGCTTCTGGCCATGAGATAATTGTTCAGTACCTTCTCAATCATGTAAGTGTCCTGACAGTTCTCTGTGTAGCTGAAAGTTTCTGGTTCCAGCCCTCAGAGGAACCACTACAAATTTGACACCACGATTTTTTTGGCCAGTGTTTTGTTTGCTCCTTTATGATAGTCACCTCTAAAGTCCCAGACTTCCAGGACTGTTTTCAAAGTATCTGCTTTCTGCAGGCTGGTACAATGATTTTACACTGGCCTTGCAGGAATAGGAGCGAGGTCTGACTGTCCAGATTTAACTGAATAATGACTGAACTGGAAAACAACTGAAGCTGTAGTTTTTCTATTGTGCTTACAGGCTTGCATGCTCAGGCTAGTGTACATCTGCATCCAAAAGCTCATGAGCATGCAGGACTTTTACAGAGTTTGGTTTAAGTCCCGTTTGACTGGTCCAGCCTGCTGCCAGAAGGAGGCAGCAACACAAAATACTTCAGATCAAACAAACCGGTTCCCAGTGGCAAGGCACAAGAGCCCTGGGCTATTTGGCATTCAGGAATTGGAGAGCCTGGAGATAACTAGAAAGGCATTCAGGGTATTAGTGCAGCTTGAACTGTCTGTCAAAGGTGAGCCTGTATTGGTGATGGAGGAGCTAAGACAATTTTGGGTTGTTTTGCTGGGATTTTTTTAATATACATATATATATATGTTTACACTGCCCTCTGCTGTGTGCACTTAGACAGGTATGTTTTCTGCAGGGAGTGAAGGCAGATGTCAGAGATAACACTGGAGCCACAGCACGGGCCCTGGCCATGAAGTATGGCCACACCAAGATTGTGGGGCTGATAGATTTGCACGCAGCCCCAGTGCCCAAGGTCCTCCGCAGAGGTCAAGGTAACAAATGTTTGACCTTGTTCATTTTAAGATGGAACCTGAAATGAGGTGTTTGATAGTTTGAAAGCATGTTACACTGTGTAGATGAGGTAGTGCTGCCTGGTCTATCCTGGGAAATTCCAGCATTTCTGAGGATGGAAGAGACATGAATCAAACAACTCTTGTCTGCTGGCCCCTTTCTGACCTAGGTTAGCTGTTTCACCCTCACTCTTTAACATTTCCCTTTTTCTTTCCACTGCATTTGTAGGACCAGTAGCAAGTAAAGCAGGCAAATGACTTCCTGTGCTGCTAACAACCTGTGTTTGAACTACAGGCACCTATGAGGAGCTGAGTTCTTCAGATGAATCATGTTCTGCTCCCCAGAGACAGAGACCTGCTCGTAGGCCCAAGGGTCCCAGCATCCACGAGGGCCCCCAGGCCTTGGCCAAGATCACAGCAGTTGGGATTGGGGGAAGGAAGCAGTCTTGCTATGGTGAGGAGAGTTGGGAATCTGAGGGACAGTCCCCTGAGACCTCAAATGCACTGCAGCTGTTCCTGCTATCCGTTTCTAATTTGTTTGGGATTCATGTGTGGTTTGTACAGAACAAAGATAGCTTTTAAGGTGTTCACTGTCCAGTGTCTGGGTTAGAAAGAAAACCCCCTCAACTCTTTTGTCAAGGCTGGATATTGATGAGTGGGATACTGTTCTGCTCTCACCTCAATTGCTGTTCCCCTGACTCCTGGGAACAATTCAGTTTCCTTTTTTGAGGCAGGCTCAAAAGTTTGAGAGCCCTTCTGAAGCTGATGACGGGGGGTGCTCACAGTGGCCAAGAAATCACTGATCATGAGAGTAACTTGTGAGTTTTGCCTTTCCTGATGCTTGAAATGCTACTGAAAATGAAATTGCAAAACTTTTGTAATAGACCAAGAGAAAAGATGATCCCAATTCAGACATTCTGGATGCAGTTCTAGGAGATGTGTTTTACTGTCTATCATAGGTATTTCTCAGTGTGGTTGCCTGGAATAACCAGGATTATGAACTTGAAAGCATGTTCAAAGCTCAGTTCATTCTCTTAAACACAAGTCTGTGTTATCCCCCAGGCTGTATTGGAATGATACTGTCAGCTTCTTAAATGTCAGTGGGATGCTCCTGGTGTTTTAGCACAGCTGCAGGGGGTTGGTTCTGCAGGGTGTGCAGGGCTGCTCTCTTAAGCAGCTGTTTCTCCCCTTTCATAATTTGGGTATAAAGATGAGAGGGAGTGCTGGAAGCTGCTGTTTAAGGTACATCTCTGCTATGAGGTGTTTCCTCTGACTTTCTTTCAAAGTAAGCATGTGAATGAAGTACATGTGCTGTGGGGTCATGTGAAGGAACTGCAGGAACCTGCATTTCTCAGGTAACTTGCATCCTAATCTCTGTTCTGCCTTGCTGTTGCACACAGAGCAGGTGCCCCCTCAGGGCTGTGTCACCTTCAGCAACGATGGTGGCTGTGAGTCAGGTGTCATCCGCAACAGGGATGTCACCTCCCCCATCAACGAGCTGGACATGGAGAGCAGCAGCAGCAGGGGTGAGTCACTGCCTCACAGATGGTCCAGCTTGCAGTGCACACCTGGCTGTCAGTCCAGGCCTTGCCTTCCTGTCCCACTAAGATGCTGACATTGGAATATCTCTCCTGAGGGAAGGCTGGGATGGTTTAGCTACAGAAGATAAAGCTCAGTGTGGTAATTTAATCAGTTTGTACAAATAATCTGAAGGAGAGTGGGAAGAGGACAGAGCATGGCTGTTTTCAGAAGTGTCTCTGGTGGCAGACAGACTTGGGGAAGGATGAATGCTGGGGATCAGATGTGAAATCTCTGTCTCAGGGTCATCTTATATCCTGAGTGCTGCATGTGAAGTCTTGTTCTGGATCTCCCCTTCCCTTACACCTCTGGAGGTTTTGCTGGTAACTGTGTAACAAAACCAGTATGTAATGAAGTTGAGCTTCAACATTTTTTTCCTGTTCCTTTCCAGAGGATAGTGCTCTGTCCAGCAACAGCTTGGGAACCATCAGGAGCAGCAGCAGCAGCAGTGAATGCCTAATTAGAATCCCAGGAGTCAGCAGTGAAGGCTCCTTGGAAAGCAATGAGGTGAATTTTCCTTTCTCTGCCTTCAGCTTGGACAGTGCTTTCACCCCTGGGTGACTACTCCTATGGCAGCCTGTAGGACCAGGCTGGGTGAGGAAAGGCTGTTCCATGGACAGGAAAACCAAGGAGGGGGAAGAGGTTGGAGGTTACACACAGCTAACGTGGGTCAAGGCAGCTCTGGGGCTGCAGTACAAAAGGGCCTTTAGGTCTCGGAGGGGTCTGCAGTTGTTAGCCCCCCTGATGCTGACATCTCTGCACGATCATCCTTTCCATTCTGTGGGTGTTTTTTCCTTTTCCAGGACTCTGATCACACCAGCAGCCCCCCAAGTCGGAAACAAGCCAAGAGCTTTAAGGGCAAGACCCGCTACAGCAACAGCGACAGCCAGTGGAGCCACTGCCTGGGCAAGGCTGGGGGCTGCAGCCAGCACCTGGTCCTTCCTGAGCCCCCAGCCTACACAGGGCCCCAGGTAACCACAGGCTTCTCCTGCAGGCTCTGTCACTGTACCAGGCATGGGAGGCTTTCCCAAGGTCACCAAAACACCTTGGATTCCAAACCTCTGCCCAAACTTAAACGCTTGTGAAACAGCAACTTCTTGTATGGGAGCTGTTTGCTGATGTTGCTGTTGCTTGGAGGGGTTTCCAAGACCCTTCAGGCCTGTGGGTGGGCTGTCAAACCTGGCAGTGGGGTGGGCTGGGGTAGCTGGTTCTGTGTCCTTCTGCTCTGCACTTGTTAGAAGAGGCCATGGCTGCAGCAGGGGCCAATCCTGGTGTGTGACTGTGGAGAAGGGCAGGGAGCCACGGGAAGTTGTGGTTGCTGCTGAAACCCAGAAAGGTGTTATAACAGCAGGAGGAAGCAGATGTTTGTGATCAGGAGTGGTGATGCTTTTGTTGTGAGGGTGTAAATAAGTTTATTTTGTCTGGGCTGCAGGACCTGGCGACATTCCTTGATGAGATTGGGTGCCTGAAGTACCTGCAGGTGTTTGAGGAGCAAGATGTGGACCTCCGGATCTTCCTGACCCTCACAGAGAGTGACCTGAAGGAAATAGGCATCACGTGAGTGTCTGTCCTGTCCTTCCCAGCTTTCCCCTACAAACCACATCCAGCCTGGTCAGGAGGGTTTAGCTGGGGAGTGCTGCTCTCTTCTGGCTGCCTCCCACACAATGTGAGCTCCCCATGTCCCTGGCTGTAACACACTCCTGCTTCTGGAGGGACTTTGGAGAGCCCAGGACTCTGCAGAGGCCCTCCTGCCATCCTGTTGGGCTCAGGACAGGTGGTGCAGGGCCTGACCCCTGTTGGTTCCATCCCCCCAGGCTGTTTGGCCCCAAGAGGAAGATGACCTCGGCCATCGCACGCTGGCACAGCAGCGCCCGCCCGCCCAGCGACGCGCTGGAGTTGGCCTACGCTGATCGGCTGGAGGCAGAGATGCAGGAATTGGCCATCCAGCTGCACAAGGTGAGGCTGCTGCCAGCTCCTCAGGGCCCTGCACCCTGCAGGAAGTGATCAGTGCTGTGGTTTTGTTGTGCCTCTGATGTTTTTCCTTCACCTCAAGCCGTGACTTGTAGTGGACGCGCTTGGCATCAAGTATACCACAAGTACAGCACGCCTCATCCTTTGTGCTCCTTTGTGTTTGTTTCCCATCCAAATGAGAACTATAGGAACCAGGGCAGGAATCTAATCCCTACTCTTTCCCAGCAGTGTCATTTTTATGGTGAAGTTGTGCAGCCGTCAGTGAACAGACTTGTGTTGGTTTGGGAAATTCGGACTCACAAGTAACTTTGTAACCAGAGAGGAAGGGGGAATTGTAACTGTGCAGCTGGGCTTAGTGTGGGGAGAACCTGTACTCAGTGTACAAGCTTCATCCAGCTTCCTTTCCCACTAGAAAGGAACATTCTGGCTGCCCAAGGCATTAAACTAGCAGGGACTCAGCAGTAGATGTTCAGTGCTCCCAGCCTGATCCCCAGTGTGCTCTGCTGCAGAGGTGTGAAGAGGTGCAGGTGATGAAGGGCCAGGTGTGCCAGGAGCAGAAGCTGCGTGCAGTGGCTGAGAGCTGTTTGATGGAGCGGGATGAGACCTGGAATGCCATCCAGTGCCAGCTCAGAGAGGCTCAGGCCATCACCAAGGATGCTGGAGACCTGCTGGATCAGATCAAGTAAGACATTCCCACTGAGACTGCTGGGAAGTGGGATTTGGGGTCATGTTGGGCAGCCTTACACGTGATGCTCAGGGTAAGGCAGCAGAGCTCACCTGGCACCTGAACACATTTGGATCCTGAGTTTCCCTAGTGGGAAGCCACAGCCACGGGAACACATGTGAAGCTTTGGTCAGATACATGAGCTGGGAGTGGCCTTTTGGGCGTGCTGGGTGCTCCTGTTTCAACTAGAAGCAACCAGAAGGCTGAGGCTGTGCCTACCCAGTGCCCAGGGTATAACTTGGTGATCAGGTGAATACACAAAGAAGTTTTTAACCCATATCCTATCAAAGGATGTGCAGTGACTCACAAGTGAAAAATATTTTTCTTGCAATTTTGTGACAGCTGGCAGAATAATCTGCCCTGTCCCACCTCCTGACACTCCTTTTACTGCCTTTGTGGTGCTTTTCTCTGTGCCCCAGTTGGACTCCTGTCATCGGCCTTGTTCTGTCCAGTGATACAACAGGGACATCCCTGAAAGGGGCATAAATCCTGCTGCTTATGGATCCTAGCCCAGGGGAGTGGGGTCTGCTTGCTGCCAGTCAGGGTGAGCTAAGTTGGATACAAAGCTCAGAACAGTATTCCCACTGCAGGGGGCAGAGGCTGACTTTTACCCCAGGCTGGGAAGCTGAGGCTGCTGTAGAGGGGCCCTGCCATGCTCTGAACATACACTGCCTGAATTGGTGGGATGGTGATGACAGCCTGAGAACCCGGGTGCCCCTCACTCCTGTCCTGAGGTGATTTCCTTTGCCCAGTAGAAACCTTGGACTGGGCCTGATTGTCACACAGAGCAGGCACAGCCCCTGGCTCAGGCTTCCCACTGCTGACCCCGGCCCCTCCCTGTCTTGTCCCCCCACAGCTCCTCTGTGAACGGGGCAGAGCTGGCTGTGCCTGCGATGGGGAGCAGTGGCTGGGAGCTGAGCAGTGCCAGCGCCCCCAGCTCGGGCTGAGGCACCACTTCCTCTTCCCGGGAGGCAGCAAGGAGCAGGTTGTACCCCAGGGCCTTAGAGGCACTGCCCGGGCACCCCGTGCAGGTACTGCAGGCTGTAGGCGTGTGCAGTGTCACCCCCGGCGTGTCCCCGTGTCCTGCTGATGGCGTTGGTGTGTTTGGCAGGAGCTGCCAGGCAGAGCTGTCGTCCCGGCTGGCCCCGGAGCGGGCGGGCGATGGAGACGCGCCGGAGCAGCGCGGCACCGGCACCGGGGAGAGCCGGCGGCCCGGGGAGCGCCCAGGTGAGAGCCCAGGCAAAGCCCCTGCTTGTCTGTCCTTGCTGCAAGTCACACAGTTGGCAATGGGTGAGCAGCCAAACTCTTGGAGTGAGTTTAAGTCTTGCTAAGGAGAAGCGTTTAAAGCTCTCAGAGCGTTTGGAGTGGAACTTGCAGAGTTTCTCAGCAAGGTTTGGGGTCGGGTAGGTGTTTGTGGCTAAAAATGCAGAGCTGTAGCACAGGCCCCAGTGACAGCCCTGCTTCAGGGACCTGTGGCTGCACTACCCTCTGCACTGGAGCAGGGTCTGAACCAGGAGATGTGATTGGTTCCCTAAGCCAGTTTGGGGGATGTTGCTGTTGGATCCATGGGACAGACCTCTGTGGCTGGGCAGGCCTGACCCAGCAGCTCCTTATCCCTAGGAGTTTATCCCTAGGGTAAATGATCCCTGGAAGTGCTTAAGGCCAGGTTGAATGGAACTTGGAGCAGCCTGGTCTAGTGAAAGGTGTCCCTGTTCATGGCAGGTGGTGGAATGGGATGGGCTTTAAGGTCTCTTCCAACCCAAACCATTCCATGATTCTGAAATTCTCTGATCTTGCTGCCCGTGACATGTTCCTAGCGACCTGTTCTTTGCTGCCTGTGTCTTAGAAGTGAGACAGGTAGGGATCCTGTTGATTTCTGTCCACTACACTTAATCCCTTTGAGAGTCTATTAATAAAAATAACCCGGCTAGTCTAAAAATATAAATTCCTACGTGGTATAATTGCCAGAAAATCCCTCAGTTTGGCACAGGCAGCTCCAGCTCTCTTCCTAGGTGATTCAGAACCCCAAACTGGAATCTCTTTGGCTGGGGATGCTTCCCAGCAGCACCAGCCCCTTGTGTGCTCTGTCCAGAGAGCTGCAGATGGATTAACTGTGTCCCTGTCCTTGCAGTGCTGGAAGGGTGGCCACCTTCCCGGAAGTCTATGAGCTTGCCTGAGCTGTCAGCTGTGCTGGAGGAGTGTGTGGGAGAGATGGGTAAGGTGGGAAGAACTCTGGGCGTGTGGAGGGGCTGTTGTGCTGGGGGAGGCAGGGCTGGGTGGGGTTTGGTAGTTGGGAGTGGTTTTTGGGAGAAACTCCACAATCCCTGCTGGTTCAGGGAAGTCTGCAGACTCTGGAGATGGTGCTACTCTTGCTGCAGGTCTTGGGCTCTGCATCATCCCCTGGTGGCAGGTCCAGGTTGAGAGGTGAGGGGTGGTCCCTGCATCTCCTGCTCAGTGGTGAGAGCTGCTGGGGAAGTGGTTCCCAAATCCTGTGTCCTGTTCTTCTGGTGACAGGAAATTGTCCCAGCAACTTGCAGACAGTAGAGACACCCCTGTTTTCAGAGCAGAAAGGCAGCACAGCAGTGGCTGAGTGCAGCCTGTTCTTTCCTGCCTCCTGGCCCCTTCCTAATGCTGCTTTTTCCCTTTGGTTTGTCCTCAGGAAAAGCTCTGCAGACTGTGACTCAAAACCTCCAAAGGCTCCAAGCCCTGGGGCAGAGCGGGCAGAGCCGGCCGAAGCCATAACCAAGCCAGGAGGGTGAGTGGGAACAACTGCCCTGCCCAGGCNCATCATCCCCTGGTGGCAGGTCCAGGTTGAGAGGTGAGGGGTGGTCCCTGCATCTCCTGCTCAGTGGTGAGAGCTGCTGGGGAAGTGGTTCCCAAATCCTGTGTCCTGTTCTTCTGGTGACAGGAAATTGTCCCAGCAACTTGCAGACAGTAGAGACACCCCTGTTTTCAGAGCAGAAAGGCAGCACAGCAGTGGCTGAGTGCAGCCTGTTCTTTCCTGCCTCCTGGCCCCTTCCTAATGCTGCTTTTTCCCTTTGGTTTGTCCTCAGGAAAAGCTCTGCAGACTGTGACTCAAAACCTCCAAAGGCTCCAAGCCCTGGGGCAGAGCGGGCAGAGCCGGCCGAAGCCATAACCAAGCCAGGAGGGTGAGTGGGAACAACTGCCCTGCCCAGGCCCAGGCCGTGGCACTGAGGGGACACTGTCCCTCCC
>VXBB01024009.1:213069-228870 GCA_013399915.1 Illadopsis cleaveri
CCCATGGGGCACCCCACAGCTCACCCACGGGACCAGGCACCCCAGGAGCTCATCCACCAGGGGTGTGGTGCTGCACAGGCACCCCAAGAACCCTGAGAGCTCACCCAGAGAACCCCCAGACCTCACCCTTCAGGGGCATGGGTGGCACCAGGGGCTCATCCCTCAGGTGCCACACAGGCCCAGAGCTCACCCAGCAGGTGCACAGGTATCCCAAGAGTTCACCCACTGGGTCAAGGGCAGCACAGGCACCCCAAACGTGTGTCCAGCTGGTGAATGGGCACCCCAGGACCACGCACAGCTACCCCAAGACCTCACCCATGAGGTCCATGGGCACCACTGGCGCCCCAAGGATGCACCCAGCCGGTGTCTGGGGCTGCATGGGCACCCATCCCCCCCAGCCCTGCCCTGGGCAGTGTCCCCACGCTGCCACCAGCCCAGCACGTGCCTCGTGGCTCAGCAGAGCCTCCCAGTCAGCCACCTGCACCAGCTCCACGCCCCAGCGCCGCTCCAGCAGCGCGTCCTTCACCATCACCGAGGTGGCCCGCAGCCCGAAGGAGGCGAACAGGTTGGCGTGGATGTAATTCCTGGTGCAGCGCAGGTTCCTGCAGGAGCCGGGGTCAGGCGGGGCCGGCACAGAGGGGAGGGAGCGGGGCCGGGGCCGTGTCCTACCTGCAGACGGTGAGGACGAGCAGGGCGGAGATGAGGGTGAGCAGTGACAGCGAGTACCCCACGGTGTAGAGCACCTTGAAGCTGAGCATGAGGCGGCGGGCGCCTTCCTGCAGGTGAGCACAGCGCCAGGGAGCCCAGGTGGGTGCGTGGCCACCCCCGGCCAGGCTGCCCCGGCCATCCCTGGGGTCCCAGCCAGGGTCCCACCTCCTCAGCAGTGACCTCCGGCTCATCCTCGCACTGGGAGTAGTCCCTCCAGGGCTGGCTGCCGTTCACCGTCACCCACTGGCCGTCGGTGCCGCACCTGCGGCTCACCAGCCCGTGTTTCACTGCGGACACAAAGCACCGGCACAGTCCCCCAGGCTCCCCAAGCCCCCCTCTGGGATGGTGGATCTGACCCTGCTCAGTGCCCTGCTCCAGGGCAGGCACGGGCAGGGCACGGGCTGGCTCTGCTCTGAGCCCCGGGCGTCTGTCCCCTTACCCCAGGTCCCTTCATGGGTCCCTCTGCCCCTCTCAGGAGCCGCGAGAGCCTCTCCACCCCCAGAACGGCCCAGCCCTGGCTTCCAGCTCCGAGATGGCAGGAGGGCATCCTCACCTTTCTCAAACCAGGGCAGGTAGAAGGGGCAGGAGACGTTGACGGCGGTGCCAGGGCTCCCGTCGGGCCAGCAGGCATACATGTCAAATGTCCTGTTACAGAACAGCCCTGCCAAGGGCAGGGACAGGGAAAGCCAGTGGTCAAACGCTGGTGGCACTGACATATCGAGCCCTGCTGTCCCAGCACCTCTGAGGGGGCTGATGCCACCCTGAAACGGGCCCAGGTGCCCCACACCAGCCTCAGCCCCCCAGGACATCCCAGCCCCGGGTATTCCATCTGAGATGTGGAGGTCCTTGTCAGTCCCTTGGGTCACCGTGTGTGGGTGAGCAGAGCAGAGGATGCTGGAGGAGGGACAAACCCCAGCCCTGGCTCTGTGTGCCCCGAGCTGGGCACGGCCGGGTACCTGTTGGGTAGGGCTCGCTCGCCATCCTCCTCAGGCACTCGTCACGGTACCGCAGCCACTCCTCGAAGGTCTTCTCCAGCACCTTGGCCCCGCCATGCTGCAAGCCCAGAGCCGGGTCAGACCTCCAGCCCCAGCGCCTCGATTGCCCCCGTGAACTGCTGCCAGCCCCTGGGGCTGGGCAGGAACCCAGCACGGAGCCGGGACGGAGCCGCTCCGCAGGGCTCAGAGCCCGGCAGTGCCAACCCCGCTGCCCCCCGGCCCCGGCCCGGCCCTCACCGGCACGGAGGAGAACAGGCACATCCAGGCAAGTTGGACAAGGCTCCGCAGGGATCCGGCTCCAAGCGCGTCCCTCATGGCTGCTCCCAGCCTGACCAGTGCTCCCAGTGCTGGGGTGCGCCTGGGGCTGGGCCGGGGTCCCCGATCCTGGTGAGAGGTGAAGGAACGGGGACGGCTCGGCTCTGCCAGCCACCCGCGCCCGGCACAGGCAGAGATGTGCTTCCCAAGCCAGCAGAGGAGAAGATCCTGGGCATGTCCTGAGCTGCCACAGCCCCGGGTCACTTCCCTGATGGAGCCAAAACCTCGGCGAGCACCAGGCAGAGCAGTCAGGGTGTAAATGTTTCACGCGTCCTGGATGAGCCTGCTCAGCTTCCACCCACCGCTGCCAGCCCCGAGGGGAGCAAAAGCCACCGTGACAGCCGACGGGACAGCCCCGGTGCCACCGCGGCCACCCGGCAGGTGGCTGGCACCCCTGGTGACTCGGGAAGGGGCTGTAGGGACAGGAGGCAGCGAGACTTCTCTGGGGTCCCCTGGGCCCCCACCCGCAGCCAGGCTGGGACCCCCACACCGGCTGCGCCCCATCACGTCCCGCCCCGGCCCTGCTGGCCGAGACCCCTCCCAGCGCAGCCAGGGGCTGGGGGGGAGGAGCGGCTCAGTCACCCCCGGGGCTCCCTGGTCCTCCCNCGGCGCGCCGGGGGGCTGGGGGGGAGGACCGGCTCAGTCCCCCCCGGGGCTCCCCGGTCCTCCCGGGACTCCCCATCGCCCCAGGCTGGACTACCCCAGCCTAGCACCCCCCCATTCCAGGACGGACCTCCCGGTTTGTCTCCCACGAGGGTCCCCAGCCGGTCCCGCTCGGTGCGTGCGGGGGTCCCGGGGCTCCGCCGCTTCCTCCGCCCGCTTACCGGGCTCCCGATGTCCCGATGTCCCGGTGCTCCCGGTATTCCCGGCAGGCTCGGCAGTGCCGGTGTTTCTGGCAGCCCCAGTGTCCCGGTTGTTCCCGCTGTTCCCGGTGTCACGGGCAGCCCCGGCTCCGCGAGGTGAACGTGGCGGTGACCGAGCGGCGTCTGCGGCGGAGCCGCCTCCTGCCAGCGCCGTGCCCCGACGGGAGGGAGGTTTTGGGGGGGCTTAGGGGGAAGTTCGGGGGCGGCACCGCCTCCCGGGGCTCCGGACGCCCGGTGGGACTCGGGGGGTCCCGCCGCCCCCGCGGAGCTCCAACACGGAGCCACGGAGCCCCCCGGGAATGACCCAGGGATGGGGGTTCAGGTGCAGCCCCGCTGAGGGCTGTATCACACAGGGACAGGGATGTCCAGCCCTCAGACTGTGGGTCACAGGGACTGGATCAAGGATGCAGAGCCCTTCAGTCTCCCCCAGAGCCCCTGTCCTTCCCATCACACAGTGCCCCAGGGAAAGTCCTTCACCTCTCAGGCTCGGTGTCCCTCTGGCTGTCCCCTGGGCTGGGTGCTGGCACGGTGACAGCCCCTGTGCAGGCAGGGTGGGCTGCAGGGGCCACCCTCCCCTGGGGACAGAACTGGATCCAGCACGGGGACACAGCCCGTGACATCCATGTGTCCCATCACCCAGCCAGGGGACCTGCAAGGGCAGGGACAATCCTGGTGGCTCTGGCCGTGCTGCCTCCCCGCCACACGTGCTGGCAGTGNGGCGGGGCGTGGGAACTGCTTGAGTTTTAAGGTCTCTTCAACCCAAACCATTCCATGATAACTCAGCCCTGGGGCACTCATGGAGGAGGATTCCAGCCACGTTCCCCCTTCCCAGACAGACACTGCACATCTGCACCCCACAGATCTCCCTGTGTGAATCCATCAATGGCAGCAGGAGCATGGGGTGGGCTCAGCCCACAAGGATGCTGGGTTTGGGGGAGAGCCCAGGGCTACAGCAGGTGGATGCCATTCCCTAGAGAGGAATCACAAAACCCCAGACATTATTGTCCCGGTGTGGTCCATCTGGATGGGATTTTCTCCCATGTCCCTTGAATGGGGACATGAGGAACGAGCTGTTCCTCTCCATATTGATGCATTTCAGGCGGGTCTCCATAGCGACTGCAGCGCTCCAGGCTCAGCTGGGGCCAGATCCTGATCCATGGGGTGCNGTGGGCTGCAGGGGCCACCCTCCCCTGGGGACAGAACTGGATCCAGCACGGGGACACAGCCCGTGACATCCATGTGTCCCATCACCCAGCCAGGGGACCTGCAAGGGCAGGGACAATCCTGGTGGCTCTGGCCGTGCTGCCTCCCCGCCACACGTGCTGGCAGTGGGGAGGGAGGGTCTGTGCTGGGGGCAGGGCTGGGTTTTGCCTTCAGTGGAGCGGGGGATATTCCCGTGGGGTCCCCCAGATCACCAGCAGCGCAGCTCTTCCAGGCTCCCACATCCCTCCCAGTGCAGCTGTGCTTCCCTCCTGCTGCAATGCTGCTGCCGACCCTGCCCTGCAGCAGGGTGGGGTTCACTCCCCCAAACTGGCTGAATGCACCAGAAAACACATCTATTTTGCATAAATGAGATGTTTGCACCAAAGGTGCTGCAGTGGGCTGGGAGCAGACACGGGAGTCAGTCGGATGAGGAGTCACAGCTGTGGTTCCAGTGATGCGAGTCTGGTTATTCCAAGTGACAAATAACACCGTGGTGGAGCAGCCCAGGGTAAGGATTTGCTGTTTGGGGGGAAAATGAGCCCTCAGGTGCCTCCCCCAGCATTAGCCAACACCAGCGTGTTCGCTCATTAACAGATTATGAACTTTGGACAAGAGCCTGGAGGGACAGGACACAGGGANGTCCATCTGGATGGGATTTTCTCCCATGTCCCTTGAATGGGGACATGAGGAACGAGCTGTTCCTCTCCATATTGATGCATTTCAGGCGGGTCTCCATAGCGACTGCAGCGCTCCAGGCTCAGCTGGGGCCAGATCCTGATCCATGGGGTGCTCAGAGCCAGCTGGAGCCATGGGAAGAGGGGCTGGGACAGCACCCCACTCCCAACAGCTGCTGTCCTGCTGGGGTGGGCTTGGGACGCAGCTGTCACCGAGGACACACGACTGGTGAATTTATTTATTTATTAAAAGGGATGTTCACCATCAGAGCTGGGAAAATCGTCCCAGAATGGTCTCAGGCATTGGTGCTTCTCTGGCAAAGAGCTGAAGGGGTGCTCAGGGGGAGGAGGGCATCCTCCAGGGTCCTGCACGGGAAAATCATGGAATTGTTTGGGTTGGAAAAGCCCTCTGAGATCATCGAGTCCCATGAGGCAGCACTGCCAGGTCCACGATTAACCCACGTCCCTAAAACACCACATCTACAACTTTTTGGAACACTTGCATGGATGGTGACTCCACCACTGCTCTCAGCAGCCTGTTCCAGTGCCTGATCACTCTTCCAATGAAGAAATTTTCGCACTATCCAACCGAAACCTCCTCTGGTGCAACTGGAGGCTGTTTCCTCTGGTGCTGTCCCTGTTCCCTGGGAGAAAAGGCAGGGTCCCTAAGGGATAAACACCCAGCCAGAGAAACCCTCAGGGCTAAATCCCTTCCCCCGAGCACTGCTACCAGCAGCAACACCTCCAGCTTTCACTTTATCTATCCATTATTGATGGGGGAATTCATCCGTGTGTGTATTATTGCAGGATCTGCTAATCAAAGTGCTTTGCTCCCCATCCAGCAGCAATCCACAGAACAGAAGCGCTCATCAACACATCCCGACTCCCAGTTATGCAGCAAACTTCTCAGAAAAGGCGGTGGGAGCGTTACCAGGTAGAGAAATCCATCAGCATGTGAGTGCCCAGGAAGCAGCGTGAGGAGGGACACGGCTCCCTGCGGCTGGGCCGTCTCCAGCGCTGCCCCTGGGGTAGCTCTTGGTCAGCGTGTGCAGAACGGGAGCATCCATTTCCCTCCTATTTCCATCCCATTTCCAGCTTGTTTCCATCTCCTGTGGTGATGACAGCCGGGGACCCCACTCCATCACACAGCAAAGGTCACTCCCAAGCCGTGTTTCACCACGTCACCACATTCCCGTGACAAATGAGTGTTCCCAGCTCAGAAAGGCACCATTGGATGGGGCACTTAGAGCCGTCAGCAGCTGCCGTCCCTCCAGCGAGCCCCCAGGCACTTGGGATGCAAACCTGGATTCAAAGCTGACCAGGTCTCCTCGGTTTCCATGTGGATTCTCGCCTAATTTAAGCCAGGAGGTTTAAATGATAAGATCAAGAACTTCTCTGAAATTCATCTCTATTCACATCCTGCCCCGGGGCTGGCCTCTTTGTCCCTGTCCTCTGCCGAAGGGCCTTGGCAGGCAGGGCAGCATCCATATTCCAAACCGGGGTTCAGATAACCCCAGCACTGGGAATTCAAGGAGCAGATAAAAGGATGCAAGTTTGATTTCCTCCCTGCCTGGTAGGACCCTGGTTGCAAATTCTGCTATTACCAACTCTGGGGCTGCAGCACAAGGAAAACCTGCCTGGAGCTGCTGGAGAGAGTCCAGGGGAGGCCACGGAGCTGCCCCAAGGGCTGGAGCCCCTCTGCTCTGGAGCCAGGCTGGGAGAGCTGGGGGTGCTCACCTGGAGAGGAGAAGGATCCAGGGAGAGCTCAGAGCCCCTGCCAGGGCCTAAAGGGGCTCCAGGAGAGCTGCAGAGGGACTGGGGACAAGGGATGGAGGGACAGGACACAGGGAATGGCTTCCCACTGCCAGAGGGCAGGGCTGGATGGGATATTGGGAAGGAATTGTTCCCTGGCAGGGTGGGCAGGCCCTGGCACAGGGTGCCCAGAGAAGCTGTGGCTGCCCCTGGATCCCTGGCAGTGTCCAAGGCCAGGCTGGACGGGGCTTGGAGCAGCCTGGGATAGTGCAAGGTGCCCCTGCTTTAGCTTATTCATCATTAAGCTGGACAGGGTCAGGGATAACCCTGGTGGAATCATTAAGGGACATCTTCATCAGAGCCTCCCACCAGCTGCTCAAGTGCTCCTCAGGGGTGTGGCAGTGCTTTGCCAGCTCAGGGTGGTCCCCAGAATTCCCAGGGAGAAGCTGGAAGATCTCTGTTGGTATTTGCCAAAACCCATTTGCAGTCACTGCGAGGGATAAGTGGCTCTGTCCCGAGTGTGTCCCTTGCTCCTCCCAGCCCAGGGGCATCTCCAGACACCCTGTGGAAGCAGAGGAGAGAAGGTGAGCAGCCCATGAGGGTCTGGGGTGCCCCAGAAGTGGGGGTGCCCCTCAGCTGCTCTGAGAACAGATGTGTTTTCCATACCTTTAACATCCTGTTCTGTAAAAACAAGGGATTAAGATGTTACTTTGTCTTGCCCTGGGTTCTGGGTCTTTCCCAGCCTTCCAGCTGTCCCAAATGTTGGATGTTTGCCACCTTCTGGGATTGTGTGATGGATGAAAATGCATTTTCACCCTGGACTGTAACTGGCACTGCTCTGTCAGCAAAGCATTCAGGTCACTCAGACCTGCCAGGTGAGAGATGTGCTCTGCATTTTCCATCTTGCCAGAAAGTCTGAGAGGGCTCCAGAAAACAGCCCCCCAAGTTTGCCAACATCTCATGATACAAACCCTAGCTCAGAGCTGGGGAGGGGAGACACTGAGACTGGAGGTTCTGTGCTGCCACAAGGCAGGAAGCTCCAGGTGGGACTGGAAGCCCAGCTACCACAGGACACGTCAGGATGTGTCTCCTCCAGCATTATTTGGGTGATTTGGAATTCACCCAAAACCCCCAGGTGTGAGAGCTGACAGCCCCCAGGCACAGCGCTGCATCACAACATGCTTGGTGGGAAAGCTCCCTCCTCCTCACTTTGGGCAAAATGAAGTGAAAAAGCAACTTGCCCAGTTCTTAGCAGTCCCTTGCGTGTGTTCCTGCAGGAGCTTCCCAATGAGCTGCTGGAGCAGGTGGATCTGAGGCTGAGCACCACCCTGGGGTTGGAGGAGTCGCTGCTGCTCCTGATCCTCATGGTGCTTGCAGGGACATGCTCCTCTGCTCACACACAGCTCCCATTGGGGGCCCAAATGTCAATCACAGAATCATGGAATGGTTTGGGTGGGAAAGGACCTTAAAGCTCATCTAGTCCTGCCCCCTGCCATGAGCAGGGACACCTCCCACTGTCCCAGGTTGCTCCAAGCCCCGTCCAGTCTGGCCTTGGACACTTCCAGGGATTCAGGGGCAGCCACAGCTTCTCTGGGCACCCTGTGCCAGGGCCTCACCACCTTGGGCTCTTTCTGGCATCAGATTGCTGCATGTTTACAAAATCTTCACAAAAATGTGGGGGTTTGGGTTGTCAAATAGATGCCATGGACTGGGCTGAAAAACCTGTTGGATTTTTGTGTCTGTTAGGGCTGCCTGTGTGTGATTTTCCTTCTGATGGGAAAAGGGCCCACTAATCAGTATAAATTCAAAGCTGTGTAATCCCTGGTTATTGCTCCTTCCACACCCACTCCTGCTCCTGCTGTTGCAGGGAAGCTCCAGGAGCAACAGCATGGATCACACACCTCCTGCCTCAGCAGCTTCTGTCTTCCCCTTAGAAAGGATATTTCTTTTTTTTTTCTTTTAGCCTTGTTTTGGGCTCCTTCTGCTGCACACAACCAGCTCCAGGACAGGGCACAGATTGCTCAGAGGGTGCTGCACACCATGTAGGGATGGGTTGTTATCAAACATGATGAGCTGCAGGCAGATGTCACCCCAACTCCTGCTCTGCAGCCTCCCCATCATGGAGACCAGCCCAAACAGGCTTTGCTTGAGCTTTTGAGGACTATTCACTTCTCTCTTAGTTAATGAAACCTCAGGCTGGGTCCTGGGTTTGCTGGATGTCTGGTGTATTTTCTGGAGGTTAAGTCAAGAGAGATTTCTGGCTGAACATGTCAGCTCTGCTCATAAAGATGCCCAGACATCCTCATCAGGGGTGTTTTTCTGATGTGACCACACATGTCCCTACAGTTTAACAACTGATGAAGGCACCCAGTCTGCAGAGAAAATCTATCTCCTGCTAGAGCGCAAGATACTCATATCCTGAGGGGGGATAATAATTCCTGAAATGCCATAAGAGCTGCAGTGCAACAGTGTTGGCATTGAGGTTGTAAGGTCTCTCTCCACCAGGCAGAGGCAGGTGACAAAGCTGAGGCACAGGGAGCTGCTGGCAGTGATGTTGGATCCATCCAGAAGGAATGGCTTCCCCTGGGCTCAATTTCACAGTTGAGAGTAGTTCTGCACTAGGAAAAGGAGGTTCCAAGGAGANGCTCAGAGGGTGCTGCACACCATGTAGGGATGGGTTGTTATCAAACATGATGAGCTGCAGGCAGATGTCACCCCAACTCCTGCTCTGCAGCCTCCCCATCATGGAGACCAGCCCAAACAGGCTTTGCTTGAGCTTTTGAGGACTATTCACTTCTCTCTTAGTTAATGAAACCTCAGGCTGGGTCCTGGGTTTGCTGGATGTCTGGTGTATTTTCTGGAGGTCAAGTCAAGAGAGATTTCTGGCTGAACATGTCAGCTCTGCTCATAAAGATGCCCAGACATCCTCATCAGGGGTGTTTTTCTGATGTGACCACACATGTCCCTACAGTTTAACAACTGATGAAGGCACCCAGCCTGCAGAGAAAATCTATCTCCTGCTCGGGGAGCCCTAGCTACTCATATCCTGAGGGGGGATAATAATTCCTGAAATGCCATAAGAGCTGCAGTGCAACAGTGTTGGCATTGAGGTTGTAAGGTCTCTCTCCACCAGGCAGAGGCAGGTGACAAAGCTGAGGCACAGGGAGCTGCTGGCAGTGATGTTGGATCCATCCAGAAGGAATGGCTTCCCCTGGGCTCAATTTCACAGTTGAGAGTAGTTCTGCACTAGGAAAAGGAGGTTCCAAGGAGAGGGTTTATATTTCCAGGTCAGGTGTGGCCCTGCTGTCACTTCTCTCTCCCTGTGGCTGTGCCTGGCTGCTCTGGCTGGGATTCCTGGCAGGACATGAAGCTGGATTCAGGGATCCCTTTGGCTTTGCTGGGAGCTGGGGTTCCACAGGAGGGCTCAGCACTGCCATCCCCTCCCTGGGCACTGGCCCCACTGCCTGCAGGTCGTGGTTTGCACAATCTGCCAGCCCAGGGATCTCCCACTCTCTCTTGCTCACCATCCCCTGCCCAAAGCTTCTCCATTGCTTCCACTCCAAACCTTTCCCTGTCACAAACCTATTTTCAGGAGTTTTGAACACAAATCAGCTCCCCTCACCTTTGAACTGAGCAACACTTAATTCTGCTGCTGAGAGCACAGGTTCCTGCCAGCACAGGAACATAAAATTCTCACACTGGCCCAGCCCAAGGCCTCTTTATCCAAGACTCCAACTGCTCCTGACAGCCCCCTCAGAAAGGGGAGAAAACCAGGCAAAGGTGGTACTTCCATAGGGAAGGAGTATTTAGGATAATCCTGGAAGAGCTCTCATTTCCACCCATTTGTGTCCCTAGTTTTGGTGGCAGTGCCCAAATGCTGACTACACTAAATTATTCTGGATATAAAATACTTAACTTTGGGGGGAAACCCTCTGGAGTTGTACTCAAGCCTAGACATTTTAATGCAGTGGACGTTGCCTTTGGGGATGTGGGTTAGTGGTGGCCTTGGCAGTGCTGGGGAGTGGTTGGACTCGGTGACCTTGGAGGGCTTTTCCAAC
The DNA here is from genome assembly GCA_013399915.1 of Illadopsis cleaveri. NCBI lineage: Eukaryota > Metazoa > Chordata > Aves > Passeriformes > Timaliidae > Illadopsis > Illadopsis cleaveri. The sequence continues at coordinate 223,638 of VXBB01024009.1, forward strand.
CTAAATGATTCTGTGGCTGCAATGAGTTAAATATAGAGGTGCTGCCAAGTTTGGAGCCTGGGGAAGAGGAGGCCCAGGAGGGTTCATTTTGCCCTTTTGCTGAGCAGGGCTTGTGCTTCCTCATGCATGGGCAGTGTTTATCTGGGTGATCCTTATCAAAAAGGGTAAAAATTGGCTGACTGAGACAGTGGCCTTCCAAACCTGTCCTTCTTTGTCCTTGTCACCCTGGCTGGTTGTTCTCTGTGCCTTTCCCTCCAGGTAGTCCAAGAGCTAAAATATTGGTGAGAAATACATCAAAGCATCTCATGATCACTATGTGTGTCTTCCAAGCTGGGATTTTTGATGAAAAACCAAGGATTTTTGGATCCCCTGTGCCTTGTGGTGAGGATGAGCTGGACTTGCAGCTCCCAGGCTCACTGGGAGGGCTGTGCTGGCTTTAAATCAAGTTGTGCTGTGCCATCTGAAATTGGACCCTCAGGAATTAGGCAGACTTCGGGAAATCAGCACTTAGTGCTGGCTTTGGGTGGGTCAAATGGCACTTTGCTTTAGAGGGAGCTAATGGAGGGTGGGTGTATAATTTTGTTTTTCACTGAATATAAATGAAAAGCCAATTTCCTCTCCTGACCTGTCAGACACAGACGGAGATGGATCTGGAAATCTCCTTGCTCGGGGGTGTTTTTTTCATCCTAAGTAGCTTCTCCTGCTCATCTGCTGAGCCACCAAAGGCCAGCTGCTGATTTATTATCCCTGGTGTTTGATCCATGGGCTTCGGCTTATCCTGGGCACCCGGCTCTCCTCTAATGCCAGTCCATTAACAGGGAGAGCTGCTCTGCACTGTAATTACAGGGAACGTGACATTCCTGCATATTTCCCTTCCCCAGACCTTCAAATTTCCCCAGGCTCCTCGGCACAAAGAGCACTTTGCTTTCCCCAGCGATTCCCTGGCCATTTCCCCTCCTCCTGGGAGGAGTTCTTTTCCCTTCCACACCTCTGGAGGGACAAGGTTAATGTTAAATAAAGAGGGAAGGAAGGAGTTTGCTCATGAAACTCTTCAAACGCCAAGAAATCTGCAAGCTGTGCCAGCCCTCAGCAGCAAACAGAAACCTCAGATCCTGTGGATAAGGCAGCAGCCCAGGCATGAGAACAGAATTTAGGTGAAAATTAATGTCCCAGATGGGAAATAAGGGAGGCCCTGATTGGGAGAGCAAAAATTGGTGCTCAACTTGGAAGTAAAAGGCAAAAGTGGATGCAAAAAGCTGAGTATGAAGTATCTGTACAATTCTATGAACCAGCCAAATGAAAACCTCATCATTTCCTACCCTGGCTGATTTTGGTTTAGTGTTTTCTGCACCAGCCCTTCCCTGAGCAAACCATCTGGCAGATTCCCTTCCCAGTCTTTCAAGCAATTTGTGCAGCTAAAACCTTTTTTAACAGGCAACATGGGAAACAACCCAACAGAAACAGGTTGTATTTTATTCACCATCAAGACCACAATAATCCAATTTTTATTTTCCTGCAGTATGTGAAAGATGACTTAGAGTATGTTGAAGTGTACAGCAGCTTCACAGGAGGATTTTTCTGGGATGCAAAAGAAGCCTGAGGACTTTTTACCCATTTTCCCCCCAACAGGGCAGGCACAGATGAGTGTTTTCTGATTTTTGTGCTTGAAGAATCTGAAGAATGTTAATTTAATTTTTTTTATTCCTAATTTAAAAAACATTAGAGAAATGAGGTTAAAAATCACTTGTGTTCTCCTTGATCATGTTTTCAACAGCACATTTATGCCCCAGCCCAGACAAAAGCAGAGGGGCTCCAGCCCTTGGTGTTTACGACCCTGGGGAAAGCAAAACTGTAAAATAACACCCTGACCCTTGGTGAGTGTGGTCCAGGTGAGCCTGATCCCAAGTAACTGCTTGCCCCATGGGAATCTCATGAAGCAGCAACTCCTCACAAAGCCTAATTACTTCTTACCAGAGAGGAAAAAATTGGTTTAGGTCCATCTGCCCGGTAGGGTAGTACAAGGATGTGAGAATTTGACTTAAAAATATGTGATAGAAGCTTTGGTGCCAAGCTCTGCTAAAAAAACCCAAAAAAACCACAAAAATAAACAAACAAAAAAAACCACCACACAACTCCAAAACCTCTGGGGAAAGAACAGTAGAACATGAAGAATGAAAATATATATACTGAATGAAAAAAAACCAAAACAAACAAGTAAAAACACCCTCAACCACCATTTCATCTGCAACAATATGTCTGATGGTTGAAAGGCCCATCAGAGGGAAAAATGAATAGAGCTAATTATTTATATGTTGAGAACCTGGCAGGTTCTGTACTCAAACCTGCGTTCCCAGTCATGGCCCTTTGTCACCGAAACCTGCACCAAAATTGCCAGCTTTCTTTGCTTTCCATGAAAATTTCCACTTTTGTACTGATGAACAGGAGGAAAAAACCCAAACAATTCCTCAAGTGTGAGCTGTGGAATGGGGAGATGTTTCCATGGAGGTGAGTTCATGTGCTAGGGAATAAGTAGAGGTGCGTTTTCCTTCAGGTGTGGGTTGCTAGAAATGGGAAGTGGGCAGGGAGAAAAGTTTATCTTTCATAGATGGAGTCTGAGCTCCTGCCAGAGAGGCTGCTCCTCTCTGGATTCCTGCTTAGTTTAAAGCTACATCCACCCCACCTCCAGCACCACCTTTGTGCTGCCTAACATTAATATAAAAATATTAATTATATTTACTTAGAGTCTCAGTGTAGTGTTTACTTCAGCTGTGGAATTTATTTTATTTATTTTACAGTTTTGCCTTTCCCCCACATATTTCATCATTAGTAACTCCAAGCAGAGCAGGGGAATGGTTCCTTCTTTCCTTGATGCCTCTGAACAAGTGAGATTGCTGATACATTCTTGAACTGGTGAATTATTCAAGGTTTGCTGCCTCATGGCTTTCTGACATAAGAAACCCAGTCTCTCTAAATAAATTTTCTATTTTCCAATGTAACTATTTCATTTCAGTATTTATTCTTTCAGGATTTATTGCTCTTTCTTGCTTTTGATTACTTTTTCAATCATGTGAATGGGTATTGCTCACTACAGAGTCCATGTCTGTGTGTTTTTTAAGCTTGGGTAGTTAGAAGTGAAAAACTGTGAACTGCTCTGCAAAATGTCCTCAGACATCCACAGATCAGCCTGACTGTAGATGATTTTCAGCTCAATCCACCCTGAGATACAGACGACCCTGTGAGGAAAAGCTGTGGCTGCTCCATCCAGTGTTAATGCAGAGATTTGTGGTCACAGCTGCCATTCCTTTGTCCATGGGACATCACCACTGTCAGCACAGAAACCCTCATGCTGTTCTTCCTTGATTCATCAACATGAAAACTGCTGTGGATTATGTCTGTAGGGGCAAACTCAGGAGATCAACACCCTTTAAGAAGTTTATCACAAAGCTGCTGCCAGGATCAGTCACGATCAGATGCAGCTGGGAGCTGAGAGGCTGCAAAAGCCATGTTGGTTGGGTTCAGCTGCCTTCTGTGGCAGCTTCTGCAGCCCAGCAATTCTGTGGATCCATCTGAGCAACCAAGGGACACTCCTGCCCCTTCCTTGCTGTCCCAGGGGCCTGCAAGAGCCTTCTGAGGCCACCCAGAAACCACCTAAGGCCTTTCAGGGTCCCCTGGAACAGTGCAGACAGGGATAGAAGAAAACGTTTTTAGAATGAACAGGGAAGGGAATATTGCACACGCTCTGACTTGAGATGCCATCAACACTCTTAAAATATTGTTGTGTCACTCAAGCTCGAATTAACTGCTGGTCTGGAGCCCTTGTGCAAAACCATTAATTGAAATCCCCTACACTCAAAATAAACAGTAAATTAACACAGCAATGCACAAAAACCATGAACCTTATTGAACCTTAATATTCTTAAAAGCTTCTACATTTCTATGAACTTGAAAGGTGTGCTAAGAAAATTACAGGGAAAACTATGACTAATACCAAAAAGAGATCCTAACACCTATGGGTGGGAATGTCCCAGTGCCTGGGCACGGCACTAGTCATACATTCCCTGCCATGTGCAGCAAGCCCAGAGACGAGCTGGGGCTGCAGAGTCAGGGGAGAGGCGAGAAGTGCCCTGCTTCACCCTTCTCATTCTTGGATTCAATCCATCCTGACAAACGCAGCCTCTTTACACACCTGTGACTTCCATCCTCACGTCTTCAGCACAGTTTGCCCCCACGATTTTTAAGCAGTGCTCTGCAAATCCATACCAGGCCTTGCTTCCCCTGGTAGTCTCATCTAAAACTCCTAAGTCTATGTTTGTGAAATGGCTGCAAAACAGGGCAGGGGTTTGTTCTGTTCCCTTCCTGACACCTCCCAAAAGTGTCCCTGACACCCAAGGTCAAGGGAAAGCCCTTTGGATTGGAAAATCCAGGCCTTGTGTCCATTTTCCCATGGGATCTGGCCTCAAATCCCTCGGCTCCATTTCCTGAGCACCCTTTTCCCCGCTCAGGCTGGCCTGAGTCAGTCCCCAGCAGAAACGTCTTTAAAAAAATATTTAAGTGAGCCCTGGACCATTTCAGCATTTCTCACAGTTTGAGCTAAACCCACTGCTTGGATCAGCCCCATTGCCAACCTGGACTGCTCCCAGTTCTAATGTGTCTGGTGTAACAAACGAGGCAGGGACTCAGATGGAACAAAAAAAACCACCTCGTTTATTTTTGCAACCACCAAGGAGGGGAGCCCGAGATAAGCCCAGGCCCCACTCCACAAGCCAGAGAAAAATACAAAGTAACAATGTAAAAAAACCCCGCTGAGTGCTCCTTAGGACACAAAGTTCCACCAGAGAACCCCCAGCAAAGTCCCAAGGTCCCTTTTAGCCTCTCTTGCTCTCTCTTGATTGGGGCACGCAGGATCCTCTCTCTGATTGGCTCCTTGTCTGGGGTCTGATTGGCCTTTAGCGAGGATCATCCTGGACCAATCATTTTGCCAGGGCATCGAATGATTGGTCCATTGCATCCACCAATCCGAGGTCGGAGCACTGACACTGCTTAGCTGATTTCATCTCTTTCAACTGTTACCACTTTTTCACCCTCTGTGTTCACAGAGTCATTAACTCCCTTACAACCACATTACAACTTTTAACACATAACTTTCAGAAACATTACTTACTTACAACATTTAACCTTTAGCCCCTGGAAACATTTATTGATTGAAAATTTCTGGGACTCTTGGGGAAGTCCT
>VXBB01024011.1:8627-18917 GCA_013399915.1 Illadopsis cleaveri
CGGGGTCCAGGGGGAAAATAATTCCATTTTAAAGGAAAACTCTTGAGTCCAAGCTGTTCCTGGCTGGATGATGCATTCCTTGCCAGGAAGAATTGAATTGGGATAAACATCCCAGTGCACTTCACTGAGTGGGAAATGCAGCTGGAAAACTCCCCTGGCTGAGTGTGTCTGGAGTGGGGGATGTGGTGTCCTGGATTTTGGGGAATGTGGGGAAGGGAGTGATGAAATCATTGGTTTAATGAAGTATTCTGGCGTTATCAATGCACAAAATTCCCATTTCTCCTTCCTGGGCGTGGCCTTTAGAGCGTTTTTACTCATTTTTAATGTGCTGAGCCTGAGGAGGACACAGCTTCCCTTTGCAGCAGCTCCTGCCCTGTCCCAGTCCTGCTGCACTCCTGAGGAGGAAAAACAGGAATTCATTCCCTTTGCCTGGTTTATCCCATCCCAAGGGGCTCAGAGGTGCAAGTTCAGCACCTTGGGAGCTTAAATCTTGTCCTGCTGATGGAGGAGAGCTCAGGCTGGAAGTTATTAGGGTGGAATAATGGGAATGGTGGCCCCATTCCATGGTCCTTGTCACCCCCCTGAGCCTCCAGCTCTTTCCTTCTCCTGCTCTCCATCAGATCTGGATTTCCAGCCCTGGTTATCCCCATCTCATGCAGCCTTCTGCTCCCACAGGGGATTTCCACGTGTGCTGATTGCCAAGGAGGTGGCACCAGGAAAACTGGGATTTTTTTTTCTTTTTTTCACAAGTTTTATCTGCTCTGTTCCCTGCTGGATTTGCAGGGTTGGCCGTGCCCCTTTGTGCTCCCAAACTTCACAGATAATTTCACAGCTGGGACAGGCTGGGTAAGGAAATTTCCTACCCCAGAGCAATTTCCAGTTGCTCTGGCTCAAATAGCAGAAATTCAGCAATTCTTGTGTCTCTTGGTAACACTTAAAGATTTGCCACAGAATCCTGCAATGGTTAAGGCTGGAAAAAATCAAGTCCAACCTTCAGTTCCTCGCTTTCTTTTTGATTATTCTTACCAGCAATGTTTTCTTTCCAAGTGCTCTTTGCTAAAACCTGGCCTAAAATCCTCCCGGAGAGACTCCAAGCTTGAATCCTGCAGGTCTTGCAGAAGTTTTTGGATTTGGGATTTCCTGCTCAGATTAAAAAACCTGTGTGTTTCGTGTGGCTGAGTGGAGGCAAAACGTAGTGATGTGACAGCTATCACTTGTGTTATTGCAGGGGGAAAATAAAAATCCATAAAAATACGGAGTTCTGGGGGGGTTGTGCTAATTGTGGTCGTTTGGATTCGTAATTCAGTGCCTCGTCCTGCTCCACCATCAGTAAAATAATTTGGAAATCTTGCTTTAATCACTTTTGGGAGGGGAAAATAGAGACGGATAACGCAGGTAGAAGAAAGAGTTTAAAATTTTAGGTCATGTTTTGGAGGATGTTTCTGGCGCTGAATGCAGAATGTAAATGTGGATATTCCAAGTCCCACAGTGGGGGAAAAAAAATGTGGTGTTTTGGTTTTTAACAAAAGTGGATTTTGTGGTGTTTGGGTGAGGCCCTGTGGGGGTGACTGAAGGGTTTGGATGAAGGACTGGAAGTTCTGTGTGGGTCAAAATCTGCTTTGCAAAGTCATTCTGGGAGGGGATCCAGCAGTTTTGAGGTCTGGGAGTTCCTGGATTTTGGGGAGGTGCGAGTGAGGTTTTGTGTCTGTGCTGCTGAGGGACACAGGAGCCACCTGGGGATAAGTTTTGTTTGGGACACCATGGGAATGGTCTGGGAGTTCTGGAATTCTGGGAATGCTCGTGAACCTGCATCTTCTGAGCTGTCCTGGGACAGCACAACGTGGGAAATTGGCATTCAGAATCCTCCAGGTGGAACATTTCCAGCTGGAATTGGATTTTCCCCGGGGTCAGGGCCTCGTTGTGCCTTTTCCACTCTTGGTGTTGCTAAAATTAAATGTTCAGTGTCTGGGTGGTTGTCACTGAGGTTCTGGAATCACTTAACCCTTGTTTTGTTGAGTGCTGAAGGATTTTGGGGGGCTGGAAATGCAGCAGGACCTCTTTGGGTTGAGTCCTGCAACCACAAATCCTCTCCCTGCTCTCAGGCCTGATTTTTGTAATCTTTCCCAGAAGTTTGTGTGGAATTCCTCTGAGCCCTGATGTGAGCACACAGATTAACCCTTTAAACCCTCTAATTCCTGCTGCACTCCTTCCCACCCCTCCTGCCAGGAGAATTCCTTTCACTGGATTTCTCATGCTGAGAAATTTTGGGGCTTTCTCGAAGGTTTTTTAGGTGCTGCTTGATTTTGTAGCTCTGAAATTCGATGAGGCATCATCCCTTGGGAATCTGTCAGTGAAGTTTTTTGTTTTTTTATTAAGGGAGAGACAGAAGATTTTAGCAGTGAATTCCAGTGGCAAACTGAACAACCAGAACTGGCTGTCACAGAATTCCCCAGCAAAAAAAAATTGAAAAAAAAAAAAAAAAAAATCAAGAGATGAGGCCTTCAGAATACAAATATGTGACTGAAAATATGTCNACCAATCCCGTGGTTGTGGGGAGGGAGAATTCCTGAGCTCCTGATACAGAAATGGAGCAGTTCATCACCATTTTTGGGCTCTGTTGTTTTTCCAGTCACCTTGAAGGGTTCATTTGGGAATGGCACAGCCCAGGTGAAGCTTTGGGAAGGTGAACACTGACAGCGAATTCTCAGCGTGATAAATCCAGTTTATAACCTTTGTTTGTGTGTTTGTGAGTTCAGAACAAAAGGCAGAGAACAAAAGTTTCTGTTAACGAGCATCTAATCCATCTCCTCCTTTCGTTTCACTCTCCTTAAAAGGGAAATTCCCCAAGTCCCAGGATATGGAGATATCTTCCCTCTCCCCCTTGCTCAGCTTTATCTTCCGTGTTCTCTGCTTTATCTCCACTGGTTTTTAGGTGTTAATGAATCTCCAGCTAACGAGAGATGAGCTGGGCTTAACCCTCAGCAATGGGACTGACAAACTCTCCTCCAGGGTTTTCCTGGGGGTTTGGGGCTTCCTTTCTTCCCAAAGTTTAGGATTCCAGGCTTTGTTTTTATCTGCTATGGGAAATAATCCCTGGGTGTGACAGCAGTGAGCACAAAAGGGGTGGTCTGGGGGGGGTTTGACCGTGGGAGGAGGAATTTGCTGTGGAAATGTGATTTTTTATTTTTTTTTTTCTGAGGAAGAGCTCCCAAGTGTTGGGATGCAGCCTTGGAAGCTGTTGATGGTTGTGTGTGGTCAGGGGGGTGTTTTTACAGGAGTGTGGGGAATGGATTTGTGGAGAATTATCAAAGAATTCCCAAATCCTGACAGAAGGCTCACGTAGTCTCGTGCATCTGTATGCAAACCTTGAGATCAAAAATCAAAAATGCTGATTTAAAAATACCACGGGATAGGACAGACGTGGCTGAGAGAGAAATTGAACTGGAAACAAGTTTCAAATGATGACTTTGCAAATAGATCAGATATTTTTGAGAACTAGAGCTATGAAAGATGTCTTATACCAAACCCACGTGGGGTATTTTAACAGATAATTGGTTTAGAGGCATTAACAGCATTGTGTGGCCAAAGCTGATAGGCCAAAAAAATGTTTTTAATGTGTTGGAATTAGGAAATAGTTTGGTTTCTGATTGTGATGGCGTGAATTGTAACATCTGTACCGTCTCACCCTTCTCATGAGACTGAAAATAGAATAAAAGTCTTTAAAACACCTTTCAGTTGCCCCATCTCTGGGTCAGAAAAAAAGGTTTTTCCGACCCAGGAGGAAAATCAGGGATCTGAGCACTTTCCTTCACTCTCACATGGCTTTGGGACATAAAACCCTCGTTGGGTCCCTCATTCTGAGGTGAATTTCCCTTTGTTTGGAGCTGCCTGTGCAGGGACATCACCTTTGTGTGGAGGGAAGGAGCCCCGAGGAGGATGGTGGCACCTGAGGACTTTGTTCAGCCAGATTTTCCTGTCCAAAGCTGGGAGTTGAATCCATGAGCTCCTTTCCTTCACACCCCCGGGGGTGGTTTGGAATTCTCTGGGCCTGTGCAAAGTGGCAGAGCAAAGTTTGGAGCTACGAAATAATCGGGGGATAAAGCCAGGGTTGCCCTAAAGAGAGTTGGGTCAAAGCAAACACAGGTCCAACCACTATGGTCAATACTACGTTTCTCCTTTATTTCATCTAAAATGGCAGCTTATAGACATTTCTATATAGTTTACAAAATTGGTAGCTCTTTCATTGGCACACAGCAGAGAGAAGAATGCAAACACACATTGTTGAACTTACTTTTAAGGTAGCTAACAAATACTTACTAACAACTCTCTGCAGTGACCTTCACAAACCCCATTATCCTTCCCATTCACCTTAACATCTAATTTCTAACTGCGCCACAACTTCGCTAAGTAATTTTAACTGCGTCAGAGGCTTGAGGCCTCGGCAAGGCCTCAACAAGGCCTCAGCTCGGGTAGTTCAAGGCCCAGGTGTACATCATGTCCACCTTCCCTGAGGAATTCTGTAACAGGGGTGACGAATTGCTGCTTTGGTGCTGCTGCCTCCTCACCTGACCAGCTCAACGAGGGGTTGTGGAGGTTTAAAAGTGGGACAACAATCCCTCAGGAGGCTGTTTTACCATGAATCCACGACTCTGTGCCCTCACACACGCTCAGAGGAGAGCTCAGAGCACCAAAGCATCGTGTGGGAAAACAAATCCAATCCCAGCCCCGTCCCTGCTCCAGCGCAGTGGGGAGGAAAAAAGAAATTTTTCTTTTTTCTTTTTTTTTTTTCTTGAAAAAGGAATTCCTGAAAAGGGCTTAAAGGGCATCAGAGGAAGTGTTAGTGCTGAGGGATATTTTTGGGATCAGCAGAAGTTGGGAAGATCCTTCCCTCCTTGTAGGAACAGCTGAAGCTGGGGATGCAGCAGGTGGTAAATTCCCAAATATTGGATGGGCTTGGCTTTGTGTGTGTGTCCAGTCTGGGTGGATTGTCCCCGTGTCTGTCCTTCCACCCTGCTGCTGGTGTCACCTCAGTGTCACCCTCCTCCTGGCAGTGGCCTTTGGGGCACCGTGGAAGAAAAAAAATGGGGATTTTCTTCCCTGTAGAAGAAAAAAAATCAGGATTTTCCTCCCCATGGAAGGAAAAAAATCAGGATTTTCTTCCCTGTGAAAGAAAAAATTGGGATTTTCTTCCCCATGGAAGGAAAAAATCGTGATTTTCTTCCCTGTGGAAGACAAAAAATCGGTTACCCCACCCTGAACCGTCCTTTACGCCTTGATTGATGCTGTTTTGTATTACAAAGACACGGACTTGGAACTTTTAGAAGGTTCAAAAAAATTTTTTTTATTTTTTTGGGATGGGTTTTGTGGGTTTTTTTTAAATACTATTTTACACAGATTAATTTGATGGGTGAAACCAAGACAAACTTCTTTAATTACATTGCTCAGACTAGAGGGACATCAAGAAGAAGTCCCTCTCCATGCCCAGTTCCTAAAAATACGTTTCTCGTTTACGGAAAATTCTCTGGGGAAAAAAAGAATTTTAGAAAATGAAACCATTTCAGGCACGAAACCACCTTGGGCAGGTTGGAGAGGGTGGAAATTCGGGAGGCAGAGGATGGAGCTGGGAGGTTTTTTTCAGTTTTTCACCCCGCCATGGATTTCATGTGTGTTGGCATCGAGGTTGCTCCATCCAGTTTTCCATGTTCCAACTAAATGACTTCGCTTTCCAACCCTCGACTCGCATTCCCCCTTCTCCTTTCTCCCTCTCCTTCTGTGCTTGGGTTTTTTCCCTCTCCCCCCTGGGGACACACACACATGCCTTTCCATGGAGTTGTTTTTCTCTCCCTGGCACGCTGGGCTGGGTTTGGAGGTTTTAATCACAGGGAAACGGGCTCTGTGATCGGTGTCATTTAGCAGAATTTTAAAGAAAAAAACGTAAAAAACCAACTTTTTCCAGAGGTATTTCTGTAGTGGAATGGAGGGAAAACTGTGTCCCTAGCTGGCATTTCCTAGAGAACTGTAATTTGCACAGTGTGTAAACTGAGCGGGATATTTGTTGTTTTTCTGGAATAAAACTGAACACCTCAAGGTCTCTGAGCTCCCAGTTGCCATTTTTCTCGCCACATCCACCAAGACAGCTGCTGAAAGAATGTTCCTTTTGCTGTTCTGTCTCTGTATGTGCTGTTTTTTTTGCTTTGTAGTAACTCAGGTTGGTGTGTCCCAGGGACATAATTTGTGTCCAGACCCTGGGATTCCCGAGAGAGGCAAAAGGATAGGCAACGATTTTAGGTAAGAACATTTTCTGTGCTGTGTTCTGTGTGTCCCTGGGTGTGCTGCTCTCTTGGCTCTGCCCCCTCCCTAAAATCCTGCCCAGTTTTGGGGAGCATTTGTGTAAAACCCTGCCCTGTTTCACTTGAGGATCTCTAAAAATCTCTTGGAGTATTTTTTTTTCCTTTCCTTTCCCAATCCAGGTTGTGGAATCTCTGTGTGCTGTTGTCCCTCCTTTGGAAAACTGAAACAGCCAAAAAAAAAGCAAAAAAAAAATCACTTTTCAAATTAGCTCAAGCCCCTGCCCTTAGAGAATTTGAGGGGACTGAAGTTCCTGGTCACTGAGCCTCTGTGGTGCCAGCTAATTGGGGTTTATAAAGATTAAACCAGTTTAAACCAGTGCTGTTGTTCCTTTCCAGTTCCCAGTTTGCCTTTGCAGGGATGCCCCAGCTGCTGGTGGCCGTGGGGAACCAAAATTTCATCTGATTTTCACTGGCCAGGGCTGTTTTGCTGATGGAAAGTGTCTCTCAGTCAAATCCCACTCCGTCAAATTCTCCTCAAATCCAGCAAAGGAGGGAGGGCAGAGGAAAGGGAATTCCCACCAGGCCCTAAATTCCACAGGATGCAAACTGGATTGTGTCAGAATGAGCAGTGAACAAAGCAGCTGGAACAGCAAAGGCTCAGAATCCAAACCACAGAATAAAGAACAGAACTCTCAGCAGTTGATAAAGAAGAGTTTGGGGGGGGTTTTTTTTGCTTTATAAGAACTCTGAGAGTGTCCTTTCCCAGGGCTGTGAATGAAATGAAATTAAATTTCTTTAGTGAAATGTCACTATAACTGGGGTTTGGACATCAGCACCTGGGGCAAACATGGCACAGGGGGTGGCAGAGTTGCTCCCTCCTCCCCTCCTGCTCCTGCTGTGGGGCCAGGGGATGGCTCTGGCCCTAAATTCTGGGCTGCACCAGGCAGGACAAGGCTGATGTCCCCTGTGTCCCCTCTCCAGGCTGGGCTCCAGCATCCAGTTCTCCTGCAACGAGGGCTACGACCTGCAGGGCTCCAAGAGCATCACCTGCAAGAGAGTCAGCGACCTCATCGTGGCCTGGAGCGACCACCGGCCCGTCTGCAGAGGTGAGGGGGCTCAGCCTGCCTGGATTTGGGGATTTGTGGGAATTCCCAGCTCCTTTGTGTCCCTTTCCCATCACCCATCCTGCCCTCGTGTCAAATAATCCCGGAATGGTTTGGGTTGGGAGGGACCATCCTGCTCCTTCCGCTCTGCCAGGTTGCTCCAAGCTGCTCCCAGCGATGCAGGCACAGCCCGAGGGGGCTCAGCCTGCCTGGATTTGGGGGATTTGTGGGAATTCCCAGCTCCTTTGTGTCCATTTTTTCACACATCCTGCCCTCAGATAAAATAATCCCAGAATGGTTTGGGTTGGGAGGGATCTTGAGGGACCATCCTGCTCCTTCAGCTCTCCCAGGTTGCTCCAAGCTGCTCCCAGCGATGCAGGCACAGCCCGAGGGGGCTCAGCCTGCCTGGATTTTGGGATTTGTGGGAATTCCCAGCTCCTTTGTGTCCATTTTCTCACACATCCTGCCCTCAGGTCATCCCTTGGCCAGGTCAAATAATCCCAGAGTGGTTTGGGTTGGGAGGAACCTTCAGGAAAATCTTGTTTCCACCAGCCCAGGTTGGCCTTGGACACTTCCAGGGATGGGGCATCCACGATTTCTCTGGGAAATCTTTCCCCACCCTCCCATTAAAGCTTTATTCAGCCCCTCAGTCCCTGTTTCTGCACCTCTTTCTCCCCTCACTGACTCTGCCACAAATTTCCCAACTGTCCCTTTTTGCTCACAGATGTAAAACCTGAGCAAGATCAACCCTCTCCCTATTCCAGGTGTTTTCTCCCCTCTCCTCCTTATCCTGTAAAAGGAAAAGAGTGGAATAAAACCTGGAAAAGCAGAGATTTTTAACTGGAAATGTGAGATTTTGGGGCTGTGCTTCCCCAGGAGCCTCATCCTGTCCCATGAACCATCAGAAAATGGAGATTTTTTTTTTTCCATTTTGCCTATTTTGCCCTTGGCCATTTTGTTCTCATTCCCTCTCTGAAATGTCACATTGTGATATTTGTAATGCTAATAAAGAACAACTTGTAATAATTTTAATTGAATCCCTTTAAAGCTCTTAAAATCATAAATAGGGTTTGGTTTGGGTTTTGTTTTTTTTTCCCCAGTTCTTTTTTTCTTTAATTTCATCTGCGGATTTTTTCAGGGCTTTGGAATCCCATGTAATTCTTGAAACANTCCCCAGTTCTTTTTTTCTTTAATTTCATCTGCAGATTATTTCAGGGCTTTGGAATCCCATGTAATTCTTGAAACAAGCCTGGAATAAATTGAATCAGTGTAAGAGGATATTTGGCATAAATATGTGACACTATAAAGGAAATTTATGGTGTCCTCCTGCAAGAGATAAGAAAGGATTTGCCTGCATTATTCTGTTTCTGTGAATCAACTTAATTTTTTAGCTGCTGACTTTCATGTTTTGGGCTTAGGTTGGTTTTGGTTGGTTTTTTTTGTTTTGTTTTGGGTTTTTTTGTTTGTTTGTTTGTGGGGTTTTTTTGTTTTGGGGGTTTTGTTTTGTTTTTTTGGTTTGGTTTGGGGTTTTTTGGGTTTTGGTTTGGTTTGGTTTGGTTTTTTTAAGTTGTATTTTTATTTCAGCTTTCTGCCACTTTTTCCTCCCAGTTTGTTCCATTTTTTTTAATTGGGTTCCTCTCAAATTCCAGAGTCGGTCCCAGATTTTAACCCCTTGAGGGCTTCAAGAATTTCTTAATCCCCACTGAGAAAACTCTGTGGGAAACTTCTGCAGCTGCCCCATCTTCAGCAGATTTCCTCTGCATCCTGGGAGAGTCACTGAATCCCACTTGAAAAATGAGGAAAATGGGATTTACCCTTTTTTTTTTTGTGCTATGGGAACTCCAGGATGAGGCAGAGATGCTTCAGCATCTTGGATAAGTGACCTCAGCTCCTTCCTGAGCTGCTTCCCAGCCATTCCCAATGTTCCCACAGCTTGGCCAGGAGATGATTTTTCCATGTTTCCCAAAGAAAAAAAAACAAAAAAAAACCCTTGCAGGCTCCACATGTGCAAATACATCCCCTAAATTAAATTATAAATTCAAACAACTAAATAAACTTCACAAATAAATTAATTTCAAGGCTCCATCACAGCAGCAGAGAACATTTCCAGAACCAGGATGTTTTTCCCCACTTTTTTTTTTGTGTGTGGAATATTTCAGCTAAATATTACATCAAAGGCATTCCACAGGCAAATTTTTCCCTGCTTTAGCACTTTTTCCAGCTTTCCTTTTACCTGAGATGTTTTGAAGATGCAGAGCTGCGTTTCCACCTTAGTTGTGAGCCCACAGAAGGAAACCAGCTGATAAATACTTAATAATGACCTAATAAATCTTCCCTGTGCAGTATTTTGGGGGTTTGATCTGCAGGAGGAAAGGGAATGTGGCTTTTTGGGGATGTCAGGAAGGAGTTGTGTCTATTCCTGGTCCCTCTGGCCCAGATGGGGGAAGGATTTTTGTGAGGAAAAAAGGAGGAAGGAAAGGAAATAAATCAGTGTGAGCAGCAGTGGCTGGATCTGAGGGGAGATGGGATCAGGTTTTGTTGGGATCAAGGTTTGTTGGGCTCGGGTTTTGATGAGTTCAGGGTTTGTTGGGATCAAGGTTTGTTGGGTACAGGGGTAGATGGGTTCAGGTGTAGGATCAGGTTTTGGTGGGATCAGGTTTTGGTGGGATAAGGGTTTGATGGAATGAGGGTTTGGTGGCATCAGGGTTTGTTGGGATCAGGGGTTGGTGGGATCAGGTTTTGTTGAGGTCAGGGTTTGTTGGGATGAGGGTTTGGTGGCATCAGGTTTTGTTGGGATCAGGGTTTGTTGGGCTCGGGTTTTGATGGGTTCAGGGTTTGTTGGGATCAAGGTTTGTTGGGTACAGGGGTTGATGGGTTCAGGTGTAGGATCAGGGTTT
>VXBB01024017.1:9546-47013 GCA_013399915.1 Illadopsis cleaveri
AAAAGCCCTAAACCCAATCCTCAAAGCCCCAAACCCAACCTGAGAAGGCCCCAAACCCAATCCTCAAAGCCCCAAACCCAAGAAAACACCAAACCCAAGCTGAGAAAGCCCCAAACCCAATCCTCTCACTCCAGCTCCCTTCCCAGCTGCACAAATCCAACTGGCCCCTTTCCAGGCACACAATCACTGCAGAAGAGCCCCAATATCCTGTTGAGCTCATGGGAATTGTTCAGTTCTAGTCTGGAGAGGCAGGTGGGATGGCTGGGAAAGGGGACAGCACCAGACACCCAGCAGGTGAAGCAGAGGACACCTGATGCTCCAGGTCCAGGCAAACCAAACCCAGGTACTGCTGGACAGAACAAGTGACAACACACGTGTGGCACTGCACAAGTGACAACACACCTGTGGCACTGCACAAGTGACAATACACCCGTGGCACTGCACTAGTTCCAGCCCCAGGGCTGGCACACTGATCTGCACCAGGTGCAGGCACAGCCTGAGCTGTGTCCAAGCCTTTCCCAAGCCCAAGGCTGCAGCCTGGTGGTGCAGAGCACTCCAGGGCTGCACTCTGGAGCTGTGCTGAATCCCCTCCTGCTGCTCCCAGCCCTCCTGAGGGCCCAGAGCCAGCTCACCTGCTCTGAGGAGGGATCAGGCTGTCCCGCACGTGGAAGATGCCAACGTAGGGGTAACGCTCCAGATTCCTCTCCCATTCCTTGTAGTGGTCCTGGACAACAGCTGGAGGACAGGAGGACACAGCAGTGAGGGCTGAGCCCTGCAGGGAGCAGAGCAGGGCCCCCAGGGCCCCCACAGCTCCTACCTATGATCTTCTTCACCATTTCATACATGGCTTGTTCCTCCTCCTCCATCTTCCGCCAGCGATACCGGAGGTAGATCAGGATCCCCCACAGGGTGATCAGACCTGGGAGAATAAAACCAAAGGGAATTCAGGAACTGACAGCTGAGTGCTTGCTGGATGCAGTTTTAGTTGTGGCACTGTGAGCCAGGCCTGCTTGGAACTGAATCCCTGTGATTCCTTTTGTTCCCCAGAGCAGCTGCACCCCAAAAACCCCTGGGTGCTGCCCCCCTGCAGCACAGAAACACCTGTGGTATGGGATGAGGCACTGGGAAAGCCTCAGCACAGAGCTGCCCTCACAACAGAAACCTCAGCACAGCCACAGGGCCCCAGTTCTGCAAACCCCAGAGGAGGCTTTGCCAGAGGCCTCCTCACCAAGGATCACTCTGGAAAACTGTCAGGTTTCACTGCTCCATGGAGAGCTCCTGGACAGGGAAATAAAGCCTGGGGCTCCCAAAATGCAGGAGATGTGTATGGAAGGTTTGGCACTGACAATGCCCCCAGAAGAACTTCAGTGTCTGCAATAAACAGAACTGTCCCTTGTCACTCCCTCCCTGTCAGGCTGGATTAGAAACTCCTGCAGTCACACAGCTCTCGTTATCACCTCGCTGGGTAAAACCCCTGTCTCAGCTGAGGCGTGACAGACTATTCCAATAAAACCTCCAATCCTGAAGTGCTACAAGTCATTATTAAAGAGGCTGGAGGACTTGGGAGCTTAGAGCAAGAAAAAAAGAAAAACTGACTCCTTAAGGTAAGTTAACACACTTACTCTGCAGCCCATAATAATGGGCACTTGAGGAATACCCAGAGAGCTCATCAGCTGCCTGATTTAAAGCAACTTTTAAGCACTCACAGCACAAGAGGAGGGCTGTGGGTCTCCTGTGCTGCCAGAACAAAGGTTAATTAGACATTAACTCATCAGCAGATTTATTTCACCTCTGTCAGGCATTTCCTATGGCTGAGGAATGTGTGATCACAGGGCAGCTGAGCCCCCAGAGCCACTTACTCCAGAAGAACAGGAACAGGTTCATGATGGCCGTGACCACGGCGCGGCGGAAGCGGCAGCCCAGCCCCATCTGGGGGTGGGCAGATTCCAGGCAGAACACTTCCTCCACGCTGGAAACCGGCTCCGACAGGTCCCTGCCTTTCAACCTGATGGGAAGAGGCAGAAAAATCTCACTGAAGAGAGCAGGCTGCAACTGCAGTCTTTAATCAAGGCCGGGAGAAGCAGCAGACTGCGGATGCAGCAGCTCGCAGGAAATGCCCCCACACCCAGGCAGAGCCTCCTGCCAGAATATTTGGGGACTGTCCCCAGGTTAATTCTGATCTGGGGACTGGCTGCTTGGCCAGGGATGGATGTGGCTTCAGGAAGGCAGCAGGGCTGCAGCTCCCACTGGCACACTGAGAATCCCTGCACTGCCTCTCTGACAGCCCCTCTCAGTGGGAACAAGATTAAACTCAAATTGGATTCTCACCTCCCAGCACGGAGATGGAAACGTTCCCCAAGTCAGAGTCACTGCTCAGCCCTGGCAGTGGGAGCTGGGGGACCCAGGCTGGGAGCAGGAGCAGCTCAAAGAGTGACAGAGCAGCAGCACAGAGCCCTGCAGAGCCCTCAGCCCCCTCTGCAGCACTGCTGCTCCCAAGCCCGGCCTCACTCCACACTGAGCCATGCCCAGGGACTGAGGGGTCCAAGGCACAGCCAGCAGAGCCAGGGGAGCAGGACCAAAGGGAATTGTATTTTTTAAGCTCCTAATTATGAACAGCACATTAAACAAAGAAGTTTGCTCAATTTACAGGTGCTCAGATCACAAACTGCAGAGAGCTCGGCCGCTTTTGGTTCTGCAGGAGCTGCACACACACGGTTGTTTCCCACCCCCTGTTCTTATTTACAACCCAAATTCCACGGAAATATTTAAAACATGCAGCAGAATCACCCAGTGCAAAGCTCATTTTCAGCCCTGCCTCTCAGACTAGCAACTCAAAAATAATCTCATGTAGCTAAAAATGCCAGGGGCAGGGTTTTGGGGATGCTGCCACGCCGGCTCTGGGGAAGTGGAGCTGTTTGGGGACCAGCCAGCAGAGCTGCTAATTAACAACATAAAAAGTGGGAGGATATTGTATCCCACGACTCCTGACTAGAAATGTGCTGGAGTACAAAAACACAAAATTTGAAAACTCTGCATCCCAGCCCACCTACAAATCCAGCCCTGCCCCTAAGGACGCCGTGCCCCGTCCTGGGAATTTGCACACCCCAGGAATCAAAGCAGCAGATGCTGTCTGATCTGTGGATCACAGCAGCAGCTGCAGGAATGTTTAAGAGCAAATGGAGCAGTGGGAATTCCAACAAGCCTTGCCCACCAACCCCAGCACCACGACTGCTGCAATTCACTTAATCAGAGACACATTTAGCAATGTGAAAATGCAAACAACTGTTAAGGCTTTAGAGTTAGAGCAGACTGGAGGCAGCCCACGCTTCCCAGAGGAAGGTTGAGGATGGCTGCTCACTCTGGAAAACACTCTTTCCATAGGTTATGGACTGGATGTTGTGGTTTTTCCCTGAAAACTCAGTATGGCTGTTCTTTCTCACGGATGGAGCCTGTTGGTTGAGAAATTCCCCCTCAGTGACCCACCAGCACGCACAGACCATCCATTCAGGAGGAACTTCTCCATGCAAAGGGTGGTCAGGCACTGGCAGGGGCTGCCCAGCCAAGTGCTGGAATTCCCAGCCCTGAAGTGTTCACTGGATGTGACACTCAGTGCTCTGGTCGGGTTGTCCAGGTGGGATCAGTCACAGGTTGGACTTGGTGATCCCAGAAGGACTTTCCAACCTCAGTAATTCTGGGATTCACTGTGCACTGGGTGCTCTGCCAGACAACTGACACTGAAGGTATCATTCAACATCCCTTTCTCTCTGCTGCTCCTCAGGACTTGCTCCAGAGGATCCCAAAGCGTGGGTGACACCACCCACTGCACAGAGGGCTTTGCTGGCCAGTGAACCCTCTGATGCAAAAATGCAGCTCCACAAAGGCACAAATGTTCTGGAGAGAGGTTATCCTGGGAAAAGTGACCACGTGGGCAGGTTAAACGAGAGCTGTGGGCACAGGGCTGTGGGCAGGACACCAGCACCACTCCACAGGAGGCACAACACAACCACTGATGGCCACAAGCAGCCCTGACCTCCCACTGCCATCTCACCTGCAACACATCCCTGGACACAGAGTCCCACAGCCTGGGCTGGGAATGACCCTCCTGGAGGGAGCTCAGTTCCCATCCTGGTGCAGGGCTGTACTTTTCCTTTGGAAGTTTGCCCAGCAAGCTGTGCCACAGCCAATCCCAGCCTGCCTAAGCCTAACGAGCTCTGGGAGCCAAAGGGCACCACTGACCCTGTCAAATTCCACCCCAGCCAACACCCAGAATCCCTAACTTTGACACAGTGGGCTCCAGCCCACCAAATTCTCAAATCCCTGCTGCTGTTGAGTATCAGCAGATCCCCAACTTTGACACAGTGGGCTCCTGCCTACCCAATTCCAAAATCCTTGTGGCTGTTCAGTATCAGCAGATCCCTAATTTTGACACAGGAGGCTCCTGACCACCCAATTCCCAAATCCTTGTGGCTGTTCAGTATCAGCAGATCCCTGATTTTGATACAGGGGGTTTCTGCTCACCGAATTCCCAAATCCTTGTTGCTGTTCAGGATCCAGTGCAGGGCAGCTTCAAACTTCTGTGAGGAACTGCCAGTTACATTCTGTGCAAAGGAAGCCATAAGAAGATTAGCCCTCCATTCATTTAAAATACTGACCAGTGTGATTTCATTACAGCACTGGGAGGATTCATTCCATAGGGGCTGTTCCCAGGTTAATTCTTATCAGGATTCTGCAAACTGGAGGGAGGAGAACTCAGCCTGAAGGTCTGCCTGGCCTAAAGTCTTCTGACTGGGGAGATGATGCATGAAGCACTCTGTGAAATAACACCATCCCAGACTGTTAGGGCTAACCACTAAATACAACATAATCTTACTGACAGGTTACCAGGAAAGAAATGGAATGCTGGATCAGAGCAGTCTGTCTCCTGACACTCTGCAGTAGAGAAAAATCCTTCTTCTGCCCAGCCCTCAATCCAGGGAAATTTCTGGTTTCACAAGACTGATGGCTCCAGTGAAACAACAAACCATTAAGATTTACAGGGGGTGAATCAGAGATGGAGGAGAAAATGATTTTCAAAAGAACTGCTGAGAACAGGACTGGCCAAAGGGGAAGTGAGAGAGATGGGAGAGAATCAAAGCAGGATGAGGAAGCAAAATGGATGGTGAATTGTTTTAGTGTCTATTATTTATTGCTTTATAAGAGACTAAGCACTGGGTTATAACAAAGCTGCTCAGAGCCTACTCACCAGCACGTGATCCTTCACCTCACTAACCCAAATGCATTTGCTTTTTAGGTTCTCAGGGTTTCCACATTCAAAATTACCTGGTGAGAAAAATCAAATAGAAAAATCATGTTTGTAAAAAAGCCCTTGAACAGCTCGGAACCAGGCTGGGAATGTACACCAAGAAATGCTCTCCTTTCCAATCAGCCCCAGCCCTGAGCAAAATGATTCCAGGGTGAGATTTATATTGCAGGCAGATCAGATTATGACTATTAATAAAATGCTCAGCCACTGCACGGAGCTTGGGTAAGGGCAATCAAACCTCTCACTTCAGAGCTGCTGCTGGATAAGGGCAATCAAAGCTGACACTTCAGAGCTGCTGAACACACAATGAGGGGGAAAGTATTGCTCCTGCCCCTTGCAGAGCACAGAACCACAGATGCCACCAGGTATCAGGTGTGGAGATAATGACCAGTGTTCAAAATGCCTCCAAGGAGCTGAAATCACAGCTCTGCCTCTAGCCCAGGCAGAGGAATGCTGGCAAGGCACTAAAGCCTCTAAATCTTGCCTCACCAAGTTGACTAAACAAATGTGCTAAGTAAATCTGGTGGAAATCTAAGTCAGATTTGAAAAGATTTAGGAATTCTGTGCAGCTTCAGTATCCAAAGGCTTCAGCCTTGAGGTCTGAAATGCAGAAAATGGAACCGAAACCCTTTTACTGATTAGCACTGCTGTGAACCTTGCTGAACAAGTCCCTGCTCACACACTGGATTTCTAGCAGCCTACTCCATCCCAAAATACCAGTGATGGGCTGGATTTACTCCTGGAGCAGGCACTGTGCTGGGTCAGCTCCTCATCAGAGAGAGCCTGTCCCACTCTGTGATGGGGAGAAGGAGAGGCACTCACACACCTGCCACCACATTGCAGCAGAAATGACAATTTCTTAGGTCACTTCATGTGTAAGAACACATCAGTTTACACTCCTGGCTCTATCTTGAAGACAATTTCGAGCTGTTGGTAGAAAAGAATAACAAACCCAACCAATCCTGCCTGAAACTCCCAACACTTCAAGTACAAACAAGGCCCACTCACCCAGGCAGGGTGACAGGAGTGCATTAGCCAAGCACCACTTTGAATAAAAATAAACCCACCTTTCCCTGTTTTCCTATTCCCTGCCTGCCTCAAAACTCCTCAGAGGGAACTGCCTGTTCCAGAAACCCCTCCAGAGTGGGAGAGAAGTGAGCAGGAGCTGGGAGAGGCAGCTCCTGCAGGCTCAGCAGGGGTGGGGATGCACTGGCACTCACCTGCCTGCACGGACAGGTAACTGTAGAGCTCGTGCAGCACAGCCATGGTCACGTCCTTGTGCTTGGCCTGGCAGAACTGCAGGGCACAGACAGGACAGGGACACACATCAGCAGCAGTGGCATGGGGACAGTGGGAGTGCAGCTCCAGACACAGACAGAACCACAGAACTGCAGTCTGGCTCTGTCCTGCACCACCAGCTCCAACCAAACCTCCTGGGCAGAGGAACATTCCAGGCACAAAGTGACCCCGAGCATCTTCTGGGAGTCCCTGCCCAGAGGAACTGGGTGAGTTTTAAGGTCCCTTCCAGCCCAAACCAGTCTGGGATTCTGTGAAGTGCCACCAAGCCACAGCCCAGCCTGCAGCACCAGCCTCAGACCCACCACAGATGGATCCATCACCTCCAGAACTTCCCAGCACACCCAAACTCAGAATCCAACACGAAACCTTCTCCCTCCTAATCGTGGAATGTTTGGGTTGGAAGGGACCTTTAAAGCTCACCCAGTTCCACCCCTGACACCTTCCCCTATCCCAGGGTGCTCCAAACCCTGTCCAGCCTGGCCTTGGGCACTTCCAGGGATGGGGCAGCCACAGCTTCTCTGGGAATTCCATCCCAGCCCCTCCCCACACTCCCAGGGAAGGATTTATTCCCAATATCCCATCCAAAGCAGCACATGGAATCCTGGAATGGTTTGGGTTGGGAGGGATCATCCAATCCCACCTTCCACTATCCCAGGCTGCCATTTTATCCACCATCCAACCTGGCCTTGGGCACTTCCAGGGATGGGGCAGCCCCAGCTTTTCCAAAAATCCATCCTGACAAAGGGAGCAGGGCTCCATGGTGGAGCTCAGGGAATTAGCTGGAATTAAATCTTGTACTGTTAAAGCTGAAAACAGCTTTATTGTAAACCAATACCACTGCTGGTACAACTGTTAAAAAGAAATTGATTCACATAATTGGGAATTTAAATTTTTATCTTTCAGAGTCTCATACACACTCCTAACTTAATCTGGCCCATTAATTCCAACTCATCAAGTCCCAATTTTTCTGTAAAACGACAGAACTAATCATTTTACAGTGATGCTGTTATGGGTGGAATAGAATACCTGGAATAATCACTGTTCTGTGAGAACTCACAAGACTGAGGATAAATAAGTAAATGCTTACATCATCCGTTCTTTTGTCACAATCCACAGGCAAGAGATTAACTAGGAGAGAGAAAAGGGTGAGTTAGCTGGCTGCAAACAAGAGCTTTGATCAAGAAAATAATGATCTTTTTAAAAGCAGGCTCAACTTAAAGCCTGGTTCTGCTATTATTCATCTCCCCCTGGCAGCACCCTGAGATGCAAACAGCCCCTCCAGGAGCTGCTTTGGGAGCAGCCCCGAGGAGAAACACACCAGTGATGGAGCTGATGATGAATGTGTTCAGCTGGGGAGGGAAAGTCGGGCTGGGTGTTTTAACAGCTCCTGTTTGAGAAGCCTCACACTGATTTTTACACTCCAGTGCTGCCTCTTGCTGCCCCACCAGGGTCACCTGAAATATCCCAGCACAGCCAGGGAGGGAAGTGAACCCTCCTGGAGGGTGGCTGCAGCTCTGGGCTCTGCAGGGCTTGAGCTCTCCCGGCACCTGGACACATCTCAGTGCCCCGAGCTGCCCCAGGGCTGGGCACAATTCAAACCTGGGCAACCTTCCTGCCCCCAGAATTCCTGTCACAGCTAAACAGGACAAGCCAGCAACAACGGGCAGTTTTATACTGGCTTTGGGAATACAGCAGCTTTCCCAGCCCACACCAAGGGTACAGTGTGCCCAGGCTCACGACCAGCACCTTCCCCAAGCAGCCCCCAAACCCTTCTTTGTTCTGATCAAAGCCTGAAATATCCCTATTTCCAACTGTTCCAGCTGGGGAACTCTGATTTAAAAACCAGCTGCTGGGGAAACCCCTTTTCATCTCTCACTGAAGAGAGAGACACACTCTGCCACACGTTAAGTGCTGAATTGATCTGCTGCTCTTCCCCCTTGGACAGAATAAAGGGTGGGAAATAAAGGGTGGGTCCGTGCCCCCTGGCAGAGGGAACATCAAACACACACCCCAGGTACTACACAGACATCATGTCACACCATAAAATCCATCCTTGGCCCAGCAGGCATCCATAAAATCCATCCTTGGCCCAGCAGGAATGGCACTCCATATAAACCCCGTGGTTCTGAGGGACTGAAGGCCAAACTCGTTTGGAAAATGCAAACTTTTGATTTGCTTCCCATGACTAACAAGGTTTCCCATAGGAAAGGCGAGATGGGAAGAGGGACAGAAACAGAGATGTCAGGTTATGGCAATGAGGATGACAAATGTGATGGGGATGGAAGCAATAAAGGGAAAGCAGTAAGACAGGTGAAGAATAAAGTTTAAATGAGAATTAAACCAGTGCACGTACTGTCCTCTCTCCCATCCAGCCAGCCTGACCCAACCATCTTCACCACGAGGATGCCCAGAAAAATCAGCAGCAGCACCAAGCTGGCGAGGCAGAGGAACTGGGACAGGTAATACTCCAGGCCTTTCCTCTTTCCCTCCGGCTGCTGCCGGGGCGCAGAGCGCAGCAGGGCCGTGCGCGGGGTCCCTCCGTGCCCCCCATCGCTGGCTGCTGCCCGCCACGGGAAGCGCCGGATCAGCCCTCCAGCCCGGCCGCCCGCATCCCGCTCCGCCTCCTTCGCTACGCTGGGAGCCAAGTCCTCCTTCCCTCTCCTGAACAGGCTGCTGAACCTCCCGGGGGCCGCCGAGGAGCCCCACTGGGTGCTGGGGGTCACCTCGCTCTCCCGTCTCCACCAGGTGTTGGAGGAGAGCCCCTTCCTGTCCCCCGCCGTGTCCCAGGCAGCCCGGGAGCTCTGCGCCCCAATTCCCCCGCCCGATGTCCCCCAAAGGCTCCTGGGCTTCTCCTCGCCGGGAAGGGGTTTGGAGGCTGCCGAGGAGCCCCAGTAGGGTGTGGAGCTCAGCCCCCCAACCCCATCCAAGCCCGAGGCAGCCCGGCTGCCGAGCGCCCCACTCCTNTTCTTGATGTAGACCTTGCGGGTGGTGGCGGTGATGGGCCCCGGGCGGTAGCCGAGAGCCAGCAGCTCCTTGCGGAGCTCCGCGTCCGTCAGCTCCGCCATGGCCGCGCCAGGCCCCGCCGGAAGCGCCCCGCGGGCGGGAAGCGACGCCGCCATCTTGGGAGGGGCCCCGCGCGCCCCTGGCGCCGCCATGTTGGGAAGGGCACGGGGCGTGTGGGGAAAGGGCGCGGGGGCGGGCGCCATGTTGAGAAGGTCACGGGAGGTGCGGGCTCCCCGTCCCGCCGTGTCCTGAGGGAGCAGCAGCTCCCGCTCCGCCCTGCTCCCTCAGGACCGGGGAAAAGGAGAAGGCAAGAGCTGCCTCATCTGCGGGACGAGCTGGCCTTGATGATGGGTTGCCCCGCATCGCTATGTGTGGCTGCTCCTGGAGCAGCTCTCGCCTCACTCACCCCGATATTCTTCGCCTCACTCACTCCGATATTCTGACACTTTTAGGGCTATTCTCCCAAAATATGTCCCTTTCCCAGCCGCTTGCCACCCCCACATGCATTTTCATCATCTCTGCCCAGTTGCTGAGCTCTGCCAGAACCTCAGGCAGAACCAGGATCCAGATCCATGAAATATTTACTGGGAAGGGGGGGTCCCTCCACACCCCACACCTAAAACAGCAAACCCAGACGTTGACTTGTAAATTTATTTTGGCACAGCTGTGATGAACAGTAATTGCTTTTTCCTGCCGCCGCCGCTAAAGAAAGCGATGAAAGCGGCTGAAATACAGCAGCGTAATGTCAGAATTTAATTAAAGGTAATGGAACAGTGGTGCTGAAGGTGCTGAGGGCTGGCTGCGTGCCACGGGTTTGGTGACAGATGTGTGACACTGGGGTGGGGGACATGCCGTGGTCCCTCAGGAATGGCACCTGTGGGGAGAGGGAGGCTCTGGAGGAGCACGAGGCTGAAAGAGCTGAGCTGTGCCTTCCTGACATAAATCACAGAATTCTAGAATGAGTGAGATTGGAAAATCCCTCCAACACCATCTAGTCCAGCCTGTGACCAATTTGTGCCAACTGGACCCGAGTGCCATGTCCAGTCTTCCTTGGACACCTCAGGAATGGGGACTCCAAACCTCCCTGAGCAGCCCCTTGCAATGTTTAACAACCCTTTTCATGGAGAAATTCCTGCTGATGTCCATCCTGACCTTCCCCTGGCACAGTTTGAGGATATATCTTCTCGTCATGTCACTAATCCTTCTTTCAGGAACCTTCTTCCTTAGCAGGCCTCCAAAGCTCACCTCACTCTTCCCAATTTATCCAAGAAAGCAGCAACGAGATGCTGAGATTTGTTTGTCAGGTTGGCAACAGCAAATACATCCTCAGCAGAGGCCAGGGAGCCCATTAAAAGAGCAAACTCAGCCGTGCTGGGAAGTGTGAACGTGCTAAGCTGAGCCTCCTCTGTGCTCCACTGCCAGCTCATGATGTGGAGAGGGGTCTAATGTAAATAAAAATTTCCAATTTGCTCCTATCACACAGATCCCGTGAGCTCACAGCTCTCACTGCAGAAATTCTGCCTGGACATGCAGATGCATGCTAGCTGAGCTGATGCCAACCTGGGAATTACATGAGCTCACCTTGTTCTGGAGAAAACAGCAAAAAAAAAAAGGCCCAAACTCATCCTTTCAACTTGTGATTGTGTCCATCAGGAGAATTGCACCAGGCCCAGCAGCCTCATTGCACAATCTTTGGAGGGGAGGACAGGGGATGGGTGTTGGACAGCTGGAGAATGGGGGAAAAACTGTGATTCCTCCTCAGAAGGAAGTTGGCAGCACCAAAGCTCAGCAGGATCAGCTGCCTATTCTTTGTAGAGAGAAATCCATGACCCCTTTCCCTTCCTCCCCATGGGAGAGTCCCTGCCTTCCCTGAAAGGCATTTGGACCCCAGAGGGAAAGCAGCAGGAACAGACGTGTCAGACCCTGTGTCCCCATGGGCAATCTTTGTTCCCATCCCCTGCCCACAGTGCCAACGCTGAATTTGACAGTGGATTTTCTATTTTTGCAGCCCCTTCATCATCCTCGTGGCTCTGGGAGCACCAAGCGGTGCCGAGGCTGCAGATGGGCTCGGCAAAAAGCGTTTCTTGGCTGGAAACAGCCGGAGCTGGCTGTGGGAAGCTGGGACAGCACGGAGGGACAGCCTCCACCTTCCCTGCGAGCCCAGAAGCTGCCTCAGAGCTGCTGGCAGCGGCTCCCATGCCAGAGGAGCAGACGCGGCGCGCCGGCTGCTCGGGTTCTGGCAGCCTGGGGACAGGGCTGCTGTGAGCAGAGCCCTGGGAATGGATCCGTGCTGGAGCAGGGAATGGCTGCACCCCAAACCCCACAGCTGAACCCTTCCGCTGCTGACTGATGGGCTGATGAAACTCTGCACCCCACCCACTCCCTTATCCGTGGATTTTGGGTGACAGCCCTGCACATGGCACCCGGGGAAGTGTCAGGGCTTTCTTGGGAGCCGACTGTGCCCATTTGTCACCCTGTCACTCACAGCCGCGGCACAGGTGTGACCCAAGAGCGCTCACCCGCCTGCCTGGGCCTGCTCAGTACCTTAGGAAGTCAGAGGTGACTCCATTCCCTTCCCTCCTCCTTCCCTGCCTCTTTCCCCCAACTATTGGGCTGCTCATCCCACTTGTTTGGTTTCTGGAGCAGCAGATTCTTCCTGCCTGCCTGCAGGTGTGACCTGGGTGCTGCTGGCTGCCAAAGCACCTTCCAGGGCAGGGAAAAACAGATCTGTCCTGAAACCTGGAGAGCACTTCCTTCTTACCCAGAGCCCTGACAACCTGGAGGGGGCTGGTGGGGGTCCCTCCATCTCTTTCCAGTGGAAACGTTTCTGTTCCTCCTGCTCAGGCCTCTGAGGATGGAAGGAATTTACTCCCAAAAGCTGAAGGTGTACTTTGGTGCCGGTTTGGACACACAGGTGGTGCTGCAGGAAAGGACAGGGGTTCCTATGGTCTCTGTCACAACCAACAATTACATCCCGAGCTCATTTATAACTGGGACGGCTGGGAAGAGCCACTGGCAGAATCCATGGCCAGGGTCAAAGCTGGCTCTTGCTGATGCAGCTTCTCTGGGTCCAAGGGTAAGAGCAGGGTCCTCACTGTTCCTCACTGTGCTGGTGGATCTCCCTCTGGAATTTTCCACAGCGTCAGCCCCACCATTACTCCAGTGGGAAACGGTCCAGGAAGCAAATCCAAGAGGCTCATGTTCACTTTCTCTCTTTTCATCACTGGAGAACTTTCCTTCCTGGATGGCACAGGGGAGGTGTTGGCCTGGAAAACGATGGGAGTGAAGGAGCTGGGAAAAGGGCACACTGGAGGGGCAGCTCTGACCCACAGTGGAGCTTATGGAGGGGGTTTGGGAGCAGTTTGCCCCTCAAGGGGGAATTCTGCTTTGTTTTCATGTGGTAAAATCAAACCCAGAGTAAAGGTTGGGGTGTCTGTGGAATAACAAGGCAAGAGGTGCCCTGTGAAGCGAGCAAGGCTCTGACCCTGCCGCACGCTGGTGTAAATGTGGCACAGCTCCTCCTGTGATTGCCATGCCAGCTCTTCCATGGATATCACCCCTCTGCAGATGGAGCTCCTGCAGCCCAGACTGCTCTCACTCCCAGCCTAATGGAATGTGTTATTTCCCATCTCCCTCCCACTCAGAGTCATTACAGAGCTTCCACAGCTCACACTGCCTCAGCAATACTGGAGCTTCCTGGAGCTGATCAGTCCCTGGACAAGGAGTGTGCCTTTGGATCAAACATTAGAGCTGTAATCCACTGCACGCTGCCTGTTCCATTATCCATTGGGAGCTTTCTCCTCTCCCGAGGGCTGCTCACAGCAGAGTGCTCTGAGGGGTGTTGTTCCAGCACAAACAGAGCTCTTGGAATGAGCTCAGTGAGAACAGAACTCCTGTTAGGTTGGGAGGATAAAATTGGATTGAAATTGGATATATTCACGTACATGCCATTGATCTCATCCATCCGTACTTTACATATGTTGGATTTCCTGCTGCCAGCAGAGAGGAGTAGCTCTCAGATAAGCTAAAGGTATGGAAATGGAAAGCAGGATGTTCAAGTGGAATTAGGATTTCACCTTGGGGTGTGTTTGAGAGGCAGGAGAAAGGGCAGAGCTCGGCGCCGTTCGCTCACTCTGTGCCTGGCACAGCCGTTCCTCACCATGCTGGTGGATTTATAGCACCAGGCTGACAGGAGGGGTTTGGGCACAGGGAGGGGATGCCCATCAGGGCTCCTGTGTTCTCCAGCAGTGTGGGAATGTGCCAGAGCACCCTCCTGGAGCAGGGAACTGGGTTAGGGACACCCAGGTCCCCCTCCTCGTGTCACCAGTTCAGCCAGGAAATCTGGTAAAGGTTTGCCTCGGTTTCCCTCGCTGCCAAAAGGGAAGGCTAAGACTTAATACTCCTCAAAGATTGATTCCTCAGCCTTTGCCATACACTTTCACAGAATCCCAGAATCCCTGAGGTTGGAAAATCCCTCTGGGATTATCAAGTCCTACCAGTGCCCACTCCCCACCTTGCCACCAGCCCAGAGCACTGAGTGCCACATCCAGCCCTTCCTTGGACACCTCCAGGGGTGGGCACTCCACACCTCCCTGGGCAGCCCCTGCCAAGGCCTGAGCGCCCTTTCCATGAGGAAATTCCTGCTGATGTCCCACCTGAGCCTCCCCTGGCCCAGCCTGAGGCCGTTCCCTCTCCTCCTGTCCCTGTTCCCTGGGATGAGATCCCAAATCCCCCCCGGCTGTCCCCTCCTGTCAGGGAGTTGTGCAGAGCCAGAAATTCCCCCTGAGCTCCTTTTCTCCAGGCTGAGCCCCTTCCCAGCTCCCTCAGCTCCTCACAGAACTCTCCAGAGCAGTGCTCAGGAAAGCAGGGATGTTCTCCAGAACCTGCAGCTTTCCCTCTCTCTTCTTTCCCAGACTGGGCACTCCCCATCTGTTTGAGAAGCTCGCAGGACAGAAGACAAAAATCCTCCTTTTAATTATGCTGCACATTTATTATCTCACCTCAGATTTTGTTAATCTCTCTCACAGATTTTGTTTACATAAGTGGAGTCTTTCAGCTTGAGCAGCTCCAACTCTTCCTCTTCTGATCCTGCAGATATCAGTCAGCTAAATAGAAAAGAGAGAAAAGCACAAGTGTCCTTAAAATCTGGCATTCAGTCTTTCCAGAGCTTTATGTGTTGTTTCCTCCTCCTCAACTCCCCAGCTGAAAGCTCAGAGGCAAACTGGGATCAGCACAGGCAGAGCAATCCCACAGGGAGAGCAGGACCCCATTTCCTGGGCTTAAACATCCCAGAAAAAGCAAAGGCACAGCCCCATCCCACCACCCCTGCACCTGCAGGCAGGAAGAGCTGCACAACAGCCTGCCCCTGGATATTTGCTGCTGCAATTCCCCCACACGATTTCCCAAAGGAAAAAGAGGATTTGCAGCAAATTGGAGTGTAATTAAGTGTCAGTGTTAAGCCCCCGTGCAGGCAGAGAGGTGTTCCAAGCTGGCTGCACGTGCTGAGCTGCCTCGAAGGTACAGCTGCTGTTACAAGCTCTGCTGGAAATTGTTCCCTGGAGACCGAGGACTTTTTGGGAGGAGGAGGAGGAGCAGGGAAGTGGCAAACAGAGCTGCTGAGGAGGGTTGTACTGCTGCTGCCAGTCAATATCAGCTCTGGGGCACAGGCAGCACCTTACGAGGGAATAACCTTCCCAGAAGGGTGCACATGGGAGTGGTTGGGATCTGAGGGCTCCACAAAGCGAGCAAACATGACACAAAAACCCTTCTGGGGAATATAAATATCTCTGTGCTGATGAGCTGGTGAGAAGAAGGAAAGGCAGAATTCCCAAGGCAGAAATCAACCCTCTGACAGTACCGTCTGAGGTGTCCTGTAACAGCTCTGCCAGCAGTTTCTCCAGGACATCTTGGTATTTTTCCAGCTGCCTTGGGGTGAGCCAAGCTCTGACAGGAAGGGCCTGCTGTGGAGGAAGCCAGAGAAGTCAGAACAAAAAGCTGAGGGGAGCAGAGGGAGGGAGGTTGGGGTGCTTAGACCCCACTTGGATCGAGTTGGTGGAGGGTTTAGGGTGGATTTGGAAGGAAGAGGATGATTCTCATATAGGGAAAAGCAACATTTTGAAGGCAACACACTCTCGAGTTGTTCAGAGCGCTGTTGCATAACCCGTGGGCTGGCTCAGAAATCCAGATAAATGCACCTCCTGGCAGCAGGGACTGCAAAGAAAATAATTTCTGAACCTTCTAATCCTCCACTGTGTGGCACATCAACCCTTCCAGCCTGAGCCTGCAGAGCTCCTGCCCCAGCAGCAGCTGAGGACGAGCTGTGGTCCTGCTCCAGCCTGCTGGACTTGGAGCCAGCTGTGCCTGAAGCAAAGAGCTCTGTTCTGGTGCTGGCTGTTTCACACTTTGAACTGGGCCTTTTTGCTGTTTAAATCCTGTTGCCGAGTCTTGGTGCATCACAAGTGCAGGAGGAGTTGCACATTAAGCTGTGCCTTGGCCAAATTCCAGCCTGGCTGGTCCTGCTGCCTGTCCCACTGGGTCTGTCCCTGTTTGAGGGGACCTGCACCCTCCTTTTGCTGGTAGAGAACAGCTGAGCTCCCTGCAGGGGTGGCTGCCCACACAGGGAAAAATTCCTTGTGCTCAAGTGGAAAAGCACAATTTTCAGACTTGGCTCGCCAGGTAAGTCTGCCTTTGAGGGCTTAGCCTGGCACTTCAATCCCTAAAATTGCTCATTTTCTGCTCTGTATACAGACTTTGGGCCCAAGTTTTTAAATAAGACCTCGTCAGTGCAGAGAACTGTGGGGTCAGAGGTGACAGCGAGCAGGAGCTGAAGCAGAACTGGGAGTTCCTGCCTTGCACCTGGCTGGGCTTCACTGCCTGGCAAAGGGACCTCGAGCTGTTCCCATCTTCCTCAGGGAGAAGCAGTTGGGTCTCAGGGGTCACCTGGCTGCTGAACAACCAAGATAATTTGTGGGGTGGATCTAAAACTTCTCTCTGATGTAAGCAGGCAGGCTGGCAGAGGACATCTCTTGGACTCCTTGTCCCCTGCATGTTCCTCGAGGGCTTCTCAGAATCAAATGGTTCCGCATACCTGGAGGGTCTTGGCTGTGTTCACACCCACACCAGATTGCTCAGAGAAACCTTCCTCCTCCAGCTGCTGCAGTGAGCTCAGGGATTTCTTCTGCCCTGCCTTGTTCCTCTCCTTTTCCTGCAGGTGCGGGGCAGAGAGCAGAGGGGGCAGTTGGTGATGCTGGGATCAGCAGCAAACCCACACTTGTGCTGTCCCAACAGGCAGGAATCCCCTGGGCTGGGCACAGAACCAGAGGGATGGTGGGATCCTCCTGGGAAGGGCCCATCAGCTGTGGCCTGAGTGGCCTTTGGGGACTGAAATTCAGCAGTGCTGGGGGCAAGGTCAGGTTACGGGGTGGAATGTGAAGGTCTGCAGTAAACAGAACCTACGTGTGGTGGAGGAACCCCGTCAGCAGCACAGGGGAGCTGACAGCACTGGGACCTTACCCAGCTGTCCCACAGAACTTGGCCTGGGCCTGTTCTGGATCACTGCACGGAAATTGAACTGAGCCCTGCACGTGCAGAGCCCTCTGCAAAACCCTGAGGTCACATTTTCGCAGCCTTTCTGCAGGCTGTGATGTCAGCCTGCTCCCATTTATGGGGCTAAAGTTGCCTTCAGGAAACCTCTGGAAAAAGCCAGAGGTGCTTTGGAATGTGACAGACACAGCAGGAGATGTCAAACGTGACACAAGCCATGCTCAGTGTCCAGCGTGGGAGCACAGGAGGAGCAGGGACAGCTTTTGGGGGACAGATTTCCCCTTTGTTCATCCAGAAAACCCCCAACCCCTGGCAGATACGGAGCTACAAGGGCTGGGGGGTACAAACACAGCCCATGTGAGTCCCCATCCTCCTCAAGGACACTGAAGGATGCCTGTGCTCCCCACAAAAAGCAATTGTTATCCAGGGATGGGTGTTGGAAATGGGATTTCTGCCGGTACCCAGGGGCTCGGCAGTGCGGGGGAAGCTCACTGGGGCTGCGTTTCAGAAGCTGCCGTCTCTGAGCCTGCCTGACACCTTTCAACGGTATTTGTTTCACTTCAAAAGGAAAAACGTTCTCTCAGCACGTCCCAGAGGTGACAACCAGCCGGGGGATGGTTAATTATTTGTTACAACAAAAGAGCCATCACTGAGCTGATGGGAGGCTGCAGCTGCTCTGGAAGAATTCCAGCACCGAGGAAAGGGAAAGGACCCGCAGGGGCTGCAGGTGACACCCCCACAGGTGTGGCAGAACTTTGGTGGAGGGGTCCAGGCCCTTCCTTTTTATCTCATACCTTAGAAATTCCCTCTGCTTCCCCCCAAAGCCGTGGATTTTGGGAGAAGGATATCACAGTGTCTCCTGTTGATGGTGTGCACTTTGGGGGATGAGGGTGGGAGAAACCTTTCCTGGTTTATTCATCCCAGAGGGGTTACCTGCATTTTCTGGAAGTCGCTCTGGGTGAAAAAGGGCATGAAGCCTTGGGTCTGCTCAGCCAGCATGGACAGCAGGGACACCAGCAGCAAACTGGCCACCACCTTCCTCGAAATCATCCTGAGAGCCTGGACAACACGGGAAAGGAGACACCAGGGACAAGAGTGGAGAGGGGTGTTCGACAAGAAACGCCTTTGGCTCTGCACCAGCTGCAATCCAGCTCAGCCCCAGCCCATCAGGGGGATATTTACTCTTCCAGTTGCTCCTGAGCTGAGAATAGATGTGACTGACAATTCTCTTCTCAAAGCTGTTGGTGTAAACAGATTTGTTTTTGAGCAACACCTCCAGAGATTTCAAGCCCAGCCCTTCAGGATTGCTCAAGCCTCCCTGAGTTCTCGAGGCTCAGCCCTGCAGCTGTGTTGGTTTCAGATCTGACCACATCCAGAGCAAACCCATCAATCCCAGTGCCAGCATGGGAAACAGAGATGCTGCAAAGAGAGAAACCTTCACACAGCTGTTTTGTTAATTTTTGTTTTGATTTTCCTTACCACTGGAAACATTCCTGGATGGTCTGGATCTTTTAAGAAGCCTCAATGAGTCCAAGAGAGATGGGAAAGGCATTTTCCAGCTACCTGAGCCTGGATAAAGGGCTTTAAAAACTACCTCTGAAGTGATCTAACTGTGACTTCACGTCAGGAAAGGACTTATGTAAACATTGAATGTTCTCTTTAAATATTAAAATATTCTCTCTGGACAGACTTAATGAAGTCAGGTCCTACAGCTTAACTTCTCCACCTGATTGGAGCCTGATCCTTAATTAGTTTCAACAACCTCTTGGTTTGGACTTTATTGGGAAGACATTGTTCGGTCAGATTTGAGTCCTGAATTAGATTTCCCATAAATATCAGCTGGTATTGAACGGAGGGCCAGTGGAAGTTCATAAATATTCCCTTTCCATAGCACCTGTCAGTCACATGCTCTGCTCTCCCTTCCCTGTGCTGCCATCTCCCCCTGCCCACCCAGACTGGGCCACCAGAGCCACCTCCTGCCCTGGGACATCCCAGGGTGTCCCAGCCCTGTTTCCTGCAGGGATCCAGGCAGGAATTTTCAGGCTGTCTCCTTGCAATGCAGCCTCAGCAGCATCAATCTTTGCTGCTTTTTCATTTGTTCTGTCACTGCAGTAAATATATAAATAAATGAAATACTGCTGAATACAAAGAAAATAAACCCAGTCACCTCCTTCATCTCTTCTTGGCTAATCCCTTTGGGAATTGATTCTCTCCCTCTTCTCCCAGAACACCCACACAGACTTCTCCACTCAGAAATATCCCTGCTGAAAGCCAGGCAGGCAGGACCTGTACTCCAGCCCTGAGGTCTCCAGCTCAGCACCTGTCCAGGCAAAGAGGACTTGGATTTGCTTCCCAGCTCCCAAGGGAGAAGAAGAAAGCAGGAGAGTCCCAAGTTCAGCATCAGCACTGTGGGCACACAGGGCTGGGACAGCAGTGCCAGCTCTGCTCAACCCCCAAAACCCAGTCAGGTGCCAGGGTGGGGGCAGGAGGGGTGGGCAGCTGGCACAGTGACAGGACAGGACATTCCCCTACCAAGCTGTCTCCCAAAAAATCCAAGCATTCCTGTCACTGGGACCTGTGTGAGAGTCCTTTCCTGCCTGCTCAGAGCAGCTCCCGAGCACAGAGGGCACTGGGGCTCCCCACAGCTCTGCGGCAGTGCCGGGTGCCCACAGCAGGCAGGAGCTGCTGGAATCACTGCTCCGAGATGGGGATGAGGGAGAAGCACCTTCCCCCTTGTTTCAGCATCGATTTTGTTCCCTCCTCCTCCTCTGAGCTGGCTGTGCTGTGGCCAAGAGGTGCCAAGACCTACCTGGGAGTGCAGCCACGGGACGCTGGAGATCGGAGCTCTTCTCCTCCTGTCACACCTGGATGTTCCTGCTGGTTCCCCTCCCTTTATAAACCCATCCAGGCACTGCAGTCACTCACCTGTGACCCTGTGCAGCTGCCTGGCCTGCATGGAAACAGCTTTCCCAGGCAGGGAATGTTGTTATCTGCACTGGAGTTCTCCGAGTTTCTCGTTTCCAGGCAGATCCACTTCGCTCCCTCCCCACGTTCTTCGGCTGTTCCTGGTGGTCCCACAGCTGAGGCAGATCTGCTGCTGCCTCAGTTTCCCCGTCTCTAAGATGGAGAATACCCCTCCCTTCCCTAAAATAGAGAAATTCCTCTCTCTTGGCTTGTGTTTTTACATCCTGAACCTGCAGGACAAGGTTTCTATGATGTGAATTGTCCCAGCAATAAAATGACACCTGTGTCAATTATATTTCTACTGTGATTTGAGATCATAATAATATCAAAATTGCCACTTTGAGTCTTCAAGTGGCCTCTTCTCCCATCCTCAGTGAGCCTGGCACACTGATCCCCCTTGGGAACACAAACCCTGCACTGTCATCCCTCTCCAGACAAACGAGGTGCTGAGAGAGGGAGGGAATTGTGCAGGAACTCATCCGTGCTCTCCCGGGACCAGCAGCCGGGAGCTGGTGCCAGAGGGTTTGGGATCAGGCCAGGCACATCCCGGTGCTGCTCCCGAGGGAGTCTGGGAGCAGCCAGGCGAGGGGCAGGAGGGAAAAATGAGTTGGGAATCCATGAAATCCTCCTGCACCCAGCGGGATCCGTGGGCTGGGAGAGCGGGGAGCAGCAGCGTTCCTGCCTGGCTGGGGAGGGATATCGGGAACAGCCACTGCCCAGCCCAGGAATGCCATTTGTCACCTGGGAATGCCATTTGTCACCTGGGAATGCCATTTGTCACCTGGCCCCATCACAGCCAGTCAATAGGACACGGGCACAGCAGGTGTCACCAGGGAGCTGCTGCTGTCACAGCCGTCAATAACGCTCGATTTGGGACAGGGCCCTCCTGAAAAACCTCGTGTCCAGCACTCAGGTGCTTCCCGGATCCCTGGGCATTCGCTCCAGCTTATCACCAACCCCTGGGCAGTGGGAAGCTCCCAGAGACTCCAGCACAGCTTTGCTCCCTGGAAACCTCCCTGGGAATGTGGCTGGGGGTGATGGAAAGGATGTCACCCACACAATGTGGGGTTTTCCCCTCCCTTTCCAAACAATTTGCACAAACCCCATCCAATTCCCATTTTAATTGACTTTTCCAGTCTTTTTCTTCACATGCTTATGATGGATGCAGCTGACGAGTCAGCAGATGGTGCTGGGAAGTGACAAATTAGTTACCAAGAAAGGTCACTTTTCCAAAGCACGAAACTTTCCCGTGTCTTGTCCCACTGTCCCTCCAAGACGCGTCCGGCTGGCAGCTGTCCATCCATCTGGGATGGAGCCTGCTGCCTGGGGAAGGACAACCTTCCAAATCAAACAGAGGGATGAAAATTAATCATATCTGTATTAGCTGCGTGCAGCCTGCCAGCTTCACCTCTTAATTATGCAGGAGTGCTCCGACAGGAAGGAATCGTGGAGCTGAAAATGAAGGATCAGACTCCAGGTCTGGAAGCGCCAGGGCAGGTGGGAGCAACAGGCTCTGGCATGGCCCAGTCCATAAATGCAGCTTTTGGCACATCCTGGCTGCAAAACAAGGATAAATGAAAATAAAAAACCCCAGCTGGAGGTCTCCCTGCCAGCCCTGTAATTCCGAAATTCCGTCCTGCTGCATCCCTGGCACAGTTTGCAACCTGCAGCCCCCGAAACTCCCCTTTGGGCTCTGGTGCCAAATGGCAGCAGAGGTTAGAGGCTCAGCAAAAACATGATGTGCAGGATGGGCTTGGGTGCAGTTCTGCTTGTTCCAAAAGTTAAACGTTTGGCATAACTGGGAGTCGTTTTCCCAGGAAACTGGCACTGGAAGTGCAGTCCACTGGGCCTGGTGGCAGTTGCAGTGTCGAGGAACAAGGGGCAGAACGAGCTGCCCGTGCCAGCAGCACACAGCATTTCTCTCCATGCCTCTGCTCCCCACTCCAAGCTGCTCCAGGCTCGGGGTGTTTGGCAAAGGGATGCAGGAGGGCAGGAGATCAGAGCCTGGTGTGGAATTTGAGCCTGGGGAAAGCACTTGGGGCGGTGGGGAGGACTGAAATCTCACCCAGGCAAGCACTGGGGGCTCCCAGAAAAGCTTCCAGTCCAGGGCTGAGCATCAGACCTCCAAGAGCCACCAAGGGCCACATCCCCTTTCCCCCATATCCAACAACTGCTTGGATGGAGCTGGGAATGGGGACAGGACTTTGTGCAGGACTGTTGCTCCCACAGCCCTGCCAGACCCACCATTAGGTCTGGAAAAATCCCATCCTCTAGCCCAGTTCCCTTCCTGGAGCCCACAGGAATCCATTCTCACCCCAGTCGCATGGAATTAGCTTTGCTTGGGGTCAGATGGCTCCAAAACCCATCACGGGACTGAAGGGCTGCAGTCACACAGCGAGGTCAGCGTGGGAAGGAGCTCCTTTGGGGCTCCCTGCTCGGGAAGCAGGAGCTGAAATCTCCTTCTCCCAGCCCAGGCAGTTCCTCCAGCTGCTGCCCCTGCATGGATGTGGCACAGATTTCATGGGCTCCTGAGGAATAAACCACCAGTGGCAGATTTTAATGCAGTTTTGCAAATATTAATGCCAGATAGGCATTTGCAGAATCGCAGGCTTAAGGCACGTGTTCATTTGCAGCGTGAACAGGATTTGCCCCTTCCTGTTCCCATCCCACTCAGATTCCTCCCAGCTCCAGTGTAATTCCAGATAATTCCTGGCAATTCCTGGCTGGGCGAGGACCAATAGGAAGGATTCACCTCCTGCTGGAGGATTCCCAGTTCAGCCCAGTTGAGCTCCTGGTTCTGACAGCAAAGGGTGGTCTCAGATTAACGGGGAATTTGTCTCATGGAGTTTCTAACGGGGAATTTGTCTCATGGAATTTCTCCCTCTCCCACTCCGGAGGCTCCAGGGTCTGCGGGCACAGGGCAGGGCAGGTGTGGGGAAGGAGGAGAAGGTTTGGGGGGGCAGCAGAGGCTCAGGAGCCTGTCAGGAGCAGTGATCTCTCACTTTTACCTCCTCTTATGGCCCCTCAGCACCTGCAGCTCCCAGAGCTCCCTGAGGAGCAGCTCCATGGCAGCCGCTCTGGGATTGAGATTTACAGCCCAAAATTCACCCCAAAGACTCTCTGGAAACCAGCCCTGAGGTGATCTGGGCACCCCAACACTGGGGAAATCCTGCCTCCTGCCTCAGTTTCTCCATGAAAGAATAAAAGAGAGGGGACATGGTTTTCTGGACAGAGCTTGGGTAGATTTGGCTTCTCTGCAAGGGCTGAGGGGACAGACACTGACCAAAGCATCCTAACCCATAACAATCCTCTTTCACTGGGATTAAAAAAACCCCAAAACATTCTTTAAAATCCCTTTTTCTAAGAAAATAAATGTCTGTGCTTATAAAAACTTTCTCTCCTCTCAAATAAGGAAAGAAATAAACAGGAGAAAAATGTTTCCTTGCCTCGTTTCTCTACATCTTTGGTCACTCCTTTGCCACCCTCTCCCCGATCTGGAAGAAGTGAAGAGAGAACGGAGAGGAGGTGAGAAAACACGATGGGATGCAGCTCAGCTGTTCCCATTTTGGTTTTCAAATCTGAGCCACCCAGTTTTCACTTGAGGGATCAGGAATATTTTTAGGAATGGTACAAAATGCAGCCTCAC
Organism: Illadopsis cleaveri; assembly: GCA_013399915.1. Lineage (NCBI taxonomy): Eukaryota > Metazoa > Chordata > Aves > Passeriformes > Timaliidae > Illadopsis > Illadopsis cleaveri. The sequence continues at coordinate 33,303 of VXBB01024017.1, forward strand.
ACCCAGGGAGGGGCTGGGACAGGTTTGTCCCATGGGGCTGGGTGATGTCCCCTCTGTCCTTTTGGGGTGCTGTGACCCTGGGCAGGTGGTGGGAGAGCCCAGCCAAGGCCTGGGCTGAGCTCAGAGGCAGGGAAATCACTCAGATTTCAGCCAAAGAGATCCCTGCCCTGCTCGCAGGGGATATTTATTCGATGTGATGAGGAGGAATTCAGCTTTTCCACACTCCAGGCACCCTCTGACCTTTCAGTGCCTCATTGCCTCCTTCCCCTGCCCTGTTCCTGTATCAAACATCAGTGGGTCAGGTTGAGCCCTGCAAGACAACAACACCAAGGCACCAGAAAAAAAACCCAAGTGGTTTTTTGGGGGGCTGCTCAGACCGTCTGAGGTGGGAGCAGGATCCAAGCACCGGGATCTGCTGGGGCTCACCATGGACAGCAGCCACTCCTGGGCCCATGGAGGGGGAAAGAGGGACAGGGAAAACAGCTGGGAGGGAAGAAAAGGAGGGAAAGAAAGAAGAGGAGGGAAAGACGGGCAGGGAAAACAATTGGGGGGAAGAAAAGGAAGGAAGGAAAGAAAGAAAGAGAGTGGGGAAAGAATGTCAGGAAAAACAATTGGGGGGGGAAGAAGAGGAAGGAAAAAAAGGAGGGAAAAGAAGGGCAGGGAAAACAATTGGGGGGAAGAAAAGGAGGGAAAGAAAGGAGGGAAAAGAAGGGCAGGGAAAACAATTGGGGGGAAGAAAAGGAGGGAAAGAAAGGAGGGAAAAGAAGGGCAGGGAAAACAATTGGGGGGAAGAAAAGGAGGGAAAGAAAGGAGGGGAAAGAAGGACAGGGAAAACAATTGGGAAGGAAGGGGAAAAAAGAGAGAGAAAGAAGGGCAGAGAAAACAAGCAGAGGAAGAATAAAAGGAGGGAAAGAAACAAAGAAGAAGGGGGAAAGAAGAGCGTGGAAAACAAGCAGAAGGAAGAAGAGGAGGAAAAGAAAGAAAAGAGGAGAGAAAGAAGGGCAGGGAAAACAACTGCAGGGGTAGCAGAGGACAGAAAAAAAGAAGGGAGGGAAAGAAAGGCAGGGAAAACAAGCAGGGGGAGAATAAAAGGAGGGAAAGAAAGAAGAGAGGGGACAGAAGGGGTCCAGGCATCACTGTGCTCAGCAGTGCCAGCTGCCAGCACATTTCCCAAGACTGGATGATGCCAGATTCCCAGGATTTATTGGTGCTCTCACTGGAGTCTCCCTGTTCATCCCAGCACCCCTCAGCAATCAGTGGCCATTTATCTGCCACAGAGGAGAAGGGTTCTGGCTCTCAAGCCACCAACTCACCCTGGGAGGAACAAGGACGCAGAGCTGGATGGCTTTGGGGTGAAAAAGAGACTCACACATGGCAGGTCAGTGAGCTCCAGGGTGAGGGATCCCAGGAGAGACTGGGGAGGAGGAGCAGCAGCACCTCCATCCCAGCTAGGATATGGGGAAAATGGAATGGAAAGTTGTGACAGCAGCAGAAAGATCTGCAGAGCCTTGGGGCCTGTGCAGCCAGGCCTGATCCCAGCACAGGGCTCACTTTTGATAAAATGCCCGTTTAATCCGTGGATATTTTGCTTAGGGTGGAATAGCAACCTCAGCGAAAGCCTCTCAGCCACAAAGGCTTTAGAGGGCTAAACAGTAAAGATTGGGAATTAAGGAGAATAAATATTAATGAAAAGGGGTGGGAAAATCCATCATTTTTCCAGACACTCCTGCCCGTGCTCCTCTGCACGGGGCTGTTGCGTTTTCGGCTCTCTGGAGCAGGAGCTCCACAGGCTCAGAGGGATCATGCTGGGATGGAATTGCAGCAGGAGCCACACAGAGCCTAGAGAGAGCCCACATCCCACAGGAGAGGGAAAAGGGAGCAGAGACTGCCCAAAAAAAGGGGCAAATATGGGATTCAAGGTGCAGCAAACCCTGTGCTGGTGTCAGTGGCTGCGGGTCAAGCCCAGAGTGGCGCAGCCAGAGCCAGCGCTGTTACATAAAGGGATGGGGAGCAGCCCGGCCTGGGCTGGATGGAGGAAATGAATCCAATTACAGGATGAAGGGCACAGGGAGAGGATGGACATATTTGGTCTGGAGCAAATCCCTAAAAGGCTTTAAAGCAGGGACGGCAAGAAGAGGACGTGAATGAATCGCGGTGCAGGGAACGCGGTCACCACCGAGAGGAGTTGGGGCCTTGGAATTGGGCAGGAGGCAGGAATGGGGCTCTGCCCCTGGCTGAGGGAGAAATTGCCAGGATGTGATTCTTCTGGGAGCTGGGACAGCAGTTTGGCTGTTCCTGGGGATGCGGGAGCGAGGAGCCAGCCCAGCCAGGCAGCAGGGAGCAGCCCTGCTGGAAAGAGGAAACAAGCAGGCAACCCCTAAATTTCCTCTGTGCTGATTCTCATAAGATTATAACCCAGCTGCCCGTGTCACAGCAGGCTCCAGACTTCCACTGAGAAAACCAAGGGCTTGTATTAGAAAGAGGGAGAAAAAAAAATAAAAAATTGACCCAGTTATGACAAAACGAAGCAGCGTGTTCACAGCATCGCTGTGGAAGCCCATGAGCAGCCACAAGGCCCTCGGGAGTAACAGGATTCCACTTCAAATGAGATTTACAAATTAAAAATAAAAGAGCTGGATTATTTCTGTGTGCCTGAGCTCCCTTTCCTGGCTACTCAGGCAGGCTCAAATGGACACTGAAGGATGGTGGGGGCGGTAGGGTGCACATGCATCCCTCGGGAATTCGGGAATTTGCTTCTCTGACTTTGCTGTCAAACACCTGCCCCTGGTCAGGCAAAGGAGGAGAGCTGGACACAGGTCCCTGACCCCCATCTCCCCCCGGTGTCTCCTGCCCAACACCTCAGAGAGCCCAGAAACCGGCCCAAAATCCAGACTGGCTCCAGTGTGCAAGACAGGGAGATCAGAGCGGCGTTTTCGCCATCACCTCGGCAGAGCCCGACTCGCTGCAGGCACAGCCCCGGGAGCGGCACAGCCGGAGCTGCCGGGATTTGCCGGGATTTGCCGGCTGTGCCGCCCGCTCCTCGCCGTGGGGCCGGGGGGAATGTCTTGCACACCTGCCCACTCTGCCAGAGCCCCGGGTTGTCGCCGAGGGAGAAGTGTTGACAGCAGCACACGGAGCGGAGCAGGCTCGCAGCTGAGCCGGGATTGCTCAGCTCCTTGGCAGGGAAATGACAGGGCCCGAAGAGTGCCTGTCTCTCCAAGGAAATCCTGCAGCGCTTGGAGAGACATTACCTGGATCAGCAGCGGGAGGAAAAGGCTGGGAGCTGTCAGAGCCTGCAAATACCAGGGGAAGAGGTTGGCATGGGGGAGCTCTCCCCACATCTCAGCTGCTTCATGGCTTGCGGGGAGAGCCTGGAGCAGGATGGAGATGGAGAACTGGAGCAGGATGGAGATGGAGAAACTGCATGAAAAATCGGAGCTGGAGTCCCTCCTGCTCAAATTTTGTGCATGAAAGACAGAAGACGGTCTGCTTATTTTTTGCACTCTTATTTTTTGGGACAGAAGCAAGGGCACCTCTCCGTGCACCCCCAGCCCCTGCCCTGGGTGGGTGCCCAGGGCACAGCCACAGAGCCACAGAGCCACCAGCCATGGCCAGGTAATCCCTGCTGGGGGAGGGCCGGCCCAGCGAACCCAATTGTAAATACATCAGTGTCCTCCTTCTCCCTGCCACACGTTTAAATCTATTTGATCCACTCTAATGGATTGATCTACAAGTTTGTGCACACACATCCTGCTTTGGACGGGCGGCTGGCAGCGCCTCGCCCATCACGGCCTGTCAGCTCCACTCAGCCTCACCTCCAGCACAGAGCGAATCCAATTACAGGATAAAGGGTTTTCTTCCCCTCCATATGGTCTCTATAACGCTCTGGCTTTATCTTGCCTTAACCCCTTTCCTGGTGAGGGAGCTCACAAGCCCGGCCTAAGCGGCTCAGCGCCATGGCCCTGGGTGGCTGCTATGTGATATGGGAAACGGGGTCTTCCCAGGGCACCCAGAGGCACATTCCTCCCTCTTTTCCTGCCCACTGGGGAGGAATGAGCCCCCACGGGAGGGAGATTCAGGGCAACACTGGTTACAAAACCAGCCAGAAGCACAGGAGTGATGCAGTGATGCAGCACCGTGCTCGTGGCCGGGGTTCATGGGGCTGTGCCTCAGCCTAGCACCAGGAGCTCAGCACAGATGTTCCCTTCATGACTGGCTTGTTGTGCTTTTGCATTTCCCTCCTCCTTGCTCTGCCAAGTGTTTCCTGGGTGCCCCTGGGCAAGTGGCTCCTGTGCCCAGCAGGGCTGGGGACAGGCACCACAAAGGGCTCCAGGAACCCTTCCTCCCCTGTGTGAGCTCTGCCTGTGGCTGATCCCTGTGAACCAGGCGTGTCGGCTCCGTGCAAGCCGGTTATTTGATTATAATTATCATTCCTTGCTTTACACGGGACATGACAGCCCAGAGCAGCTCAGGGCCCCGTCACGCCGCGCGCGAACAAACAATGAGCCAGAGACAATCCCAGCTCAGAGCGCTCGGCAAAGCAGGGAAACCTGCAAGGGGCGAGAAAAACCTTTTCTTGAGGACAAACACAGAGCATCAAAGCTCTCCTCCCGCATTAGGCAGGGCCTGGAATTTGCTGTTGTCGTGGAGTCGGCACAGAAAACAGCCGGGAGCTCTCCAGGAGAGAGAGCAGCTCATAAACTTTCCCCGCTAAGAGGCTGCAAATGAAAGCCATCCCTGTGACAGGGCTGCAGCAGGAGCTGAGGTTGCATTCAGGACACGTCCTGGAGGGACCAGCCACCCTCACCGGTGTCATTTCCCTGCTCTGGGTTTACTCGAGGCCTTGGCCATTGCTCCGGCTGCCCAGAGCTCTAAATCCACCGGCCTCAGGACAGTGACCCAAGGGGACACGTCCATGAGGACAGCTGGGAGGGGACAGCCCTCCTACAGAGCACAGGTGGCTCAGGCTTACCTGGTCCAGGCCTCCTTGATGGTCAGTTGAAACCTCTCAGTCCAGTTGTCCCTTTGAAAGGTGTCTGGGGACCACCCATGAAACCAAATCTCCTCCACACTCAGCTGCCAGGGTGAGTGGAGAGGATCTGTTGAGCCAGGAAAGGTCCCTCTCCCAAAAAGTTGCCCCCAGCACCCAGACACAGTGTCCCTCTTCCCCCCACAGCTTCCTTTGCAACATTCTTGACTTTAGAAGAGGGCAGGACACCCCAAAGGGGTGCCAGGATGGGATGGGAGCTGACGATTAACTTTCCCATGGGATACCTGTGTCCACATGCAAAACCTTGGAGAAGCACCAGAGCTTTGGGATGCTGCTGGAGCTGGCAGCAAGGCCCAAGTGTTTTTGAAGTGAAATATTGGAGCTGGAGACTTGCTTTCTCTTTTGAAGGTGGGCTACCACAGTGAAATATTGGAGCTGGAGGGCGTTGCTTTCTCCCATGGGAGCTGGGAGGGGCACACTGGAACTGAGATGGTTCATGGATCGGAATTTCTGGGATCTCCGTCGATATTCAACTCATCCTGCAACAATGTGCCCAGTTTTTGTACATCTGGAGCCTGACCATGGCCGGGAGAGGCAGGAAATTTCTCCAGGGAAAAAGCTCTGTGGGAGGCAAGGCCATGGGACTCCTCCACTTTCCACTCATCCCCTCAAGTGAAACTTTCCGGGGTCTGCCCCAGACTATCAGACCTCCTTGAGTTTCCTCGGGACTCAGCCCAACGGCGACTTGAATAGAGGGAGAGACAGCTTTGATCCAGTTGTCCAAAAAGTGCTTTTAATAATAGAAAAATAACAAACAATAAGGCATCCCCTGTATTGGACCAAACTGGACAAAGCAGTGACAAGGGGCAAAAGGCACAAGGCCAAAGGCGGAGTCCAGGGGCAGACAGGAGTAGTTATACACCCCGGTGTAAGAGGGGAGTTAAGGTGGGGTGTGAGGGAAGGATCCAACAGGGGACAACGATTAGGAATATTACAAGTTTTGCACTAAAAATCAACTTATGATAACACAGAGAACTGAGAACTTTCTGGTAACAATTAGCATAGAGAGCATGTCAATCAGCCTTCTGCTTATGGCACTAAGGATGGGCTTTCCCAAGGCATTTTTCCAGGGTTCTCTTTTTTTTCCTGGGGAAGCTGCTCTCTACACTCAAGGAAGACCTGGAGCAGGAATTTGGTGCCTGGTGGTTCCACGGCGTGATGACTCCAAGAGGCACATCCATCCTGTGGGGAGCCCTCATTCCAGGGCACCTGAGGCTGGCCTGACCCACTTCCCTGCATCATGTCCTACTTCTGCTCCCTCTGGATCTGCACAGGAGGATCAGGGATTAGGATCCATCCCAACACCCCCTCAGCCTTCCGCTCCCAGCTCAGAGACGCTCCAGGCGTGCAGGAGACCTCGTTCATCCCACCGTGGGACAACGGTGACTTTTTCCATGGGCTGTGCCTTGGGGAGGGCAGCGAGGAGGAGGAGGAGGCCCAGCTTACCTCATTATCCGATCAGCTCCCTTAACGCCCCACATCCCCAGGATTAATGGAAGAGCTTCCCTAAGGCGCCTTAGGCAGGTCCCCTGGAGAAGGAGCACCCACGACCCAGAAGGAAGAAATGGGCAAGAAGAACTTGGATGAGATGGAGCATTGGCACTGGCCCTGCTGGGAAGGGTTTATCAGGCTGGTGTGTGCTGGGATGGGGATCCCACACTCCGTGCTGAGAGCCTGGGAAAAGCTCCCTTCCATCCCTCTGGCTCTCCCAGGCTGGGCTGGTCTCTCCTCACTCTCTGCAGGGACTTCAGCACATCTTTGCTGTCCTTTGCACCATGGCTCAACCAGGGGTGTGATCAGGGTCACACAACCAAGAGCCCTGCCCCAAAATGCTACTTTTACCAAAAAATCACCAACTGCATTACCTTTGGGATGGGAAGTGGCTTCCCCTCCTACCTTTGCCCAGCTCCAGGCCCTTGGCTGTGTCCTCAGGGTCTGGATTTGCTGTGGGATGAAGAGCCCAGCAGCCCCCACACTGCACCAGGCACCCGAAACAGAGCCCAGCCAACAGCCCAGACCCACAAAGCTTGGTCCAGCCTTCGCCCAGTGACCTCCCCAAGGTCAGTGGGGCAGAGCTGGCCACCCCCCAGTCCCCAGGTGGTCTCACAGGGTCCTTCAGCCACTCAGGGACACCCCAAACCTGTGACACACCGTGGACCCCAGCACAGCCCCATTTCCACGTCAGCCACTCCCAAACTCCCCACTGCTCCTCCCACCTTTGCCCCTCTTCCCAAGCGCTCCCCACCCCACCCCTTCCTGCCCCCAACACCTCAAACAACATTAAACACTTAATGGCAATTAATACGCTTTAATGCAGGTTTTGGGGCCAACTGGCTGCTTAGAGGGTGCTTAAACCATCAGCCCCTCTCAATCCCGTTGCCCTTGTCACACAAAGTTAGCCGAGCCCCTCGTCAGCCTCCCCCCTCCCTGGAGGAGGCCGGAGGGTATAAAACCACCCTGGGGGCAGCACCGCCAGCCCCCGGCGCGGCACAGGGCAGGGCACCACCTCCATCCCCTCAACTTCTGCTGCTCCCAGTAATTCATTCCATTTTTTAGCTTGGAGGGGAATCCTCTCGCTGCGCGTTTTCCGCCTTGGGAGGGAGTGGGGCTTCCCTTTTTTTAATTAATCGGGGTGGGAACGCGATTCCTTGCAGAAAACCCCTCCGGCAGAGCAGCTCCCGTAGCCAGGGCAGGATGAACGGGACGGAAGGGATCAATTTTTACGTGCCTATGTCCAACAAGACGGGGGTGGTGAGGAGCCCCTTCGAGTACCCGCAGTACTACCTGGCCGACCCCTGGAAATACCGCCTCGTGTGCTGCTACATCTTCTTCCTCATCTCCACCGGCTTCCCCATCAACTTCCTCACCCTCCTGGTCACCTTCAAGCACAAGAAGCTCCGGCAGCCCCTCAACTACATCCTGGTCAACCTGGCGGTGGCTGACCTGTGCATGGCCTGCTTTGGCTTCACCGTCACCTTCTACACCGCCTGGAACGGCTACTTCGTGTTCGGCCCCCTTGGCTGCGCCGTGGAGGGATTCTTTGCCACACTGGGAGGTAAGGGCTGGGAATGGGGGCGTGGGGGTTCCTTCTGCAGGGCTTTGAGAGCCTGGCTCCATATCTTCATGGCATTGTCGGGGTGTGCAGCGTTGTTCCTCCTCACGTGGGGCTCGCCCTGCGTGTAAAACTGGGGAGGAAAAAAGGATTTCTGCATGTTTGGCCTCGATAGCAAGGAGCCTCCATGGCACTGTGGCAGGGAAAGGAAGCCTGGGAAGGGATCCTCGTCTGCAGGATCCAGCCTGGGGTCACCTGGCCCTGCTGGTCACTGGGGGTGTTACGCCAAGGTGGTCACCAGAGACCTGCCAGGGATGACCACAGCGTGTTCCTGAATCAACATCAAGCAGCTTGGACCAAACACAGGCTTGGACTAGATCACCTTAGAGGTCTTTTCCCAATTTTCACGATTCCATGATTATTCCTTTGCCCAAAGGCTTCCCTTTTTGGGGACATGGAAGGTTTAGAAGGAAAGAGAAATCCCTCAGGAAGGGAACCCCACGGAACAGCTACAGGCATGGAGAGGTGAGAGGGCTCAGAGCTTATCCAGGGGCAAAAGGAAGGGGAGGAGGATCCAGGGTGGTTTCCAGGCTCCACAGGGATGGCTCAGCACCAGATTTGGGTGCCCTTGGGATCCTCCTTGAGGCATTTCTCAGGAACTCAACTGCTGCCAACACTTTGCCCTGCGGAAAAACAGGGAGAATTCACTGAACAGCCAGCCCTGCCCACGCCACACCTCGTGATGGATCTGACAGCCAACAGTCCTTGTGGGAGAGACCCAGAGCCACCACAGGGACTTTGCTTTCCTTCCCCTAAACGGGGCCATTTCCCACAATGATGCTGCTCTGAAAACACACATTTTAAAAATACGGATATTCTGCCAAAGGCACAGCTGGATGTCCTGATCCAAGCCGAGGAGCAATGAAAGGCTTGGTTTTGGGGTCAGAAGATCTCAAAGTCTACCCCATCCCTGCTCAGTGAGCCTTGGGCAGCGTTATTTTGCCTTTCCAATGTTTGTACCTCTCAGAGGAGGAGGAGGAGGCTCCTGTTCCCAGGGAAGGAAATTGGCTGGGAAGCAGAGGCTGTTTGAGCAGCAGGTCCCCAGCGAATCCCAGCACAGGGTGTCGTTATCAGCAGCTTATCACAGCTGGGGGCATTAGCAGGCTTACAGCACCGACTAAACGCTCCCAAATCCCCTGAAGTTTAATTATCCCTAATAAATACATGTGCACGTTTGCCCACCCACACAGTCCCCCCCCTCCCCGGCGGAAGGAAGGCTGGTGAAATGCACATTTAAAGGAATCAACAGGTTTGAAGGCATCTGGCAGCATTGTCGGGAATTGTGCTTCCCCACGCCCAGGTGGGATTCACCCCCTTGATTCTTAATTTATTAAAACCCCCTCGGTGATTCCTCCTCCGCCCCCAGCATCCCCTCGGCTCTCAGAGCTCCTGCACGTTATCCTGGGCGGAGGATTCCCAGTTTTTTAGCAGGATTGCTGGTTATCCCACGCTGATCCCCAGCTCCCTCTGCTCTCCTCTGGAAGTGCCAAGGCAAGGTGGAGCCCAGAGGAGCTCTGAGCACTCTGTGGGCTCTCCCTCTCCCCCCTGCAGGCCAGGTCGCCCTGTGGTCCCTGGTTGTCCTGGCCATCGAGCGCTACATCGTCATCTGCAAGCCCATGGGCAACTTCCGCTTCTCGGCCAGCCACGCCATGATGGGCATCGCCTTCACCTGGGTCATGGCCATCTCCTGCGCTGCCCCGCCGCTCTTCGGCTGGTCAAGGTGAGTCCGAGGATCCCCAGCAGCTGCTCCCGGATCCCTCCATCCACACAGGGAGAGCAGGTGGCTCCCAGCAGGGAAGTGCTCGGCCTCGGAGGAGGGAAATGAATGTCCAGTTCCCGTGGCAGTGTCACAGCGAGCTGACACTGCGTGCTCAAGCACGCCGAAACCACGTGTGCCACCCTCCCAGCGTCCCCCATCCTCAGGGAATTCCCTGTTTTCCCCCCGAGGAGGGTCCTGGAGCAGATCCCGACCTTTTTCCCTGCCAGGTACATCCCAGAGGGGATGCAGTGCTCCTGCGGGCCCGACTACTACACCCACAACCCCGACTTCCACAATGAGTCCTACGTGGTCTACATGTTCGTCATCCACTTCATCATCCCCGTCATCATCATCTTCTTCTCCTACGGGCGCCTCGTTTGCAAAGTCCGCGAGGTAACGGCCGGAGGGGACTGACGGGGACAGGCCAGGTGGCTCAGGCAGAACAGGGGACAGGGGCTGGGGGTGGAAGGCTGCCCCTCACCGCCCTGTCTGTCCACAGGCAGCTGCCCAGCAGCAGGAATCAGCCACGACCCAGAAGGCGGAGAAGGAGGTGACGCGGATGGTGATCCTGATGGTGCTGGGCTTCATGCTGGCCTGGACGCCCTACGCCGTGGTGGCGTTCTGGATCTTCACCAACAAGGGCGCCGACTTCACGGCCACGCTGATGGCAGTGCCTGCCTTCTTCTCCAAGAGCTCCTCCCTCTACAACCCCATCATCTACGTGCTCATGAACAAACAGGTGAGACACCCCGGGGGCTGGGCAGCACAGCTGGGGGCTCCACGGGCACCTTGCTCCTTCCCAGCAGGGGTTGGATCTCAGTCCATCCATCCAGGGACTCCTGGCCCTGTAGCACGTCCCTGCTGGCCCCCAGTGCCACCATTCTCATTTCTGTCCCCTCCCCAGTTCCGTAACTGCATGATCACCACAATCTGCTGCGGCAAGAACCCCTTTGGGGATGAAGACACCTCCTCTGCTGTATCCCAGAGCAAGACCGAGGTCTCCTCCGTCTCCTCCAGCCAAGTATCACCCGCATAGAGCATGGACAGTTTGAACTGGGGTGACCTGCCAGCTCGGGGACCCAGACAAACACCCCACAGCCACTCCCTCGTGCCCCGGCCCCCTCCCCTGCAGGAGAATTTAGCTGTGCCCGTCCTGTCGTAGCATCCCCTGTGCAGACCCCACCCCACACATCCACGGGGACCCACACGTGGCACTCTGAGCCCAGGGAGCCCAGAGCCCTGCCCCAGCTCCCAGGATCATGTCACCTCTGGGGGACTGCCCCTCCCTGTCCCCATTGTGTTCAAACAGCAGCAGTCAGTGGGGACCCCAAACATTTTCCTGCCTGAATCCCGCTCCCCGCCAGCATCGCCCTTCCTTGGGCCCCAGGCAGTGTCACAGGAGCATCCAGGCCTCATTTGCAAAAATCTGAATATTCTGGCAAAGCCCCAGGAGCAGGATTCCATGTCCAGGGTGGCCCCTCCTGCCCCTGGCCAGGGCCTGAGCCTGGGGCTCTCCAGAGCCATGCTCCCACTGGGATTCCCAGCAGGAATCGATTCCTGCAGTCTCTATAAATCAATATAACAAACAGAGCCACGAGCAGGTTCTGCCTCCAGCCCGACTCTCTCTAGCCCCAATACAACACTGTAGATATATTTTTATGTCTTGGAACCTGTAAATATTTGCTCACGTCCTTTGAAGTCTCTATCCCTCTCAACCCTTTCCTTTCTCCTCTTCTTCCTGATTCCAAAGCAGAGAAATTCCCTTTCCACCTCTGCTCTGGCTGGACAGGCACGGCCAACCTTGGAGGGTGGGGCCGGGACCCGAGCGCTTTCCTGTACATATTTTATAAATAAATAATCTCATCTCAGCACAAGGATGTCTGCAGTCAAGGAGTAGGGATTTAAAAAACAAAAAAGAAATAAACAGAAGCAGCACAGAGAAAAACACAGATGCTCAGTCCTCGTCCTTTCTCTTGGGCTGTGGGGATGAGATGCTGGTGGCCAGCTGGGGGAACACAATGCTGCTCTTGGAGACACAAGATGTCCCAAAAGCCGTGGGAAGGGGGATCTGTGGGTGACACCATCCCCACAAGGTGACGGCCCCATTAGCTGGAGCACCGAAGTGACAAAAACAGACAGGCAGGGCACAGCCCTCACTGCCCGGCCGCCGGTTTTTGTGCTTTAATATTTAAGATTTCCCCATGCAGCCTTAAATAAAGCTTCAGCTGAGTGCTTTTCGCAGAGTTCAAGTTCCCCTTCCTGCGGGGCCCTTCCAGGCAGCACCGTGATGGAATTGGCAGAGGTAAATTTGTCAGGGAAAAATTGTTCCCTGTGTCAGTGAATTCCTGACGGAGCGGCCAGAGAGTGATCCCGGTGCCCTCCTCCCCTCCCTGCTCAGCTCACACCTGCCCTCTCCTCTATTTTTCCTCATTTTGGGTCCCAAGCCACCAAAACCAGCGGGAAGCCCCGGGCTCATCCCTGGGATGGGAAGGCAGGGATAGGAAGCACTTTTTGCCCCAAAACACCAGGCCCTGGGAGGGGGAAGGATGCAGCCCCAGCCCCGGCTCTCCAGGCACCCCCCTGTCTGCACCCACCCAAATTCAGGGCTCCTGGACAGGACTGCCCTGGAGCAGCCCCCACACCACTCCTGATACACTGAATAATTCATGGCCACTCTGCCCATCCCAGGAGCCTTTTTTCCTTCCCTACCAAGCCCCGAGCCCGTTTCCTTTAGTTCCTTTAGAGGCACTGGGGCTGTTTTACAGCGAGCAACTGAACGTGTGGAGGAGCCCTCGGCATCCCTTATCTCCCCCCGCAGATTCCAGAGTGAAAACCATCCCAGGAACAGAGCCCTGGCCCCCTGAACAGGCCTGGCTGTGTATCCCCCGTGTTTGTGATTGTTTTTAAATGCTGCAGCTGTAACCCAGGGCTGCTGCCTTTTGCTGCAGCACAGTGATGCTGGGAGAATCCAGAAGGAATCCACCAGGAATCCACCAGAAATCTACCAGGAATCCACCAGGAGTCGACAAGGCCCTGGGTGAGGATAAGAGCAGTCTGTGGTCCCTGTCAGGGAGTTCTGGGGAGCCTGGGAGTGGCCTGAGGTTTTGCAGACAAATCCCCAGGGGTGGGAGAGGCAGGGAGCAGAGTCCAGCCCTGTGGTGCTGCAGCAGATTCCAGCAGTGATTCCAGCAGTGATTCCCACAGTGATTCCTCCTGGCTGTTCCCACCTGCACTGCCCATCCAGCTGCTCTCCAGATGTGCCACTGCCCACACCACCATGGAAAATCAACCCCAGCAGAAGAGTTTTACCTCTGAGGTGCTTCTGTCCTGCTGCAAGGGACATTCCCAAGGTGGATCCTGCCCAGGGATGGAGGTGTCCAAGGGTGTGGCACTCCGTGCTGTGGGCTGGGTGATAAGGTGGGGATGAGTCCCAGGTTGGACTCAGTGACCCTGGAGGGCTTTTCCAGCCTCAGGGATTCTGGGATTCTCCTGCTCTCAGCCGTGCAGGCAGGTTGGGCTCATCCACGGTGCAAAGGAGCTGCTTTGTCTGGAAGCTGTGGGTGGGAAGAGAAAGATAAACCTGTCCTAAAAGGGTGACCCCTCTGCTCTGCCTTCAGCCCCTCTGCAGCAGCCGCTGAGGATGATGATGGAACTCCTTCTCCTTGACCAAATCCCTGAAAAAAAACCAAAATATCCAAGCTCAGAACTGATTCCTTCAAACCATGGGGGCAGGGGAGGAACAGCCACCAGACAACCAAAACCCAAACCTCACCCATCCCATCCCATCCCA
>VXBB01024018.1:19612-44057 GCA_013399915.1 Illadopsis cleaveri
TTTTTTTTATCTTTGGGATGTGGCAGCCTTTGGGGAGGCTCAGAATTTGCTCTCACCTCAGATCCCACCATGTATCCCACAACAGGTGGGCAGAATGGCAGACAGCAGCAGAGAAATATCAGCTGAGTCAATAAATTCATGGCAGGCAGCATAACTTCCCAATGAAATTGCCAGCAGGCACTCCTGGCCCATCATGTGAGAGGAACTCCAGCTCTCAGGTTGAGAGCAGGCAAATTCTGCTCCTCTGCCAGGAGAGGCTGTTAAATACCAGGTTGGCACTGACTCATGTTTTTGGGATGTGGGAGAACTGCAGGAATCAAAGCTCCTGGAGGTGGCTGACTGCTCCAGCAGCAGCATCACGTGCTGGAGATGGGTGAGGGAGGGGGAGAGGAAAAGTCACATTTTTTTCAGTGAATCTAATTGCACTGAGTGGTGGCTGGAGGGGTCCTGCAGTGCATTTTGCAAGAGTTTACATAGTTCTGGATCCTCTGCCACTTAGAATGGAAAAAAGAAAGCCAATCTGTTTGATCAGGCCTCTCCCACTCGATATGTGTATTGGATTTTACATTAAAGCTTTTAACAGCTACGTACACATCTGAGCTGGAGCTATTGTTAGCCCATGTGATGGATTAAGATCAAGAATGTTAATGTTATCCAAAGGAACGCTTTTTAATGTATATTGGGATTGTATAAACAGGGTCACCAGAGCTAAATGGGATGTCAATGACCTATGAAGATCATAAAGTAAACAAAAGATCTTAAAATAAGCATGTAACCTGAACATGCCGGGGATTGTTGTATATCAAAGGCATTTGCTTATATAAAGTAAGGGAAAATTACTTAGGGGTAATGTTATTTGCCACAAGTCTACCTCTTGCCTGCTCTACAAAGGAAAACCTCTCTGAAGGGACTGGGGTTATGTCTCCATCTACCAGGAAGCAAGGAGCAGAGCCCACATGCACAATAAACATGCTCAAATCCCTGGGTGTAGCCATAAGCTGTCACTGCTGGTGAGCAGCAAGCTCCTGCAGCCCTCAGTGGAGAGGGAGGCAGGACAACCCCAGCAAAGACTGCTGCCAGGAGACTTTTCAGAGCCCTTGTGGCACAGGGAGATCCATGAGACCAGCCAGCTGAGTGGGAATTAGCAGACACCAGATGGTTGAAAACAATGGGAAGAGAGTAGGAGCTTGTTTTTTTTTATCCCCTATAAGTCCATTAGCATTTCCCTTCTTGCTCCATATTGTTGTGATTGAGAAGTAGGGGATTTTTTTAGTTTGTTTTTGCTTACTGGCTAGTCCTTAAATTATTGCTGGGAATGGGGTGTGAGCCCCTTCTTCAAGATGCCCTAAACTAAGTAATTTCTTGTGGAACAACAGGGTTAAAATCCAGGATTTGCCTGGAGAAGGGGAGTTCTGGGGTCTTACTATTTCATCCTATTGGAATGAACCTAACCCCAGTAAAACAATTAATGAAACATGAATATCTGGTGAAAATCGTAAAAGAAATTCAAGAGAGAGGACAGAAAATGTTAATAACTGTCCAACATGATACAAAAGAAATAAGTAGAGTCCTGCAATTTGGTCATCCCACCAAAATGCAGAGCCTTTCATTGTGGTCATGGATTGGATCCTTGTACAGCCCATTCACTTAAGTCTTGACTTGATGATCCTCGTGGGTCCCTTCCAAGTCAGAACATTCTGTGATTCTGTGGTTTATCCTCACTGAATTTCACTGTATCACCCTCAAGCTGCTTCTGCAGTTTTGAGTTCTAATCCTGTCCATAAAGTCCCTCTCAGCCTTTGTCTCTTTGCAAGTTAAATGTATTCTATCCCATTAATTTCAGCACTAATGGAAATAATTTCCAGGGCTGGGACTGCTCCTGGAGAATACTTCTGCCACTGCAACCAGGAGTTGTAGACAACACCTTTCTGGAAATGGCTTTAAGAAATAGTCTTACACTTAACCCAAAATAGCTCTATCATGATCATATTTTCTTGACTTGCTTATGAGAATGTCATAACAGTTTACTGAAGTTGTATTGCTCCTTCTGTACAGGCTGTTATGATATCACATGAGTATCCTCTACTAGTCTGATAATATTTGTTCTTGCAAGAATCTTTTTTGGCCAGTTCACATTTCCTTGTTATCTTGTAGGTCGTTTTCAGGTGGTGTAGTTTGTCCAGATTTTTTTTTTCGTAGCAGGTTAAATTACTGGTCTAGAGCACACCATGCCTTTAAAAATTAAAACAAAATAAAACAATCAAAAAGAAAGGACTGAGATACAAACCCCCAAAAGATCTTCCCTTGCCTTCCATAAAGCCTCAGATTAGCATTTGAGAGATGAACACAAGTAGTTCCTTAGTTACCAGAGGTGATTTTCACGAAGATCACATGAGCTGGAAGCATCTAATTTATTCAAGCTTTCTGTGAGCTTGTTCTACTATGACTTCAGGCTGGGAGTTTTCCTGTTTGCTTCTGGAATTATTTGCATGGGGCCCTGAGTTAATGGTTGATGCCAACACAAAGTGATGCAGAGCAGGCTGGAAAATGAGCCAGTGATTTTTCCTTCCTATGTTACTGTTGTGCTGGCTCTGCAGACACCTTGCTGGACAGGAGGGCTGCAAACAAGGCTTTATTTAATCTTTTAATTTCCATCATTCTCTGCCAGAGGCTGTGATATCTAAATGTCCTGCTGGATAACTGGATGAAATGGATCTTGGTACCTGTTCTAGGGAAGGTGTAAGTTCTTCCCCCTAAATATCTGGTCCCTGGGACCAAGGGAGATGGCTGCTCCCAGTTGCTGTCAGTAAATTACCCCTTTTCTTGCAGTCCTGACCCTTGTACCATATGTGCCCTGCCTTGCAGTCCTGACAGGGACCAAGCTTTCAAACGACACCCTGAGGCAGCACCAGGCGGTAGTGAAAGAGCAGCAGGCTGTGGAGTCACTGCTCCCTGTGCCTTGTTTCTTCTCTTCACATCTAGTAGAAGACCTTTTCCATGCCCTTCCTCTTTCCTTCCATCAGGGGTAGGAATCTGGGGTCTGGGTGTCCTAAAATGCTCAGGAAGGCCAACACCCAAGTGTTTTCCTGGTGCTCCTGGGGTTTTACTGCCATCTTATCTTCACTGAACCGACCCTCACGTGGCCTGTGCCTCATGTCCCACAGCTCTCCCCAGTGGGTAGTGATGCCTTAAGCTTTAGATTTCATGTTTTCCACATTCTGTGCTGCCCAGGGATGCAGTTCTGAGCCTCATATTCAGTGTTAATAAGCTCTCTGCACAGAGCAGGGACACAAACCAAATCCTTTTCCTGCTGAAGACCAAGGACAACTTTCAGCCCCAAAGCACAAACGAGGGTGGGCTGAAGGGAGGAACAAGAAGGATGGGACCTCACAACCTGAAGCTGTAATGGGACAATTAAACCCCAATATGCAAATGGACCAAAACTTATAAAAATGTAAGACCTCATGACCATTCAGCCATTTTGTGACTATTTTGTGTCCACCTTGGGTGTAGCCCTGGTCAGGCCCTGTCCTGCCCAAGGTGGATCCTGGAGGCCTTTCAATAAATCCCTACTTTATTCTCTGGCTCTGTCCAGTCTCTATTTCAGGTCAGCCTTCCCAAGGCATCAGTACGAGAGTGTGTCCATGGCAAAGGAGGCCTGAGAACCAGGTTCTCTGCTTTGATGTGAGTGTAAATCTTCTCCCAGCTCTTGGGAGAGACTTATGGGATGTTTAAAGTGTTTGTTTTGGTTGCCAGCTGCCCAGCAGCATCCCTCATCGTTCCCGTGTTGCCTCTGTGGGTTTCTTTGTTTCGGTGTTGTTTGTTTTGGCTTTTAGTTTGTTTCAGAGAGAGTTCATTTCCATTTACCTTTGGGAATTTTCCTCTAAGTTAATATGAACTGGAATATCAAAATTTTAGAAAAATGACATAGAGAAACATGGGCTTATTTCACTGGCTACTGGAAAAGGAGAGAAGTTGTCAACACTGACAGTCCTTTACTTTTATGTTTCCTATCAGATGTGGCATATAGTTTTGATTTCTTCCTTGGGTGTAGGTACTAATGCGTCACAAAGCAGGGAAAAATGCTCACATGCAAGATGATCCTTGCTACTTGAGCAAGCTCTTCTTAGCATGCAGGAATTCAGCTGTTCTCCATCTCAGATATTACAATAGTAATCAGTAATTTAAGAGTCTTTCAATAATTGTTAACCCGAAAGGTTTTGTTTGTTTGTTTACTGGCACTGACTGATGGTTATTATCAGCTTTGAATGACATTCAGCATTCATTCATTCATTTTGCAGCTCTGCCTGCTTTCAAATATTTGGGGATGTCCTTGTTAGGATGTTTTCAATGCAATTCCATTCACAGCAATTCCAAAGCACGCGCGCTGTGTGTGATCAATTAATCACCGCTTGTAATCAGAATTTTTTCCTAACATGTGGAAACACAGACAGTAAATATGCCTTAAAATGCCTTTGTTTTGTCAGGAGACGACCTCCCAATGTGCTTTAAAATATGTAAATAGGTTTGTGCTCTGTGATGAAGCATTGCTTGTGTGGTTTGTCTAAAGAGGCTTGTGTGGAAGACATGCAGTGACTAAAATTTTGCATGGCTTAATATTAGGGCTGGTGGCTGTGTGCTGTAACTTTGATCCACTTGGCTTCAGGGAGTCTGACAGTGAATGTGGTGGCTACTGTCTCGAGTCATTAGGACTGGAGACAGCAGGTGTTCAAAAGGAATTACAGGTTTACTAAAGGAGGAGACCAAAGAAGCTTCCTTGGCTGAATAAATTGCTTCACTCGATGGTAGGAATTCAACACACTTTTAAAACTGGTGCAGATGACTTCAGAACAGTGTTGGTGAAGTTAAGCATCAAGCATCTTAAGGTGTTTCTGTCCCTTCGAGGTTGTTACTGCTGTTTTTGCATGATGTCTACACTGTCGTTTTCCTTGAGAAAAAAACCCACTGACCTGGAGTCAACCAGCTTTTAAAGCTGGAGGTGGATTTTGGGGTTAAGGTGAAGAACTGTTTGGGAGAGATTAGATTATTCCCTATCTTTCCATCATAGGGTTTTTCCTGTTTGTTTGTCTGCATTATCTTCCAAAACATCTGGTGCTGGCCTCTGGAAAGACAACAGGATCTGCAGGTTAGACCCTGTGTGGTCTTGTCTGTTGAGAAGAAAGGGCACTTGGATAAGTTAAGTAGCTGGGAGTCACAGAAAGGCCTGGTCTTTTTTCAGGGAGTTTTCAGCTGAAGATGGATGAGCTCCCCTGCTCCATGGACCCATTCCCCCTGTTACCTGATTTCTTTGACATGCTGGCAGTTGCCTTAGCTGGGCTCTCGCTGCGAGACAGTCAGCACCACACTCACAGCCCTGCAGGAAAAATAAACCCCTTCAGACCAAGGAAAACACTTGGAAAAACATGCAGATGTCTTTTTTTTTCCCCCCCTTTTTTTTTGGTGAGTTCTGAGTTGTGCTTCCTCTTAAAGCTTTGGGTACAAAGACCTTTCTGTGAAGGTTGTCAGGCTTTGCACCAGATTTGGCAATTTTCTTCTGACGCCACTATCACAGAGGAGGAGAGAAGAAAGGGCTGATGACAGGAGCCCATTAATTAAATTTAGATACTGTTTTAATCTTGGTCACTGTCTTGAAAACCATGGCAATAGCAAAATGCCTTGGCCTCTTTTATTTTCTTCTCCACCTGATTACAGTAAGAGAGGTCAGGATCTTCCCTGTGCTGCACCATCATCCAAAGCATTGAAATGGGAGTCTCAAGAGGTCTGGTTAGACTTTCTGAGTTGTCCAGGCAGATTGATGCCATCTGGAAGTCTGGCTGGGCAGAGGATTTGGAATCTGGACCCTGATACTGGCTTTTTAGCCTTCCATTTTTCTAAAGTAGTTTTTCAGTGGGAGTGAGTGACTCTAATTGTATTGAAGGAGCTTGAGTAATTCACACCAGCTGAGGGACTGGCCCCTGAGGTCTGGGCTGGCCTGTTCTTTCTGTGTAATTAAAAAAAACACCAACTTTTTGGATAATAGTGTAGAAATGGAAGTCCTTGGCTGCTTTGCATTTAGTTTGAGATGGAACAGCACCTTCTGGGAAGAGTGTGTATTTCCATGGTGGCTCTGGCCAAGAAGATGTTTCCACTTAGGGAAATGGGCATCACCCACCCTATTCCACCTCCAACCAGGAAAGGGATGATGAGGTGGTGGGTTGAGGCTCTAGCAGCACGTGTCTGGTGATCCTTGCTGAAATGGGCCAACAGTGTAGAATGAACAGGAAGCAAAACACATGTGGTGGTTTTAAGACTCCAGGCTGTGATCTCGGGCTGGCAGGGTGCTCTTCACTGATTTGTACAGAATCTACTTGGTGGGCATAGAACCCCCAGGTTGGGAAGTGCTCTGCCCCTCTGCTGTCTCAGCATGGTATTGGTGCAGCACCTGTATGTCATTCCCTCTTGGAAGCATCTTGGAAATGGGCTTCTCTGTTTCAGGGTGCAGTAAAGTCCTGGGCTTCAGAGCCTTAAGATTTCTGTGATCCAGCTGAACAAAGTGTAGAAATTTTTGCAAATTTTTTGTGTACTTGAATACCCAGCACATTAGAGTTTAACACAGCCAGAGGAAAGAACACTCTGATGTTAATACTGAACTGCATCTTTACTTTGGTCCTTTTTGCTTTATTCTGCTTTAGCTGCAGAATCCTTTAAAGGAGGAGAAAAAAAAAGCAAATATGCTGCTTGTCACTTTCTCAGATGATACTAAATGACCTTTCTGTGAAAGAGGGAGCTGATTCTAGGTAGTAGCACTGAAGCCTTATTAAAGTCAAATTGTTTAGGCCAAAGGAATAAAAATATAAATATACACAAATAGGGAAGCAAGAGGAGAGGGAAAATAAAAATCATCAAAGACAAGAAAACTCAGCTTCTGATACTTACAAGTCACTTGCTGCAAAATCAGTGGGTGATATTTTTTGCTCTTTGTGGGCTTTAAAGGAATGAGACCAAATGCTCAGCCCATGAATATATCCTGCTCCATTGTACCACTCTCTGCCTGGACTGCTGTCTTAGCTTGCCTCCCATCAAGGACTTGCAAGAGAGGATTTTTTCCATGGCTGAACAAGCTTGCCCTTTATTAGGCAGGAGGTTAAGAGAAGAGAAAATGGGAGATAGAAAAGGCAGACCTAGAGTGGCTATTAATAGGAATTGAGGTTTACATCTCAGCTGCTGCTGAGGGATTCAATAGAATCTGATCATCTGTATATCCTTGTCTGGAGCAGAGCTGCACTGACAGGCATGCTTCTTGTTTTCTTCCCCTCAGGTGGCTGGGTTGGCACATCTCTTAATATCTGCAGGCAATGATATACGGCTGAGTAGCAGCAGCAGAGATGGCAGGATGCTCTGCAGAAAATGCTTGCCATCCACTGGAGGTTTTGAGTTGTAAAGCATCTCTTGGTAATGCAATCTCCCAAAAGCTTGGGAGCGTTGTTCCAGCAGAGCTGCTCATAAAGCAAATACCAGTTTGTGCTAGCTGGGGGCTGGTTTGTGATTGTCTTTGAGCCAGCTTGGCCTCAAACACTGTGAAATTCTCTGGTGGTGATAATGCTTCTCCTCACTGCCATTTGCATTTGCATCTGGTCCTTGCTCATATACAGGAAACCCTCTCCTTGTGACCACCACCTTGATGTGGCTGAGACAGTCCTCTGACCTCACTGCACATTTCCATGTCGTTTCCTCCACAAAGCCCATCAAGTTGTCATTACTTACCTCAGCTTATTTTTGCAAATCATTTTTACATAGGACGTGTATGTGCTGAGGTGTCTGCCTGCTGCCTTTCACCTGCTCAGGGCATGGAAAGACATTATTTTGAACTTCAGAGCAGTCCTCCCTCCACATAAATATTTCACAAAGCTTGCAAGGGTCTTTTGGGGTTAGGAATGATTTGTTCTGTCAATTCAAAATGTTACCTAATACCAATAAATGTTAATAAAGAGCTTGTAGCTGGCATCATATACCAAAGCACTGTGCATTCATTAAAAATCACCTATGCAAGTGCAAGGCCAGCCAAAATAATCTCCTAATCAGTTATAAAAAGTCCACAGTACTTGTCAGGAGTTCAGTGTGGGGCAATAGCATTGAGAGTTGTGGTTTCTGGCTGAGGCACTAAATCTGTTGCACATGGAGACAAGCCAGAGTAAGAAAGTCCTCACTGGGGCACAATCTTTCCTATGTTTGGGGTAAAGGAGTGGGGATTTGAGCTTGAAAGAACATTAAGTCCTCAGATGGTTGGTATTTTTGGGTTGATTGCTGTAATAAAGGGAAGAGCATGTGTCAGAGGTCTACTGTTTTTTGGGGAAAGTTTTGTGAGTGTTTTCCAAAATACCTGTCTCCTTCATTATGCCAGAAGTCTCCCTGCATGCCACCTCTTATGTGAGTTCAATGGCATGTGTGACTTGGCATTCATAGGGCTGCAGAAGGGATATTGGGGGTGTTATGTGTTTTTCCAAAGGCAGTTTTCCCACACTGGCTGAGCTCTTCCCATGTGAGGTAAATCCTGACCTTGCCTGTTGAAGTTGCTTCATGGCTCTTGGCTGGTGGTGCAGAGCTTTCACAGTGAGGAACAAGCCACTCTATCTTCCACACTCCACCTAAGTTAGTATTAAAACTTAATTTGTTATGTCTGGTGATTTAGGACTTTAAAGACCCCTTTGGCCAACCATCACTCATGAGTAAGTATGTCATCTTTCTGTGAGCTTAAATGGAAAAGGAGTTGAAGTGTCTCCAAAGAACATACTTTTGACTGGGGCTGGAAAGCTTACATGGTCACTTCTCAGGCAGTTTTTAACATGAGATTAGATCAGGAAATACCAGAATGTGGCTCCTGAGTTGCATTCTGTAATCAAAGGGGAACATAACACTTTTTTCTAAATGCCCAATTGCTGTGATGATTCATTAACTGAGTAATCTCTTTCCATCTCAGAGTGATAGATGTTTATGTCCAGTGAGACCCTGTTGGTTCCTGTCCTGATGGAGCTCAGAAGTCCATGTGAGATGGTGGGACTGCAAATTCCTCATGGCAGAGAGTGTGCCAGGCAGCAGGGGACAGTGCCTGGTGCCTTAGTGCCTCCAGAGCCAGTGCTCCTTAGGGTCAGCAGCAGCCTTGACCTTTGGTTCAGACCCAGAAGATCATCTATGTCTTGCAGCACCTTTCTACTGCTTTTTCTTTTTTTTTTTCTTGTCTTTTTCTTCTTGGGAGCTTTGGGCTGGCAGGGTTTATTTAGCTGTCTTCCCCTGTTGGAACCCTGGGCATTGAGANAACCAACATTCACCTTTCAGCCCAGGGCCCTGTTTGCAAAACCACCATGAGATGTGTGTGGGGGACCCTATTTTGGTGATGTGAACAAGAAGAATGGTTGCACCCATGTGGTGCCACCTTTCACGCTGGCTACCGCCAACAGCACAGCTCTGCCAAGTCTTGGAGATGCAGGAGCTTGACTCACATTCCCACGTGTGTGGTCCTGACACCATGTATTTGAGCAAATGATGTTGGTTTGGCATTTTTATGTTGCCTCCCCACGAGCTGAGGCAGTCTGAATGTTCAAGTTGTAGCTACTTTGGCTTTGCCAGTGTATAAATATTCATTGCGCCTCTCTCCTTGCACCAAAGAGCCAAAAAAAAAAAAAAAAGTATTTTAAAAATTGTTGTCTTCAGGAGGGCAGTGCAATAATTAGGCATTCCCACAAACTAAGATGGGTTGAAGAAGGCTTAGCCCTTGGTTGATGAGGCAAAGGTCAAACGTGACATGTTCCCAGTTGAGGGATTGTCAGGATTGCTTTGCCAAACCATGTTACCAAAATTCTAGTTCTTTGTGCATCATCACTGTATTTATTTAGGCTGTTGTTTAAAAGTGCCAGAATGAAACCTGCTGCCTCTGCTGTTTTGGATGTTTAGTGTAATAAAAATATGTGCGTGGTACGATTGGATGCTGGCTTTTGTGCAGTTGCTCATGTTTTGTTTTCATTTTGTTGAGTTTTATGCCCTTTTCTCAGCAAGAGAGGCCTGCAGTATTTGTGTAGGTGTCAATGAGTGCCTTGTGGAAAAGACACCTTGATCCTGGCTCTTGTTTTTGATGGTGCATGGATGGGATCACTGCTCCAAAGTCAACAGTTAAATCACAGGTGCTGTGATGCCTTAAGATTCCCATGGTGGAGCAGATGCACAAGAAGTTGGGAGTAGCTGAGTTGAGAAAACTCTTCTTTAAATGCAGACAGAAACCATCCCTACTTATTCAGCAGTTTCTGCAATGTGCTGTGGAGGTAGTGGTCCCTAATGGGACTGAACAAATTGAGCTGAAATTAGAATATGCACCAATGTTGCTTGGACTTCCCCGAATTGTTGGCAGAGAATATCAGAGAATACCTTCTAAACACTGATTCCACATTTCTTGCCTTACTCCTACTCTGGGCTGGGCAGACCAGAGCCAAACCATCACCACTCTCCTTAGGAAAGTTGCCCAAGTTTCCTGCAGGAAAAGTAAGAATGACCCAAGTGGTGGTGTTGCCAGACCAACACATGAAAAATCCATCAGTGTGAAAGGAGTGAATAAAGGAGGGGAATGGAGTGGAAGAGGTTTTTCCTGTAGCTTCTCACAGGCTTGGTTATGACATGCTGGTGGTGAGGTCCTGCTCCCATTTCACTATTGATGGACATTTTTGGCAAATCCTGCAATGTCAGCTCATGAATTGATGTTCACCAAGGTATGGTTTCTCATCTTCAACACTTCAACCAGGTATCTGAGTACTACAGGACTTCTCAATTAAATTGAAATTATTTTGCCAGGCCATCCAGAATAAATACTCTGGACAACAGAATGTGGTTGGTAATACGGAACATGTGATTTATTTTTTTTTTTTATGGAACCGATACGGGAAAACGTTTCCACACTGACAAAAACAGAACAAATGTAGGTTAGTGTCTGAAGGAGATGAAAGAAGCCAAGTGTAATGAGAGCCTATTGTTTCATGCTGACATATGCAGGAAGCTTGTGGAGAAAGAACATCAAACTAAAATGTGAGGAAAAAAGAATAGAAGGCATGAAAATCATCATACTCAAGAAAACAAAGAGATCAGAAAGTTAAGGGGCATGCTAAGAAATCTGCACTGGGAGGCTAAATAAATGAGTTTCATATTTCCCCTTCTTCCTTCCCTTCAGTTCCAGGTTTCTCTCTCCCATTCGTCTACTAGGTAGCAGCTCTTCTTCCTTCCAGGAATACTTTGATTTTTTTCCTTCCTCTCCTGCAGATGCCAGGGCCTAGAGAGATCCAGATGGCAAGCAGACCAACAACAAAAAAGAGCCTCTTTACTATTTCACTTCTCATCTTCCTCTCAAGTTAAAAACACATGAAAGATCTATTGAAAAGAACAGACAAGTCTTATTTACTTTTTAATAAGTAAATTTATTTTACGTATTTAACAGAAGTTAGTACACTGTTGAAGCAGCTGGAATAAATATGAAGAAGCAATTTAGACTCTAATTCTTTTCTTTGTTCACCAGTCTTACACTGATTTTCTTGGACGTCAGAGGCGTTTTTCTGACTTGGGCAATGGGCATAAAGAATTGGTCCTCCGTGCTAATTATTTCTGCCACCCATTGTCATGTGGAAACATCTTTCACAGCTCTGGCCAAACAGTGTCTTCCCTAAAATTTCAGTGGATCTAGGAGGTTTTAAACCTGTCCTCAACTCTCTGTAGAGAAAAAGTGATTCCTTACCCAACAGGGTTCCACTGGAATGAAAGTGCTGCAAGAGTACATAGTTATGTCCTGTGTTTTCACAGATGAGGCACTGGTGTATTTTTTTTTCTTTTTTTTTAATCAACTATTTCCATTTCATATCGCTTTTCCCACCTCTTGTAATAGAAAAAATATATTTGTGGGAAACTGTCTGAATCCTATGATACCCCACAGGACTCGAGTCTTGTCATCCAGGGGCTTACCCAAGGGGGACTGCCCTGGTCACTGTTCAAGTGTTCCCAGGATTATCCCTTCCCATACCCTCAGTTGCACAGGATGGATACCAAATTTCCACTCTGTCAGTATAATGAAGGGCTCCTGTGGCAGTCTGATGGATGGCCTGGGTCTGTTCCTTGTGAGCAGAGAATTCATGGCACCATGAAATATGTTGTCTGATGAAAGGTGTCACAGGGCCATTGCTATTCCTTAAAAGTCCAGTAGTTTCTGGCAGTAAACTTGGGAGTCCTAGCAAAGAACAAAAAAAAAATCTCTTATCTGTCCTCCTATACAATATATAGGCATGAAGCCCAGATTTTTTGGGTTGTTTTAGGGCACAGGGTGATGATGACTGCTTCACTTAGTGATACATTTGCATCGGTGATTTATGCAGCCCAACGTTGACTTTAATTTAGCTCATGTTACCAGTAGAGTAATTCAGTCCTTAATGAAGTGTACTTCACATGACATATTGAACACGGGATCTGACAATCAGTGCTTGAAAACCAGCCTAGGTTACATTCTCTTTTGTCACTGAATGTGGGCTGGCAGTTCATAAACTTAAACTGAGGCATGCAAACCCATCACTCTCTCTTAAGTGGTGCTGAAGACCAGAAACCTGTATTAAAGCAAATTTTCCTCATTCTTCTAAAGGAAAAGGAAGGAAAAAACTTCTGTATGAGCTGTGTTATGCATCTGAGAAAACTGACATTCATGTGTGTATATACACACATTTATTTAGTTCTCTGCTACGTGAGTGTATAGAAAAAAAGTGTTTTTAACAAAAGGATTCGTGCCCTGACCTATGCAAAACTTTGGATTGTGTAGTGGGAGAGTGAGAGATTTTGATCTACATGCTCCTGAGCAGAGAGATCCAGCTCTGAAGCAGTATAAATTACATTTACATCTGCTCTTACAGGGGTTCAGGGCAAGGCTGTTGGGTAAGCCTGGCTGGCTTTAGGAACAGTTTTGGGGGGTTGTGAGGGGGCCTTTCTATGAATGCATTTGAAAACAATCAACAGAACAGCTCTGAACTGTAAATATGCAAATCTTTTTTATGTTTATGTTAAGAGATTCGTCCTTATTTGCCTGTGGAGAAGGAAGCAAAATTCTGAGTACTTCCAAGAGGCTAGATTTGAGAACAAGAAAACCTGTGCTGCAGCAGACTTAAGTCACAGCTTTGTTTTCTTCTCAGTGCAAAAAGTTGACTTAAAGTAGCATGGCAAGTGTACTGGTTTTGTTTTTTGTGTACAAGCCTGGTTCAGACATCTATATCATCCACTCCTTTCTTTCTTTGTTTTATAAAGCTGTAAAAGGATGCTTTTAGTATTTGAGTGTGAGAGTGGGGGAAAGAATGGAGGTAAGCAAAGAATATCAGCTTCTGGGCAGCTTGAAAATGATATATTTTTCCCTTAAAAAAAAAAAAAAAAGGGAGTAGGGGGCAGAAAGGGCAGATGTTATGTCCCAGAGTGTTTTCTGGGAAAAGCAGGACAAATGAAAGGACAGGAATAAAAATCTGTAGCAAGGGAGAGCTTGTCAGTCTGTGCTGCGAGGGAGGAGTGTGGGAAAGATGCTGGTTTGGGTTAAAATAGCTCTGCAACTGGACAAGCCTGGGTTTTAACTCTGCCTAACATGAAATTATCCCAAATTTCCCCACCAGCTTGGATCTGAGGTGCCAGTACCCTGAGCAGTAAACTGCAGGTCCAAGATCTCCTGGTGCCCTGGGACAGAAAATTTGGGGGTAGGGCCAGAGTTGCTGGGTGTAGGAAATAAAGGTGTTCTCATTTAAAACTCAGTTTTGGTGCTTAACCCAAGGAGCTCTTGATTTTATACTACTTTTTTTCTTTTTTTGGTTGGGGGGGATGATATTCTGAGCAGCCTCAAAACTCCTTGTCTAGGAAGAGAAGAGGGCTGACACTAAGGAAAACAGGCAAAAATTATCACCTTGAAAATGTTCAAGGATGATGGAATTCTTTAACAAAAAAACTCCCCCAAATTAGAAAAATACAATGAAGGATTCTCAACTTCCAGGCTTGTATAAATTCTTGTGGAATACCCATTTGATCTTAAACCTTAGCATTTATTTAATGCAGTATATTCGATACCTTGATGTTTTTTGTAACTGTGCCCTGAAAAGAATAGCAGGGGACAGGGATGGAGGATCCAACCCCAAGATTATGAGATTTTATTTTAATATTGGGCATGACATGGATTTAGTTTTCCAGGAAGAAAATGCACTATCATACATCAGTATCAAACTGCAAAAGGTTCTAATAGGTAATATTTGAAGTATTTGTGCATTACTAAATAAATAGCTGACTGATCAAGGGAGGGATGTTTGACTTTTTTGTGGAGGACACAGTAATTAAGTAGAAACCAAATACTTCACAAAAAAAAATTAAAACAATCCCAGGAATAGACCACAAAATGCATGGTTCCAGCTCAGCCCAACACTATACAATTTCATATTTGATTTATTATGTTTTAGCCTGGGAGCTTCAAAAGTGTCTAAAATTTTGATAGGCAAACCCCAGTGAGATTCTCCTGGCTCCTTTGAAAATGGTAGGAATTTTCTATTTACAGCATCACCAGTGATCAATGGAATTTTTGGGACAGTTCAAGAAATATTAAACAGGCTGAGTTTGCTCTTTATGAATTAGTCTGGTGTTTATTCAGCAGCTCATTTTTCATCGAGGCACAGTATTAAAATTTCACTTGTTTGTTATAGGGTTGTCAGAATGAAATCTATTTCCAAAAATATACATTTCCATCTTCTCCTACCCTTTCTTCTCGCTGCAGCTGAGGTTATGTCAACACTCCCAATGTAAACCCCCTCATTTCAAGGATTAGTAATGCTGGCATCATCGGCCCAGACTCAAGAATAGCAAACCCATGAAATAACCTCTCTAGGATCGTGTTTTGAAACAATTGCTCTCAGTGCCTTTGCCTTTTGTGCTAAGCATCCTCCTGTATACAAAGCAGTGGCATTCAGCTCCTGTTCTATAGTTATCTAAAAGAGGGAAATTGTGTAGGCCCTCATATTTTTCGTGACACCATTAAAGCTTTTGTGTCTCAAGTTTAAACTGGGTGCCCAACTAAGATTTAAAAATCAGTCCCTGCTCAAGCTCAGCAACTTTTTCCATGGTGTTGTTTACCATGCATAACCATAGCAACATCACAAGGATCCATGCCAGGGCTCTTGGATGGTGTACTCTTCCCACTTGCTGCCATCTTTTGGATCCTCCTATAACATATACATTTAAAACAAGTATACAGCTGTGTATTTGCTCAATCTGCAAATGTTTTGGCATGTCCCACGGAAAAATAAGAGCTAAACCCTGCGTGAGTCTTAGGAATGCCAGTGCAGTGCTGTGGAGTTCATCATTCACTCTCCTTTCCCTATCTGCCTGGTTTCCCATCATCAAATGGGCTGAGCTGTGGAAATGATGTCTTAAGTTTTAGCTTTTACGTTTTTCAGATTTTGTGCTGCCCAGGGGTGCAGTTCTGAGCCTCATATTAAGTGCTAGTAAGCTCTTTTCACAGAGCAGGGAGACAAAACAAATCCTTTTCCTGCTGCACACCAAGGACAACTTTCAGCCCCAAAAGCACAAACAAGGGTGGCTGAAGGGAGGAACAAGAAGGATGGGACCTCACAACCTGAAGCTGGAACTGAACAATTAAACCCCAAGATGCAAATACACCAAAACTTATAAAAATGTGAGACCTCATGATGGGTCAGCCATTTTGTGACCATTTTGGGTCCACCTTGGGTGCAGCCCTGGTCAGGCCCTGTCCTGCCCAAGGTGGATCCTGGAGGCCTTTCAATAAATCCCTACTTTATTCTCCGGCTCTGTCCAGTCTCTGTTTCAGGTCAGCCTTCTCAAAGCATCAGAACAAAGTGGTGATTTTCATTTTCTGTGCCCCATTTTTGGTGCCAGCCAAGTGGCTCAAAGAGAAGGTCTTAAGGAATGGCAGAGCTGTGGCAAGACTTATCTTCACAATGCATTTCTCGGACATTAGAATGTTTTTTGTGTTCTAGAGAGCTCCAGGCTGGTCTGTCCAGCATTCACTGCCTGTTGGTTCATAACACAGCTTAGTTTGGTTTACAGGCAAAAATGCATCTTAATTTTCCCACTCAAGGATAAAGCACCGTCCTTCCCTGGCTGCCAGAGGTAACTTACCCTTGGCTGAAAGAAGTCTTCTACAGTCAGAGATCCTGGTGTGTCTGTGCTCTGCATGCAGTCAACTACCCAGCTGGATTTTGTACAAAAATGGATTAAAAGAGGCAGGCATGGTGATAATTAGATCAATGGTTTCTAGTGCTTCTGTTGCTCTGATTTTCAAAAGGCTGGGATCACACCATCAGAGCAGCAAGAGCTGAGGTGAGGAACACCCAGTGCTTGTCCTTGCCTCCACAAGACTCCAGAGGCAACACAGTAAATTTTTATGGACCTCACTTCCAGGTCCAGTTATGGCACTGGTGATTGGGCCACCAGGTCCTTCCTCATCAGCCTCCAGCTGAAGGTGATGGTGAGAGCATAAAATAAGAGAATATGCTGGTCTAAGATTTTTCACAAGAGGTTTTTGAAGGAAGAAGCAGCTGGAGATAGAGAGTGGGCACTGGTGACATGAGCAAGGCTACAACAGAGGAGTAATCAAGAAAAGAATGAAACTTTAGGCCAGA
Organism: Illadopsis cleaveri; assembly: GCA_013399915.1. Classification (NCBI taxonomy): domain Eukaryota; kingdom Metazoa; phylum Chordata; class Aves; order Passeriformes; family Timaliidae; genus Illadopsis; species Illadopsis cleaveri. Next base: position 36,301 of record VXBB01024018.1, read on the forward strand.
GAATGGCTGAGCTGCTAGAAAATCTTGGTCTTGGAAACAGCTGATCAACAGCCTTGGGACACTGCAGGTGAGGACTCTTAAAATGCCAAACTTTCCTGGGAGTCTGGAAGCAGGAAAAGGTATTTTGAGACAAGATGGGAATGTGTGGTCATGTAACTAAAGGCTGGTGTTGGAGGAAAACAACACCTTACTGAATATCTGGAGGCTCAGGTGAAAAAAATAGTCATAGGATTATTTGGAGTTGGAAATTTTGAACCCAATTAACTTCCTACTCTGAGGAAAGACAGGGAGGGCAAAAGCAGCCACTTGTGAGATTTTGCTGCCAAGGAGCAAAGCAGGGTCAGACTTCATGATGGTGTGGACCTGCCCCTGTGCCACCAGACTGAACCAGTCAGCTTGTACAAATGTGCTTCTGAACGCCAGTTGGAAAACTGCTCTGCCTTTCAAACATTCCTTCTTGCTCTCCTTTCTTTCATTGTTATTGTTTTAAGTCAAAGATGTCATTTCTAGATGTTCTTGACTGATGCACATCCAGTGTTTTGCACGCTGTGCCTGGAGTCTCTGTGATTTTTTGCATGGCAACAAGATTACATTTATACAATTAATTAACATTTGCTTGACCACTTTTATCCAATTTCTTTCTCTAGCACATAAAAGAGAACCTGACATAAATTTCTCTTTCAAAACAATTGACTTAGCAACTGCTGACCTTCTGTTCTGTCATTCTGAGGATTGATTGGATATTGTTGAATTGTTTCATTCTGCAGTAATTAAACATAAAATTAATTATGCTAGTAACCTATTATTTCTTTGAACCAAGGACTAAGTCATTTGTTTTTGCTTGGTTACTCTGCGAGTTTTAACATCAGACAGCAAAACCTTGCTGTTACAAACAAACTAAACAGTATAAAGGGAGCAATTTAATAACCAAAATAAAATATAAAGACTTCTAATTTCCGTATGGCTGGCCTATTGCATTAGGTTAATATAATTTGATCTATAAATCTTTTAAACCTTATGATTTTGTAATTTAAACATTTCCTGGATGGCTAATCATGCAGGGAAAGAATAATAATAATAAAAAAACCCCCTAAAACCTAAACCAAAACACGAGCCAAAAATATACCTCAAAAGTAGATTAAAAGATTAGATAGGAGGAGCGTTTGTGGAGAACTTGGTGAGCCCCAGTATGTCTGAATATTTCTGGTGCTTGCTGTCTGCCTGCCTTCAGTCTGGTGCTGATGCAGAATTTCCTTTGTTATGATGAGAGTGTTGTTAGATGTTTACATTGTTTACATTGTATTTGGTGTAGAAAGGAACATCAGCATGACAAGTCGATATTATCAAAATGTATGTGCTCATAGACACCAAAATAGTATTTTGTGGTTTTCATTAGCATGGCCCATATTAATTCAATTAACACGATTGAAAGTTACACCATACCACGAGGCAGATACTGAGCCCAGGCTTATTACTCCCCCATGGGCTGTAAAATACTCTGGCTGACAAAAGGGGTGCAGGTTTGGGCGTGTGTGTGTTTTTCTAGTTGCAAGTTCACCTGTGTGCTTTGCCCCCGAGCTGGTGGGGAGACTGTGGTGATGACCCTGCACAAGGCAGAATGTGGGAAAATAAAACTGGGTAACCACGTGGCTCCAGTGGCAGGTGAGCTTTTCCCAGGGTCATGTACCAAGTGAGAAGTGGTTTTTCTCCTCTTTCAGGGTCACCAGCAGCTTCCCAAGGCTTTGCCTCCAACACCAGCACAGCCTGGGAGGTTTTAGACTTCACGTTGGAACACTGGAAACAAATATTTGATGTTTGTGGTTACCAGCACGAATTCTGGAGGTGGCCTCGGAGGTTGGCTCTTCACATCCCTGATTCCAGTTGCCACCAACAGGGCCATCACTTAGGCTCTGCTGCCATGCAAGGAGAAGGACATCAAGGAAAATGCTCCTATGCCTTTGTCTCCCTGCTCTTTTGTGTAGCTGCCTGCTTTGCTCACACCCAGAGCCAGCTCTAATGGAGTCCTGCAACATCTCCAGGTTGCTCTGTGTGTGTCTCTTTGTTCCTCTCCTATTTCCTCTCAGAACAATTTTTGCTGGCAGCCAGCTTTTCATGATGCTCGAATCTGTCTGAAGTAGAGATAAACTCCTGTGCTGTGACAAGGCATACGTCAGAGATGTGGGAATCTTGGACATAAATGACTTTTTAATTGTATGACTCCACACAGCCCACTGCTGAAAGATGTGGTGGGCAGGAGAGAGCAATCCTTTACAAACCAAACACAGATACCAATATATGAGCCCTTTGTTCTTGCTCCCCTGCCCTGAGGCAAGCAATACACTCAGGTCTGTGGACATCAAGCCTAATTTGATCACACTTAGCCCAGTGAAACTATATTGACTTCAGTGGAGACACTGCTTTCCAGTGATATAAATGAGAGCTAACTAGTTCTCGGGGGCAGTAGCTATTACCACTTGGGTTAAGAGCAGCATGCAGAAGTGATAGCTGCCTGTTTGTCATCAGCTGAGAAATGCCTGCTTTGTGGGCATGTCTTTCAAGGCTCATTTGTCACCTTGGTGTGGAGGAATTTTGGCCAATGAGTTGTGTCTCAAGTGCCTTAGCATTTCTGTGGGAATGGTTTGATTAAAGTCCCTGCTGTTGGCTCATAGTTCAAATGTGCAGTCTTGCTGCCTGCAGGAGTAATGTGGAAAATTTTCTGAAGGATTCTGTTTCCTAATAATCTGGGGTTTTTTTCAAGACTTTGACCTGTGCTCAGTCTGTGTGAGATCAGTCATCCCTGTCTGTATTAAAGGGTCTTTGGTCCTCCCCAGGCTCTGTTGGCTCCCACCCGTTCCAGTCCCTGAGCTCCATCATGCTCCCTGCTTTTTAACCTTAAAGCTTTATCTGTTCAGGGTAGCCTCAAAGATGCTGTTACTCTATAACACCCCATTTGTGAGTTTTCTATGGAAAAAGCCTGTGCCATAATCTTTATCTGCTTTCAAACTCACAATTATAATTTAATTTAAAAAATCAGATTTTCAAAGCTTTATCCTTACCAAGAGAACTGCAGGGAACTTTTTAGCATCCTTTCTGGACATAGGTACCCATTTTTTTTTCAGTTTACTGTCCTCAGCAAGGAGCTGGAAGCTTCTTGAGATAGTTCAAGCAGTATTTTTTTTTGAGATATGATAGATGAAGAAAACCTTCTGCAGCTTTTGGATCTCTAGTCTCAAGAGCCATCTCTTGTGCTTAGAAAACCTTTTACATGACAAAGATTTGCAGCATGGGGCTGTGAAGTTCTACCTGGTTTTTTTCCTGGATACTACAGCCCAGATAGTGCTGGTTTTGATATATTTCAGCCTCTGGCCTTGGCATCTTGAAGGGTTTGATCCTGATGATCCCTTCTGCAGCCAACCAGCAGGGTATGGAGAACTGAATGTTGAGCATCCTTGTGCCCACCTGCCCCGCACACTCTGTTCCACATCAGTCTGCTCCAGCTGTGCATGAACAGCTCTGCAGTGAGTTATGTGTTCCAGCTGACTATTGCTGGTTATAAACCTGGAGTGATTTTTCATGGCCAGGCCTTCTGAAGCTGCTCTTGGTGTCTTACTTGATGATGGGAGGAACGAAACATGTTAGAAGTTTTCTCACAGGGAGTTCACTTGCTGCTCCTTATGGAGCCCTTATGGCTTTTATGATAAAAGTCCTGACTCTGGGGCTGACCTGACCCTGATTAGAGGGGGGAGCAAAGCTTGAACCAAGGCATGCACATTGCTGAGGTCAGAAATGGAGAAGAACGAGGTACAAAATGATTTTTAGCAAATATAGATCAGAGTAGGTTTGTACCACTGACTGAAGCTGGGACAGGGCAAGTGAAATCAACACAGGACAACACAGAGAGCAGTAGTAATAGTAGGAGGAATGCTTTCAGAGTGAGCAAGTAGTGATTTCTATGACTTTTCTAGCAGAAATTGGCAATTGATTTTTGTCGCTATTGGATAAATGATTGCAGGAAAATACTGGTTAAGGTGACAGCTGGGTTTTGTGTCAGAGCAATGACTAAGCATGGGCACTGAGATCCAATCATCTGGTGTTTAGACTTAATTGTGCCACATTACAACTGCCCAACCCTCCTCATATCAGGTGTTTTGCTTTCTTGCTCTCTAGACTGAGTTTTCTTGCTTGTACTGATGGGAATGTTGAAGGTTGAGTCTTCTAACCTGACCTCTGGACCACTCAGGCAAGCAGCTGCTGCATCCTTCCTCATGGTCCTCGTGATGGAAAAGCTCATGTAACATTTTACCAGACGTGTTTATGGAGATGAGAAACCAGGCCACTCATCCTCTTCTTGTTTTGTATTTAGTTTCCCACTGGTAGTGGAAACTTGAGGAAAGAACAACTGCTTGAGCAAACCTGCTCTGAGAACAAAGCACCTGAGGTTTCCCTCTCATGATGGGTGGCTCCAGGAAAAGTCAGCTTCACATCAAACAGTGATGTCAATGGTGCTCCAAAGTGGACAGAGAGAGACCTCAGTGTTGCCATGTGGCGCTGATGTTTTCAGGTTAAGATGGGAGGATTAAGGAATTTTACTCAGCAATTTGAGATGCTTTGTTAAGAACGGAGGAGATTTGAGCTGCTTTGTTCTCAAAACACATGTTAGTGAGAAAGCAAACAGGCACTTAATCCTGATAGACAGCAGAACTTGACATCAGTTTGTCCCTGGAGAAGTGACCAGGAGTTCCCCATGCCCAGCTAAAATGGTAATTTCTTCTTTTTTCAGGAGCTTTCTGTGAATCCTCACACTCAGGGCTGCACACCTCCATGACAGGACAGCATTTAAAGCCCCACACAGAAGGTGACAAAATGGTTACTGAACAGGGCTAAAATACGTTCTAACTGAAGGTCATGTCTTCAGTCTTAAACAGGACTGTGCCAAGGAAAAAAAAAAAAAAAAAAAAAGGAGCTGATAATTTTCCTGTTTGGGACTTTGGCTGGTTTCCTGTAACAATAAAAATATAGCAGTCGACATATAGACAGCTGAGTATATACACGCTTGTATACTGCCCTCTGACACAAATGTTAATGTCTAATATAGATCTTCCAGGTTCTTTTAAACATCTAGTTACATTTTGAGGTCGTGTCCTCAGGGGTCATTGATGTAAGCGTGTTTGCAGAGAGAAACAAACAGCTCATTGAATTTGGTTTCCCGCTTTAACATACATCAGTGAAATTAAATACGCCGCGTTAGAATGTCTGGCAACAAACCCATTTTCTGATGTATAAAATTTGACTTTTCCCCTCTGTGTTTATGTCATAGCTAATACACAAAGATAAAGTGCATATACTATGCTCTGCATATTTACTGAACTTTGGCAAGTCACTAAGAGTCAGTACTCAAATCAAATAAGAGCCACCCGATTTATAAAACACCCTTCTAAACTAATCTTATTATATTAAAAAGGAACTCTAGGTTGATACCAAGCCAATCAATAACTCATGCTTCCCACTGTTCAGCAAATATCAACTATCCCTTTCTAATCTTTGTGTTTTGCCACCATTGCAAATCCGTTGTGAGAAGCTGCCCTCATGTATTACTTAAATAAACAATGTAAATGCACCCAAACAAGAATAATCTCTGTACATGCTTATTTTCTCTGCAGGCACTGAGTGTCAGAGCATCTTAGTTTTGTAAAGGGATCTACTCCAGGTAATTCGATTAATCTTCCAATTTGTTTATCCTCAATTTGTAGCTGGCATTACTTTTTTTTTTTTTTTTGCATTATTCTGCTGTCACCTACTAGCCTATACACACCAATTTGGAGGAAAGAATTACTTATACTGGGAAAAAGAGTTGGCTTCTGTTCAAATGTTTCTAAAAGATCTCCCATTTTCCTCCCAAAACTGCATTTGTTTGGGAATACTCCATAACCTGTACAGGGTTGATTTAAATTCTTTTTGCTCTTCCAAATTTCCAGAGAGCATTAGGGAAAAAAAATCGTTAAGTTTAGGAGGCTAGGAAGCTTGGAAGTGGCTAGGAGGCAAAGGAAAATTTCATTTTTCTTTTTAAATTATCATAAGAAAGCTAAATTGGTAATGGTATAAATTCAAGAGTCTTATCAGTATCACCATTTATTCCTTGTAAAGAGCATGGGAAACCTGGCAGTGGTGTAGCAGGATCTGAATAAGAGAACAGCAATTTACTAATTCCCTTTTAAAGGCTAACAGAGTTCCCAAACACAGCTTTGGCACCCTGCTTGATTCAGTTGCTTCATGCTTCTATGAAGGTTTATTGACTATATAAGGATCAAACAAGGGGTAAGCTGAAATCAGAAACACAGTATTCATTCATTTAACTCTGCTCTAATAGAGTAAATTCAGGGTGACTCAAGGGACACAATGTCTTGTAAAACATATGTACTTAATATAAGGGTCATAAAATTTATTAAATTAAAAGCTAGGTTAAAAATAGGAAGAAAATTTATGCTGCTGTCTAAACGAGCCATAATTTCCCTTTGGCCTTTTACTTTCCACCTAATAAGGGTTCTAGGTTTTGTTGGGTTTTGGGCTTTTTTGGGGTTTTTTTAGTAGTCAACTGGTAAAATCTTCATGGTTCACGTGTGAATGCAAGTCACTCTACCAGGTGAACTGGTATGCTAAACAAAGAAGAGGAGGTGTGGCCAGTTGGGAGAATATATTGCATCATGGTTGATGCATGAAAACCTGTAGGTATCCATTTATTATTTTGGAAGGAAGAGTCACTTGCTCTAAGCCAACAGAGCACAATGGACAAAAAAAAAATCTTTTTTGGCCTTAAGGCTGACAAAACCCCAAAATTTTGTTTTATCTCTCCATCAAGGTGCCCCATTGCTGGTGGGATGTCAGCCAGGAGCCTCTTGATTAAATCATGGGTTGTTTGAGAAGACCCTCTTGTGTGAATGTTGAAGGGTTGCTGGAACAAATGCTCTGGGGACTGTGAGACACTGAGAATCCCCTCCTGTCCTTGACAGATGTATCAGCAAACCCCAAAGTGCTCAGGTGAAGTCAATGTAATTATCCTGCAGTCCTGCAGCATGACAGCAGAATTTAGCTCCCTCGATCAAGACAACCATTTTCTATTAGAGGTGTTGGGGAGGTGGGCTGGAAATAAAGCCCTGTGACCTAAATCCTCCTCTCTAACCCCTAAGAAATCAAAGTGATGCTGGCCATCCTTGACTCATGACACTGGCCAGACCATTTTGTAACTGAGAGCTCTGCAATGTTTGCTCAATGGCATAAGCTGTTAGAGGAAGGATGTGAAAATCCTGTGTGTGCTAGAAGCCCACCCTTTCCCCCTGTTTTTTTGCACCACAGGATAACACAACCAGCCCCAATTCCCATCCCCTGTGTGCTATGAAGGCTCTTTTTTTTTTTTTTTTTGCGTGCTGTTTAAACACTTTCTGCGCCCAAATCTGTCACCCGTGACCTCATTAAGTTGCATTTAATCACACAAGGGATGCCCATCAGGCCTAACCCCATCATTTCCTGAGGAATTTTCCCCTGATTTACTTAATAGCTCTCAAACACTAAGCGGGAGACCTCCGGGTGCTGTTCCCTGTGCACGTTGGGTTTACTGGCATTCGTACTGAGCTTTAAATAAACACTGTTTTGCAGGCACACTTGTTTTGAAAAATAAACTTCTGGGCAGAGAGAGCTGGCTCACATCAGAGCCAGACTGGTGGCGATTTGGCTCTCCCCAGCAGATGGGAAGAGGTCAGGGT
>VXBB01024018.1:44538-62287 GCA_013399915.1 Illadopsis cleaveri
CACATATAAAAATATATAAAATATATATATATAAATATTCATATAAAATTATATGAATATATAAATATATAAATATATGCCTATGTGTCTATGAATATGCACACCTGTGTTTGTGGCCCACTGGTTTGCTGCCATTTAGGGGAAGGAAAAGTGCAATAGGGTTTATTTAGGAGGTTCTACTTTGAGGACCACCACTGTGCCCTAGTGTTGATCTTCCACAGAAGACACCAGGCTTGGTAGCACAGTGTGCAGCCAGTGGAATCAATGCAGAGGGAAATATTTACCCCATGCATTATCTTACACTATATGTGGCCTTCCTCTGAGAGACCTCAGTTTGATCACCAGCAGTACCTTGTCCTGACATTTCTAAGATGTATTTTAGAGCTGACCTTTCAGTCCTGCTGATAGGATTACACCATATTCACCATCACCATGTTTGGGGCTGTTTCTTTCTTTTTTTTTCCCCACTACAGAGCTGGGCCACTGTGGTGGATAAATGGGAAACCTCCCCTGTCTGCCACATCACTTAAATTATATTCTTCACTTAAATTATTGAGACAATTTATGAGGTGAATGAGATGAATGACACCCAGTTATTTTCTTTGGTCATTCTCAATAGCCAGCATTGTCTAAAACTGCTACTAAAGTCGTGCCCATGCTGCTGTACCTCGGGAGGAAGTTTGGAGTTTGGCAGTCCTGGAGAAACCAAGTGGATGGCAATGGGTGCCTTTCTGTTTTTCAGATCAGAGGCATCATGTCAAAGCAAGGTGTTCAAATTTCTGAAAAGACAATCCTTTGAGAGCTCTGGGGCTAGGCTACAATGTGAATCGTTTGTCTGTGGGAAGGGTCACCAATTAATTAGCAGTTTTAGTTAAAAAAAAAAATTTCAACTGGCAGCCCTTCTGAAATTTAAGCACATTGTTCATGGTGTAATTATAGATGAAATATTAGAGAAGTGGACTAATTACACACAATGCACTTGAGCCCAATTAAAATAGCATCTGCAGTGAACGTAGGGGTATTCTCTTTCGCTAATAAGAAATACTTTCTTAACAACAGAAAATAAAATAGCTAAATTGGATATGCAGTTGAGATTATAAATATCCTATTAGCATATAAAATGAGGATTAACCTTATTTAATCACTGCTTGCTTGATCATCAAAAGTCATGTTTCACCTCTATAATGTAGCTGTATCCTCTCTGAAGAAAAAAAAAAAGCAGCATATTAATAAATTTGGCTAATTAGGTGCTTTTTCTCATCTGCTCAATGGAGCTGGTGGAGCAAACTGGCTGCCCCTGAGCACTTTGGCTCTTTCACATCCTAAAGTTTAGGCTCATTTCTAGTAGACATCTATTGATGAAGATGCTAGGGTTTAAGCAGCTCGGTGGGTGATCATACCAAGGACGACTTCGAACTGTGAAGCTGTTGGGGAGGAGAAAAAGAAAAAAGACAGGGATAAAGAAAAGCACTTAATTTAAGTTTCATCCAGCGCAGAATAAAGCTCTGCCTTAAACATCACCGTGTGAGGGCCTGTTCTGATTTCAGAGGCTGGAGCAAGTTGGTTTGTTGAGGGTTTGTCACCGCCCTCAGGTGTCCCCGAGAGCCAGCTGGCGCTCGGAGGAGGAGAGGGAGAGCAGTGGGGAGAGGTGCTGCCCGCCAGCTGGCAGCTTGGCTGTGCTGAAGCTGGGCAAAGGGGCAGTGAGGGAAGCAGCCTGACCTCCACTCCCTGCTATAAATATTCAGGATGCACAAAAAGCTCGAGCTCTGAGCCAGGAGAGGGGTTTGGATCCGTGATTTCGGGATATTTTCTGTCCGCGTCCCGTAGGGAGTGGGTCCTGCGGTGGTGCTGCCTGTTGTATCTGAGGATGGCTTGGCAGGTTTCAGAGCTGGGCTTATTTACAGAGCTGCTCTGCCTCTGGCTCCATCACAGCATCCTTCTGTTAGGTCTGTGTGTGGTGGAAAATAGTAGCAAAGCCATGGTGGAGCAGGAGCAAGCCTATGAAATATGGGCATGGTTTGATGTAACCCCGTGCAGCTCTGCTCCCTGGTCGTGCACTGTTTCCATTAGTGCCTCTGTGTTTTCCTGGCATGAGGGCCAGTGGCTGATAGTTTGCAGAAGCTGAGTTTTAAATGTGCCTGTTGACATATTCCCAGAGGAAAGGCTTGAGTAATGCCATCCTCTCTGGGCTGAAGCAGGGCCCTGCAGCACTGATGGCACGTGTTAGAGGGCTGGTAGCTGTAATACGGGCTCGTGGCTCCTTGGATAAAGGTGAATTTTACCCCCTGCCACTTGCCTTATTCCCAGGGACCAGTTCAGCTTTTATTTCATCGTGAGTGTTCAGTTTTAATCTAAAGGTGGACCCAAACCCAACCAAAATGAGCCCAAGTCCTGCCTCTGAAAATACTTGGTACTGCAATGCCTGAAGAGATTTTCTTGGCAAGGGTGAAAAAGAGGATAGTGGCACAGAAAGTCCCATGTTTAATTCCAGCTTCTCTTTTGTGATTTGTCTCCACCAAGCTACGCTGAAGCATCAGCTGCCTGTGTCCTGTCCCTAGGCAGAAGTGTGAATTTTCCCCTCTCTTCCACAAACACTAGTCAAGTGCACCGAGGGACAGTGGTTTTATTTATCGTATTCAAGGAGCCACAATTGGATGTTTCACAATAAACTGGGCTCAGCCTGTGATTTACAGTAATGGGGAAGAGCACTCTGCTGGCATGGCCCTGGTGTTGCCAAGTCTTGTGATGGTTGCAATGATTTTTCCTTACTGCCACAGAGCCTGGAGCAAAGTGTTCATAAGCATTTCAGCTTGCTTTTTTCTTTCTTTCTTTTTTTTTTTTTTTTTTTTTTTTTTTTGTAAANAAAAAGTTTTTAAAAATATTTGCTTTTTTTTTTTTTTTTTTTTTTTTTTTTTTTTTTTTTTTTTTTTGTTGGTAGTGGCAATGGAAGGCTTTGTTTTCTTGTATTAAGAGCAGCCTTCCATCCCTTAGGGCAGAGCAAAAGAGCTTGGAAGCATGTTCTCAGTGTCTTCACAAAGACTCAAAAGGCAGTATGAATTTTTTTTATTTTATTTTTTTTTTGAAAGGAACCCCCAGTTTGTTTTCCCACGATTAGTTTAAGTCACTCTGGCATGAGTTCATATCCTTTCTTGCCTGATTCATGGAGGCTGGAGAAGGGCAGCAGTAGCAGAAGCCACAGCAGCTACCTCCACAGGGCTGGAGGTGGGGTGACACTACCAAATGAGGTCTGCAGGGGAGTTTGGAGCTAATAGGGTAGACATACACCTTTTGCTGCTTCTGTTCCTATCTTTAAATCTCATTATTACTTATATTTCCAGGGTTTGTATCCATTTTTATCTAACCTGCAGGAAGAGGGTTAAAGGAACCTGAAGCGTAAATGTAGCTCGAAATATTAAAATCAATCTTGTGGTGGTCCTATTTCTGTTCTTTTCAAAACTCTCACTTCCAGTGACTCCTGGCTGTGGCACAGGCCACCTTCTCATTTGTAGCCTGCCACTTTCCCCCTCCTCTCCTTTTGGTGCTAGAAATCACATTCAACTAAACCCTTCAGAGGAACACGGGAGGCAAATTGAAAGTGACTGGGAATAAAATAGACTTTGCCATGTGGGGGGATTTGAGGTGTTATACTGTAGGGGAGGGCTGTGGGTGAAGTGACTGAATCCAGAAACATATGGAGAATGGAAAGGTCTGTGGGTGATCGTAACATCAAAAACATGAAATGAAGTCAGCTGCTGTGGTAGAAATGCAAGTTCAGGGACTCTGCTGCAAAGAAATTAAGGAAAATACAAGTGGGAATGAGAAACATTTTTCTGGCTTTCATGGCTATTCATATGGCAAGAAACCTCTCTTTGGGCTCTGGTTTTAAATTGTTTGTGTTTTTTTTTCATTGATGCTATAGTCCTAAATCATGGTAATATTCCTGGGCATAGAAAAGATAACTTGGGGGACTCTAGTTTCCATGACAGGAGAATTAAACGCTGCTTTCAATGTAGCTGCAGCCAAAATTCTGCCTTTTTTTCCTCCCATCGTGAGCACTGATTCATTGGGCAAACCCACCATTAACAGCAGCTTTTTGCCTCCCAAGGTGGGCCAAAGAGTCAAACCAAAACCAAAGCTGGCAGTTGACTTTTATCCACTTATATCAAATTAGGGGAAGCCTCGGCTCTTCATGTCCCCTTATTCCCTGCAAAGAGGGAGAGTTTGGGAAGTCTAAAATCCCTGGGTGCCACAGAAATGTTGGTTTTGGGTCTGATTCCCTTCAAAGAGATCATTCATCTTGCTTCCCATTCAGCCATCAAAAAATGAAGCGGCCCAGTTTCCAGGACCCTTTGAGATTTTTCTCCTTCATGCTCAGACCCTGGAGCAAGAAGAGCTACTGTCCCTTCCGTGCTGCAGAGGGGAAAAATTTCAGCCACCTCATTAAGATGCCTAAATTGGGCTTAGGAGTAATTTACAGCCCTAGCCCTGGCTGCCATGACTGGTTGTCACTTCTCATCATCCCCTCCAGATCTTCAGGGGAGGTTTACACAGCAATTCAGCTGCAGCCTGGAGTTGCTACATTAGGGGTGAAGGGTCCCCTTGCGACGCTGGATTGTTTTATGGGGGAAAGCAGAAACCAAGATGCTTCACTGGGAGGGGGTGGGCCAGAAATAGGTTTTTCCAAAGGAGATCAAAGGAGGCAAGAGGAGGGGACTGATTTTCGGCAAGCACAGGGCTCATCTCGCTACCTCTGTGCTATAATTCAAGGCTTGTTTTCAAGACCCATCACACAATTTTTCCCCTAACAGGATGGTGGAGGGGGGGAGTGTGGGGAGGAGGACTTGGTTAAATTGTAAATGAGTGTTTCTTCAAGCGCTCCGAGGAAATATGTTCTTTCCCCGTAGAGCCTATACATTATTTTCATGTAGTTACAGGGCCTCACATTTCCTGGAACTATCAACCAGACCTTAATTCTCCTCACTAGACATCCCTTTAAAATTGTGGAGCTCTCTTAATCAACCTTTGTATCAGCAGCAAATTTGCAGTATGACCTAATTTGAAAGATGTCCTGAAGTGCTGACTCAAAGGGTTGGTGAATAAAAGCCAGTCATTGCAGCCGTGACACTAATGTGATGCAAAACAAAATCGAGTTGCATCAGCTGAACATTAGTTTGCAAGAAAAAAAAAAAAATATTAGTGATTGAAGCCACTTCCTGGTCATCTTTTATTTATACTCATGAAATTTATACTTCTTGGGGTCTGAGATGGCTCTAAAACAAACTTCTGGAGGAGAAGCACGAAGAGGCTCTTAAATGGTGAAAAATCCCAGTCGGGTCTATACATCTAAGCTGCATCATTGGCACTTCATAATCTCCCTCTCTTCTATAGAGCAGGAGGCAGACACATTATTTTAGAACTTTTATTAAAATATTTATACAGCAACAGATGAAAATCCTCATCCTAATATGTCTCTTTTTGCGTTTTTCGATTGCGTTCCAAGTCTTTATCTTTTTTTTTTTCCCTTCTCTAATTGAAACGCAGACGATACTCCTTCATTCTCTGGATAAGCAACTGTCTCAAAATGACTAGCAGTTACTTTGGGACTCAAAGAAATAAAAAGGAAAGAAGGGATTTGGGCCAGAAAGTTTATGGGGGGGAAAAAAAACCAACCATCCCTCACAAAGCAAGAAAACCCCATTCCACCATAGTTTTATTTAATGTCTCCAAAAAGAAAAAGTGAGTATAAATTATTGAGGTTTTTTTCTTTGCTATGATTTTTCGGGGACATTGTTTCAATTTTTTTTTTTTTTCTGTTTTTCCCTTTAGCTTCTCTTTTTCATGCTTTTTAAAGGAAACTTATTTGAGCTAGAACAACCTGGCCAGAGAGGAACAGAGTGCATTTCTTTGCAAATATTTGACAAATATTGGCTGCTAATTCACACTCTGAAGGATTACTGAAGAATCTAGGGATGAATCAACTCAGCAGAACTATTTTTCCCTGCACTTTTTTTAAACATTATTTTACTTTTAAATTGAAATATCAATAATGCAAATCGTCTAATATGTGCTGATAAAATGTCTATGACTTTCCACTGAAGTGTCTGAAAACCGGATACACACAGACACATAGAACAAGGGAGACAGGCCATTAATTTAAAATTTAGAGGACCAATAAGTTTTTGATAGCAATGGGTTACTGTGCTAATGATTATTTAACTTGCTTCATGTAGGGTTAAGTGTGTATGGCTATGTAAAGTGCAGCTCCTTATTGAAGTGAGACAATTTTGCCTCTGAAATGTTATATTCAAAGCAGGGGGAAGAAAGCAGCCAGATTATAAAAAACAATTTCTATATGATGGCAAATTTCAAGCAATTGTGGAGCAGGAGCTGCTACAGTTACAGAAGTAAATTTTGCTATTGCAGGAAAAATAAAAAAAAAAAGAAGCAACCATACACAAAACCGAAATATTTCTGAGTTTCCTCTCTGCTTCCTCTTAGAAGTTGCTCTAGTATGTATTTATTGAAGGGTGCAAGCATAGAACAGGGAACGTGGCTGGATGTTTTACCTTGCTGTTATTCTCCTAATTATTCTCATCCTTTCTCTTTGTTTGCCTTAATATTCTATTTCTTTAAAAATTTTTTTATCTTTTACTTATTCTCAAGATGTGTGTTACCACAATAAGACACCATGGGATCTGGGGTTTGCTTGTGTCTTTTTGAGCTTGAAGGGACATCTTACTATAGACATATAATTCAAGACTGTACATGTTATTCCAGAAAACGCTGATCATTTTTTTTTCAAGTAAAAGGTAAGTTAAAAAAAAAAAACAAAACCCAACAAACCTAAAAGTAGCAATAAATGTTTGATAGCCTGTAAATGATTTACAGACTTTTTTCACTCCAGCACTCTTCAAGTACAGTATATTTGTGTTTTTCGTGTTGTTTATTTTGTCTTTCCAAAGGGATTGCACTTGCTAACCTCCCAATTTTGGGTTGTTTATTCTTTATGTGGCTGACTCCCTCACAGTGCTGCCATTTGTGAGTATTTTGCGTCCTTCAGCCCTCCTAGGAAGTTGTGGGTAGGAATGCTCTAAACCTGCTCATAGTTTCCTTTGGGGAGAGGATGGCAAAGTAACAGCTAATGATCTGGAAGTTAGCTGGAATTCAGAGACAAACACTAAACATAATATATCTATCTACCTATATATATATAAAAGAGATTTTTTTTTTTTTCCTAAAAAAAGAAGGGAAAAAAAAAAAAGCAATGAAAATTTATGACCTTAACATTCCTTCAGGGTCAAGCAATTTATCAAATTCTCTCACTTTCTGGTTTCAATTACACAGCTATTGTGGAAGGAACTTATTTTAGCAGGTTCATTTGCCTCAGTAGGGAATACAGGACTTTGGCCTAATGCTTCACCTTTAGTGCAGGCCATTTGAGCCTTAGAACAAATACCAATCATCACTCTTAGGGGGGAAAAAAAAAAAAAAAAAAGGGTAAAAAAAAATAAGCATTGGTATGGCCTGTTGGAATGGGGTTTCTGTCAAGGTAAACGGTTGTCGGCAATGACTGTGGTAGAGTGGCGATAAATCCCATTTTATTGCTGAAAAATTCCAGCTTCTCTCCATGCCTGACAGCTCCCCACATTCTCGTACCCATTTGGGCAATTTCTGCACTCTGTCCATCTGGTTCTTATTACCTCTCAACCTGCCAGTGTCTGATCCAGAAAAAGTGCAGGTCAAAAACGGGGGAAAGAAACCAAGGTGATGGACAAAACAGAAAGAGAGTGATTGAGGGACCAAGTCAGGCTTCCTGTTCCTCCCTCCCCAGCCAAGAAAATGTGAGTTTGAGTGGAATAAACAAATTTAAGAGAGGCTATTAGCTTGATTATGAAGTTGCTGTCAACGTCCTTAAAATACAAAATTAAAGAAGTATTAATCCATATGCTCCAAGCTTTGGTATTGCCACCAAATATTTGCCCACGACCCTGATGACATATGCCTAAGTAAAACCTTTCTGGAGAAGTGGGAAAAGCCAAGACTTCAAATCCTTAAATCTAGTTCTGGTGTGACCATTTCATCTGCAGCCTTTTTCACTGTGCCCTTGGAATTAAGGAGGACAAGACTTGTCTCCAAAGGTTCATTTGGGGGTTGCAAATTGTTTTAGGAGGGCATCAAAAGTATAATTAAATTGCAATTTGAAAAAAAAAAAAAAAAAGCCCAACCCAAAGTAAAAGTTAGGCTAGCTTCTTAAAAGAAAAATGAAAAGAAAGTTTTTATTTCCCTGCAAGTTTTGGACATATTACTGAACTCAAGCCTAAGTTAGAAAGTCCTCAAAACTCCCTACAATAAGTAGAGGGAAATCTGATAATTTTTAAGAATTTAAAAATCAAACAAACTAGCCCAGAACAACTGGGCTGTCAATAAGCCAAAACAAAAAACCCATGGGAGCACTTGCTCTCCTCCCAGCTAAAATATTTTGTGTGGTATTTGTCAAAAAACCTCCTCGTGCTATCAGGAGACATGCCCTGATCCACTTTCAATCTCTCCCTTCAAGGGAGCCCAACGAGTTTAATTGCAATTTCTATATTTATTCTGCCTGAAACACCTCATTTCCCACCCAAAATCCTGCTTGCTGTACCTTTTTTCCCCTATAGACCATCACTACTGTGGTCTCACGTGAGCTTACACAGTCTCTTCCCTCATTCCCTGAAGATGCAAGGGAAATTCAACTTTTTGGAGCTAAAAAATCCCCAAAAATCTGACTGAATTCTGAATTCTGAATTCTAAGCAGCAGAAATTCCAGAGTGTGCTCTGTGATCCTTGGGATGGAGGGCTCTGAAGCATCCCACACTGGGTGTCCCATGTATGGCAGGTTTTGCTGACAGGTGTAGTGGTCTGGCACCAAAAGGCTGGAAACTGTGGGAGATATCAGGAATTCTGTCCCCGTGTCTTGTACAAACCTGACCCCCAGAGAAGCTCGAGATGGGGCTCTAACAGTGGAACAAGCCACATTTTTCAGAGGAGCTGGAGGAAGATGTTGCTGTTGAACAAGGAGATAGGACAGAGAATGAGTAGGAAGGAAAAGGTGGGAGGAATTCAAGATCTTGCTCCGGAATGGGTGACCTAAAAACACCACGTGCAAAGCTGTGACATCCAGCTCACCACCTGTCCTTGCAGCTTCTCCCTCTGATGTTGGTGCACCCATTTGAAATAAGAATTTGGAGGAGATAGCTTTGATGGGAAAAGCCTTCCTCTCTGTTACCTTTTGGTGTCTGTCTGTCTACGCTCAGGATTTGCTTGCTTTTGTCCTGGATTAGAGAATTAGATTTTGAAAAGAAATTTATTATTTTCTGCCTGTCTTTTCTCTTTGTTCGGTTGTGGGGGGCACACCATGCAGATCTGGATATTAAGAGTGTGGTTTGAGACACCTACAAACACCTTGGCTTGAAGAACCACTCAGCCACACTGCTTGATTTGCCTGTGGAGCCACAGGAATACAAAAGATGCTGACATGAGGGAAAGCCCCAGCTTGGACAATAAAAATTATGTCAGCATGAAAATGGTTAATGGTGAGTATTATAGCTTCAAAAGACCCCATTGGCTACCCCTTAAAGGATGCCCTGCAATTGTTAAACTCATCAGATGCAACTACCCTTCCTCAGCTAGCCCTTACGTTTGTCTGGCTAACAGTAAAAAAAAAACAAAAAAACCCAAACTATAATAAATCGGTAACATATGTTGCCAGACAAGAATAAGTGATATAAATAAAGAGTCAAGGGACATAGCCCCTCAAGAACAATGTGTAAAGATTTAAACTTCCAATGTATTAGTTAAGCTAGGAACATTTTAGGAGGAACTTGAAAGTGGTGTACTGTTTGTTTATATCATTCCTTCTCTTTTTTTTTTCCCCCCCCCTCTCTTTTTTTCTTCTCTTCAGATTGCATTTTAAATCAAAATGTTCTCCATGACTGACTGCTTTGCAGCACTAGGGTAAGTCCCATTTTTCCACAGCTTAAACAAAAAATATGCCTAAGAAATCTATGCCAGAAAGGCATTTTGCTGCCTTTTGGTTTAGGAAATAAGCACAATGTTGTTGGGAAGACATCCTCTGTTTCTTTTTTTTCCTCTTCTCTTTTAAAATCCAAATATAGAAAATTGTGCATGTGCAAACATAGCTACTACCAAGAAAGCCAATTCACTGTAAAGGTGACAACTCTCCAAACTAGTAATACATTAACAGCTGCAGCATTAAAAAAGAGAATATAACACCAAATATGCTTTGAGACTTAGCTGGATGCTTTATTTATCTTTTATTGAGACATCCTTTGAAAAATGGCATAAAATAAATAGTTTTACAAAACAACAACATAATCAATCTCTAAATGAGAAGATAAATCAAGGATTTCATTAACTGCTGGTAGCCAGTTTAAATTGTAGTCTTGTCCATAATGTCTATCTATCTATGTATGTCCAAGTTATATTAAAAACCTTTAAATGGCTTTGTAATATCAGCTACATCTAGCTATTATAATAATTAATGATACTGTTTTATAAATCAATATATGTATTCTTGATAAATTCATATCCAGTTAATGGTGTAATTTAAATAAAAAATTAACGTAATAAAGGACATACTGGAATAAGCAGGAAATCTTTAAAGGTTAAGAGGCAAATTTGTCTAAATTCTTTTTTCCTGGTACCTATTTTTTGAGAAACCCTCCATTGAAATGCAGCAGATAGCAGGCTGGCTCTCCGGATTTCTCTCTCGCCATTAGTTTTGTTTTAACAGCACCCGGTGAGTTTTTGCAGCCGAAGGAAGAGGGAAAACCCCTTCAGCAGCAGGAACAGTTTCCTCCCTGGTTTCTCATTCCGCTGCAAATCTACAAACAAAAACAAAAACAGAGGCAAAAGCAAAAAGAAGGAAAGTAAAAAAAACCCGAAAACAAACAAACCACCACCCCAGCGTTTGGCCTGAAGAAGAAATTGTAAAAAATGCTCATTTTTTTACCATTCCCCATCGATTTCATATTTGTACCGTTGCAAAAATATTTTGCTTGTTCTATACAGTGTCATTAAAAAAAGGTAAAATATGAACATTTTGTTCCAGGCATGAAGTGCATTCAGANAGTGATCTGCTCAGTTTCTTTTGACACTGATGGGTATTTCAAACCCCTTATGCTGAGGGGAGGGAGGAAAAAGGAATTTGCTGCCAGTCACAGCGGCGATGCAGCTCCACAAGCCATCGCTTATTTGCTAAAAGTTTACATTTCAAATGAGCTTGAAATGTAAAGGTGGGCTTTTTTTGATGCTGGGACTGTGTTTGGGAATCGAGAGAGAATATAGAGAGGAGGTGGTTGTGCTCGTGTGTTAAAGACTGTTGGGATATTGGTAATACAGCCATTTAAAATGTATTTTGTTTTTTGATGCAGCCAGGAGCAGGAGATTCACAGCCATATCTGGGGTGCTTAATTTAAGCTTCACAGGAAAAAAAAATAAAAATCAAACAGCAGCTTACAGCAACATTCCCAAATACATTACACATTTTAAAGATCTTCAGTTGGAAATGCGTGTTATATTTTTCACCCCCCGCTTCTGAATCACTAACGTGCCTCTCCCCAGACAAAGCAAGGACAAGTTCCATCTTTAAAAATTATCTGCCTAACAGATCACATTCTCAGGCATGTTCCCCGCTTTTTATTACCGCGGATAACCTCTTAATGCTATCACAATTTTATACTTGTTAAGTGGACACATCTCTCCCCTATATTTAACTGCAAACAAAGCGACTTCATTTTGGGGGGCGGGGGGGNAAAAGGTAAAATATGAACATTTTGTTCCAGGCATGAAGTGCATTCAGAGGAGCCTGGAAACCCTGCAGACTGTTCAGTGTAATAAAAAGCTGTTCTTTATCTCTTGTTTTAAATACAGTTAATCCTGTTTATTCAGCAAACACATTTAAGAGCAACTTTGAAGGGGNGGAGGAGAAACGGTTTTGGGATGATTAGAAACATAAGTTTCTATCTTCTGTCACACCAGCCTATCAATTATTCAGGACCCTACTAAATTTAGATGTCTGTTCCTAAAACGTTGTTTGCGCTCGTTCCCCGGGAAGATGGAGGCAGCTGATAATTTGGCTAAATTATTCGTTTGAGCCCAATGGTTACAAATGAAAGGGTCGGATTCGGCAGATTTATTTGCCGCCGACGGAAAAACTCTTGGTGGCAGGAATTCAGACCTCCTCCTCCTCCTTTAGGGAGCAAGCTGAGGGGCGAGGTGGTGCCCCACAGGTATTTGTGTGGACCAAGCCTCGTTGTTGACAACAAATATGATGCATCAGTGGCTGGGTGGGAGGTTTTACTGATCAATTAGGGACTGGCTACTGGGGGGCCAAGGGCCCTAAAGCAGCCCCCGAGGTGCTTTGTGCCCCAGGTAGTCATTACCTGAGTGTAAAGACCAATAAAGGGGGAATTATTGCTGTTATAGGATGAGATGTGGAGGATGCAGGGTGGATGACTCTGGATCTGTAACGTGCTCATCCCAAACCTGCACTTTGAGTATCCCTGGTGCAGCCTGGCTGCTGTGATGGTGTAAAATATCTCCCTTTTTTTTTTTCTTTTCCAGGGGTGTGATTGGCAGCAAGTCTCCACCGAGCGTGGGCGTCCTCCCGTGCGCACCAGTCACAGGACGTGAAGGGGGAGGTGGTTTTTTTTGTAATTTATTTTATTTATTTTATTTTCTTTTTTTTATAAATAGATAGGCTCTGACAAATAACGCCGCCTCTTCACGGAGCTCCTTCACAGCAGCAGCAGCAAACAGACCTCTGCTGGGTTTGTCAGTGGCAGAACCTCCTTTCCTAAAGGAAATAATATTTTTTTGGTGGCGATAATTCGGTTGGTATTGCAATAGCTTAGGGGGGCAAAAAGCTGCAGGTGCTGTAGCAGGAGCAGAGCTGCTTCCAGCAGCCCTGGGCATGGGGGCAACACTGATTTCTGCACTGGGCATGTTTCACAGAAAGAGGAGAGCTGAAAGTAATGCTGCTGACTGTGAAGAACAACAGGATAAATAATCAAATAAAATCAAATCTGTGCAATAGAAACACCAGCCTTTCTCTTACCAATGACAGTTGGTAATTGCCAAAACACAGACAGCCTTAGGCTAAAAAAAAAACCAAAACGACCCCCCTAAAAAAAATCCATAAAGGATTTAATTTATATTTAGGAACCAAAATGTTTCAGGCAAACAGCACACAAATTGCACAAGCCCTTGTGTCATTCCCCCCTACCCTGGGCTGACTCCTAAGTTACACTGCTAAGGAACACATCCCCATTTTTACAACTCTGGCATAAAGGCAGAAGAGTGACAATGGGGAGGGGGAAAAAAAAAAAAACAACCCCCCCAAAAAAACCCCAAAACAAAGGACGTGTGAGGGCTTTCATTTATTTTGATAATCCTCCTCCTGCTCCGCGGCGTTTTGCTGTCTTTGTCAAAGTGAATGACAACAATTTGGCCAACTCTCTCTGAGCTGCACTCAACAGTGACAGGCAAATTATCAGAGGCCCTGCACTCCTTATTATCAGAGGAGAAGTCATCAGGAGGACGTGTGGAGGATCCCTCTCCCCTGTCACTATTTGTCAGTGGGACAAGGGCCACTGCTATGGGTAGCTGACAGGTAATTTCAACAATAACAATTACTCCTATTACTGGTGTCATAAACAATTCGCCCAAGGCATGACAATAGCAAAGCTTTATAATTCAATGCCATATAAATAAATGCCAGCAGGTAACAAGTAATTTAGCTCCAATCAGGCCTTGGCCCTGGCATTAATATTGTTATTGCAAGAAAATGGAAAATTGAAAAAATTCAATATGTTAATGAATTAAGAGGGGTTCAAAGGCTAAGGGAGGGGAGGCATGATCCAGAATGGGGGGGGGGAAGGAAGAAAACAAAAGATACAAAATCATGCTTTCAGAACTGGCACAAATATGTGTTCATACAACCTTATAACTAGTTTTTGATATAAAACGTGGTCTTGCAATGCTGCTTTTCAGGTTAGGGCAAAAGGCATGCAGGAACCTGAACCCCACCCCTTGCCTCCATCTGCCACACCACGAACCTCGTGCATGAAAAAATAAACTGAATTTAGTGGTTTTATTAAGAACAGAATCATTTGAAATCTCATGCAAGGCATGGATTTAACAAAGATTAAAGGTTTATTTACAACTCCGTTGCTTTATTGTCCACTTCTTGCATGCTTTAATCTTTTTTAAACAGGCTCTGTTAAATCATTGATACTCTATTTATCAAGAAGAAGGATTTTACTGCACTTTTTGTCTCCCCTTCATAGGCCACAACACCCTAACCCTCCTAGGAAAATGATGATCAGCAGAGAACAAGCTAAAGACCAATATCTCCAAGTCCAACTTCTTGATCAACCCAATTTGCAATTTTGCTATTTGTCCAGCAAGACAATGTGGCATCAGGCTGACAGCAGTAAAAGAATTTGAAAATCTCTAATTAGGAGAGCTGCGGAGCAATTAACGCATGTCAAATTTCACTTCATCAAGTGCCACTCTAATTTTCCCACTAAAAATTAATGGACTTTTTTTTTTTTTTTTTGGTGCGTGTGTGTGCCTGTGTCTCTCTGTGTGTGTGTGTGTGTGTGTCCCCTCAAGGCAATGTTGATTCAAATCTGCTCAAGATGCAGCGTTGCACAGCTAAGCATCTTCTTGATTACAACCCGACACACTTCTAACTGCTTTCATTCTCACTGCCACAAATACTTTGTCAACAGTCAAATTACGCCACGCTGATAACAATGCATAATGGTCTTCCTCAAAGGAGGCTCCTGTCATGGAGCAGCCTTTCATAAAAAAAAAAACAAACCCACCGGTTTCTTCTCTGGGAAATGGATCTGGACGAAAGGAATTAAGCTTTTGTGGTTTCAGTGCCACGGTTGCAGCGCAATTTTCTTTTTTTTGTTTTCCCGTTTCTTCTTCTTCCCCGTGCACGCCGTAATTTATTTATTTTTGTACTCACCTGAAATTACTGCGGGGGACTGTTTAAAGAGTGATACAGAACGGAAAATATTTATAGGCACTGTTTATACAGGCTTTGCTTTAACCACTTTGCTCCGAGACGTTTTCAAGAGCAACATCCTCCTTCCAGTACCACTCATTTCTTTTTTTTTCTAAATTTTTTTTTTTTTCCCCTTTTCTTTTCTAAAGGTGCAGGGCAGCATCCCTCACTCTTTGCATAAGCACAAGCCCCGCTGACGTCAATGGGAGTTTTTCCGGGGCGAGGGCCGAGCGCCTTGGCCCGCTGCTGTAAACACGTTGGGACTTTCTCTTTTTAATGGATGGTATTTAGATTCTGGGATGGGGCTTGTTTAACAGGCATGTTTTTCCAGAGTCCTCAAACGTCGTGGGGGCACACAAGACAAATTGTCTTTTTTTGTCAGAGCAGCGTGAGAGGGCAGGAGAGGAGCGCTGGGCTATTGCGGGCAGTTTTTACCTCTCCTGGGAGATCAATAACAGCAAAATTCAGAGGGTGTCATGGGGCAGGATTTCCAACAAGTGGAAGTGGAATGAATAAGAATAACATCCTTCAGAGATAGTAATTTTTTTTTTTTGCCTGTAAGTTTCCAAGCTGAAATATAGTTGTCTGCTCCCTCAGAGAGAAGAAAGGTTAGCACCCACAGCCCTGTCTGTCCCTGGGCTCATTGCTGCCAACCCCTCCAATGGCATGGGCAGGGTATAAAATCCTTGGTGCTTGCACACTACAAGACAAAGCCAAAACCACACATCTCCTTTAATCTGATCCATCATTCCATCAATATCTTATTTCTTGCCCCAGATAAATGACTGATGCTGCAGTGCCTGGTGACACGGGCTCTGCTCCTCCCAATAATTTTCTATATCCTCCCCAGCTATATTCACCCCTACCCCTGCAGGTATTAAGATTTTGCTGTTTGCTCTGCCTGGCACACTAAGAAATGTGAAAATCATGGTGTTCTGTTCCTAAATTCTGGATGGTCCCCTCTTTGTGTCCTCCTACCAAGGATGGAGAAATGAGTCTTCTTCTTGACACAACCCAGTGCACACACAGTCCTTGAGCATCCCCAGCCCAACAGCATGGCAGACACTGGGCCTGCAGGTTAATACAAGTGTGAGTGCACTTCTTTTTTTTTTTTCCCATGTTCTTCCCTAAACTCAAAAAGCTGCAACTCTGCTTTTAAACAAAGCAGTGATTATATACTTTGCCTCAACAACCTCTCCTTTTTTTTTATTAGGGGATGCCCTCCCCCTGCCTTCAAAAAATGCTGCCATAAAAACAATAGGCACGGCCGTAATTTAAAGAGGGAAAAATGTGATTATATAACACATCCTGCAGTAATCAATTTTACCTCCAATATCTGCTTTTGTTTTCAAAATGCTAAATAAACAATACATAATGCATCCCTCATCAGCCAAAACCATGAGGGCTCTGTGCTCAAATAACAGGAAACATATTCAATTTTCCTAACAGAAGACAGTTCATTAAGCTGTGCCACATCAAATAAAACTTTAATTTCTCCAGCATCAGAGTCGCAATGAAAGCAATTGAGGAAGATGAGCCATATGGTACTTCTATCAGCAAACACATATTGCTCATTCCCCCAAAGTTTTCTAATTCTGCTCCCCAGACCTGTGTAATATAGATAATGTGCTCTGAGCGCAGCAACCATGAGCTATCTGGTGTACACTTCTAATACTGTATTTAATGGGAAATAATGAATCATAAAAGCCTGCAGAAGACGGCTTTTGCTAACCTAAATCTCAGCTGTAATTTCATTGTTCTGTGCCTAAGATGCTGTTTGCCCTTTTCAAGCAGCAGCAGTTGAACATAATTATGCTGCTACAAACCTGGGCTGCAAAAAAGAGAAGCCTTCCTAATAGAACCAAGTTTTTTATTAACTCTTTGAAATCCTCAGCTTGGGGCAACGGCAGGCAGAGAGCTGCCTGTCAGGTTTTAGGGTTCATTAAGGCGTATGTACACGTATATCTTGATTTCCAGGGTGCAGCCCCACAAATTAAATAGATGATTCCCACATCGGGCCAAAAAAACGCAACAGGAGAAGGCTGTGAAAAATTAGGGAATCTTCTTGACATAGGGAAATCCGACACTTGTCTGCTCTAACATCTGTAAGTGCCAAAGAAAGAGGGGGGATTTTTTTTTTTCCCCCTTAAAGGTAAGTCTATTTTTCTTCTTTCTTGCCAGATATGAAAATCGTAGTTAGCGCCTGGAGTAAAGGGCCCTCTAAACTTTATAGTGTTTACCCTCCGTTTATAAATCCATAATGATCTATTTAATGATATCATAAGGTTAAAAGTTAAGCAGCACCGTGTTTTCTCTGCCTTTTCCTGCTCTGCCTTTCGGGAAGGCAGGTTTGCCTGTCACTGAGAGAGGATCAGTCGGGGTTGTTTTCTGAAGGAGTCTATAGGTAAAAAGGCATCCACACCTTCACAAAAGAGGACTCGTGGAGGCAAGGACGAGAAGATAAAGGTGTTATTTTGACATGATGACCCCTGGAAAATGTCTTTGACTCATCTCAAGTAAGCCTCTTTCTTTCCTTCCTCCCTCCCTCTCTCCCCCCCAGCTCAGAATACGGGGCTAATTTAAAACATTTTCTAGATATGCTACTTATACATATTGAAAACATATTTTAGTGACTGTGTTTGTTTTGGCAATATATAAACCGAAAAAAAA
>VXBB01024018.1:72079-92372 GCA_013399915.1 Illadopsis cleaveri
AAAAAAAGAAAGGAAAGAAAAAAAAAGAAAAAGGGAATTGTTTTCAGCACACCTCACATGCCCAAGTGGACCTGGCAAGGGTGGAGGTTGGGGAGAAGATGCACTCCTTGGCATCAGTGGGACTTCAGGCTGACTCTCATATTTTGCCTCACTCCCCTCTCTGCTCTTTTCACAAACAGAAATACTCACTTTTCACATGTTGATTAAGCAAGGTACTATCCCAGCTCCCTCCCAGAAGATGGGGAGGGAACAGACCAAAGAGCCAAGACCAGCAATACCACTGGTGTGGAGGAGGAGAGGACAAGCCAGGGATTTAGGGAAGCTTGATCCCCCTCTCTCCACTTGGCTGATACCAAGGATATCACCAGCAACAGCAAAGCCCTCATGAAAACCTTTTCTGCCTCAGGCAGCAGGAAATCTGGTTATGGAATTGGCACTGCCAAAGGAATGGCACATTGAGAGGTGGCAAGGCAGGAGCCCTGTCTGCCCCATAACGGATATTGCAGTGAAGTGTGAAGATATCCACTTCTTCTTTAAGAACAAAAACATAGGTTAGGATGGGGAAAAAAAAAAAAATACCCCTAAGCCTAAATATTTCCAGGTTTCCTCACCCCCGTGGGTTTGGTGCACTCTGTAGCTGCTTGACCTGCAGGGCCTTTTGAAGCTCTCTGCGAGTCTCTGTGCCAAAATAAATGTTACTTTACCAACAAGTAGGCAGAAGAATGAAACTGTAAGATGTGTGAGTGAGAAAAAAAGAGCCGAAACAGGAAAACCCCTTTCTTCTGTTTTAAAAGTCCTGGATGATCAAGGCAGTTCTGTTCACTCTGATTTAATCAGTTTGCAGATACCCAAATACACATCCAGCCATGGAAAGTGCTGTCCCTTTGATTCCAGCAAAATCCTTTCTAATTCTCTTTAAATGTTCCAGGGCTTTTTGAAATGATTGCTATCAATGCCAACCAAATGCTTTAGATCTCTCTCTTTTTTTTTTTTTTTTTTTAAGTTTGCCTGTCTTTAAGTACTTGCTTTATTCCTATGCAGCCCACTTGCAGCTGTACATGGAAAAAGTATCTAGAAAACAGATCTGGTTTGCTTTAGCCTTTATGCCATATAGAGTTAGACACTTTAACCTTCTTTACATTTACTTAGTTGCTTTAATATGATTTCTGTAACCCCTATATGTTCTCTTTTTTTTTCCATATAACTTATTAAATATTTATAATACAGTAGCCCATACAAATTACGTAGGCTGGACTTTTATTACATTAGGCTCGACAGAGCTATCTAGTAAATCACAAGTCATGTCCCTCCTAAAAGTTGAAAAACCAGGATTGTTCAGCTGAGCTTGGACTGAATTTATGAGGGACCAGCTCAAAAAAAAAAAAGCTAAAATGGTTACAACAATAGATAGACTTGTTTAACCAGAAAAAATTAGATCTGAAGATCTGGTTCTGCAATTCTTGGGAGTCCAGTGCAGCAGCTTTGGGTACTGGTGACTTTTTATGCTAAGGCGTGGCCAACAGCTCTTACAGCACCACGAGAATGATTCTGCTGCTTCTTCCATCATTGCTTCTCTGTTCCCTCCCTCCCCTTGCTGGCTGGACATGATTTCTCCCCAGCATCAGCCTGCATCCCTTGCTACTGCACGGATGTCTCATGCTCTCCAACCCAGCGTGGTGTGGGGTGCCCAGCTCTGGAAAAAACCAAACCCTCCTAGCTGTTGGAACCCTGGAGGCTGAAAATTCCAGCCTTTCTGAGCTAGAAGGTGCTGACCCTCAAGGAAGAACCACATTTGACTTGAGGTCTTGGAACAGGCTGCTGAGATTGAGTGATAGCACTTGTGGGTGTGTAGTTTGAATAGGATTGTGTGATCTCACAGGGTGAAAAAACTTAGATATAAGGTTTTTGTATGCAGCAATATGTGTGAGTCAAGATGGAGGATTCTGGGTGTTGTCTAAGTCCTTCTTCACCTTCTTCTTCCTTCTTCTTCATGGGTTTGGGTGGTTTTCTGTAACTGGGTGAAAAAGGTCTGCATTGCGGGCCTTGGGTGGTCATTATTGGGTCAAAAGTATAAATAATACAGGTAATTGGGGAATTATTGCTTAAATAACCTTGGAAAGAGTTAGAGGCACTCCATTTTACCTCTGTTCTCTAACTTGCTAGTTAGAGCTCATGGCTCGTGAGTCTGTAAATAGATAAGAAATAATAAACGTTCAAGTCTGAACACAAACCTACATTTCCCATGTTATTCATCCTGACCTTGGCAGCGAAAAAAGAAACCAGAACTATCACACCTGGCTAAGTCCACCCCACCCCAGTGTAGGTGTCTCAAGTGAGGGTAACACCTCCAGCACCTGGACTCTTCCATCCTCAGGTAGGTTTGGACTTGTGTGCACTGGGCTTCCAGGTTTGGACAGAAAAACCTCTTCCAGGCTTCCTTCCCCAAGGGATCATTTCTGCAGCTCATATTCCTTCATGCATTGTCTGTTCTGCTGTCATTAAAGCACAGCTTTCCAACAATTTGGGGAGGAATACACTCCCCAGTCTGCCATGCTTCCTTCACCCAGCTCAGAAGCAGAAACCAAGCGGCTGGGTCTGAGGGTGGCTGCCTCTCACCCGCCTTCCTCCAGATAAAATGCTGTAAAAAATGGCCATAAAAACGCCATCTGAAAACTTCTCAAGGCTTTTCCAAGCTGGAACTGCCTGGAAAGGCTTCAGACCACATCGCCATATGGGTTGGTGGCATATGGTTTAATGCACGCAACGCTGCTGCTGCTCCTGCGTCACCACCCTCCCCTTCCATGATGGGGCCAGGCATCCTGCAGGGATGGATTCACTTTAGAATGGTCCTTCATGTGTTTTTGCACTTCCTCCAGCTCAATGCTGTGGCTTTCTCCAGCCTCTTGCACCATTTATGCTCCCAACCAGCCAGGTACAGGCAATGTAACATGAATAGAAACAAGTGTCCTCTTCCCCACCCCATGCGTGTTTGTTTTTTTTTCCTCATTCAGAAACTTCCACTGGAAGCATTTAGAAGCAAACAAAATGTTTTCTGCTTCAGCTGGAAAGTTTTTGTTTTATTTCTTCACTGAAAACACTAATATTTGACTTTTTCTTTCTTCTCACGTTCCACACCATTTGGAGTGTTAGGATGACAGACACTCATGATGCTGCTGCTTCTTCCATCATCATTCCTCCACTTAGTCCATGAGCCACAGGCATGCGAGATTTCTCCTCAATATGAGCTTGTATCCCTTGCTGCTGCTCTGATGCCTCACTCACCCCATCCCAGTACAATGTGAGAGACACAGCGCCAAATAAATCCCCTCTGGAGTTAAATTTTTAAAAAAAATTCTTTATTTTTAAAACTCTTGTTCCTCTCCTTCCCTGCTTTCCCTTCTTTTCTCTAGCTCCCTTAATTTTACCTTGCCTTTCCCACTTTGAAAAACCATATATGAAACTACACGAAACAGCATATTTGCCTCTTTGTGTGATTTCAAAAATAAAACCAAGACTAATTGAAAAAGAGGATGGAATATTTTATTTGGGAAGGAAGTAGGAGGAATTCCTCTTTTTCTCATCTTGAAAAATCCTCTCTTGGCTCCTGTTGGGTTGGGTTTTGATTTCACTTACACCACGTAACATAAAGAGATTGCAGACCATGGTCCATCTCCCCACATTTTTGCTTTGGGCTGCCCAAACTCTGCCCACAAACAGACCACAAGAGTACAAAGACCCAAGGGATTTAACACAATAGAGATCTGAGAGAAACCTGTTGGAATTGTTCAGGTAAGCAACATATCCAGCTGCAAAAAAGAGGAGGTAACCAGACTGTGGGGGAAAAAATAAATTACGATCTTTACCAAGAACAACAACAATAAGAAGAAGAAACCAAGAATACTCATCACCAGGACATCAAGGTGAAATGACACCAGACAAGTCTAGTCTGCAGGAAGACTGTCATTTAGGTGAGATTTCTGTTGAAGTTGAGGCTGAAATCTGCCTGCTTTGTCCAAGTCATGGGACATTTTTATATAGGAAGTTGCCTCCGACTGAGCTTTCCTTCTTCACTCATAACAAATGCACCTTCTTTGCACTCATTTAAAACCAGCACTCCAACACAGAAACAAAAAGCTGAAGTTAAAACTAATAAGAGTAAAAAAACCCAGCCCTTCCCAGTCTTATAGGTTAAGAAGGACTTGTTGATACACACTCATGTCCCACACATGAACCTTGCTGCTCATCATTTGCACCATCCAAATGCCATATGTGAAGCTCTGTCTGTTTTCCTCTCCTTTTCCCCCTCCCCTGCTTCTTTGAAATGATTTTGCTTGGTTTGAGGAAGAGGGAAGATGGGCAATCTGCCACTGAAATCTCCATTGACCATCTTGACAGTAGATTTTCCTGCCACAGACTCGTGACCCATCCTATCCCATGGGATTGAGACAAATGTGAATTTTTGGACCATGTTAGTCTCCAGATTTTGGCTGCTACAAGTCATCAGTGTGTTACCCCGCTCAGAGGAAATACATGGCACGTGCTTGAGCCTGACTGGAGAACACATTTCCATGGCATAATACACAAAAAAATAAACAGGTACTCTCTGTTTTCCAAACCTGCAGGAGAAGCAGCTCCTGTGGGGTGAATATTTCTTTATTTCCACATACCAATCTCCCCTTGCTTTCATTCTGCCAAAGAACTTTTCTATCTCATGCACCCACACCCCCTGCAAAAAAAAAAGGTTAATGAGAGAGGGTCTACGTGGGCATTGCATGACTCCTTTAAAATTTATCATATCTGGGGTTAAAAAAATAAAAGATCCTTTCCCCCCCTTCCTTCTAAGAGGGGATTTTATATCCAAAGACACAAAGGTAATACTCTTTGCATTGTAGCTTCAATATTTTTGGGGTTTTTTTACCCAACAATGGTGAAAAGACGTGATTTTTACATGCAAATAGGAAGAAAAAAGCCTGAACACACCATGGGAACATGTTTAAGAAGTTGATTTATGTTTCATACTGAGCCTTACACCTGCAGTTCAAGCAAAACTCAACTTTGCCGCCCCACAGAGTCTAGTTTATTAGGTATCAAGGAGTCACAAGAAGCCATGTAATTAAAACTGTAATTAACTGGAAAAGGAAAGTGCCACCTGAGTTTTGAGAGGCTGTCAATTTTCTTTCCATTACAGCTTTCCTTCTGCTTCTTTTGTCTATAGGGTGCGTTTTCCCCTCATCTTGATAAAGAAAAACAAATGTGGGTTTTTTGGTTTTTTTTTTCCCCCTCTCTTTGTTAACTAGAGAAGCCATGAAATTCTCTTACGTTTTTACTATTGGGAAAAAAACANGTTTTTGGTTGTTTTTTTCCCCTCTCTTTGTTAACTAGAGAAGCCATGAAATTCTCTTACGTTTTTACTATTGGGAAAAAAACAAAACGAAAAAACCAAACCAAAACNTGTGTTTGCCAACAGGTGTCAAGTGTGGTCCAGGCAGGAAAAAAAAAAACAACAGACCCTGAAATGTCCTATCGGGGCAGGGTTAGCTGAGTTCAAATCCTATTTTAACCAAAAAAAACCCAAACAAACAAAAAAAAAATCCACCAAAAAAAACAACCCAACAAAACAAACCACATAATCAATGCCCTTTAGAGAGGGGACCTTGTTAAAATGCATGTCAAGCACCAGGAGTCCCTGGATCCAGCACGTCCCTCCCAAGGCTGCTGGATCCCGCCGGGACCACCGCGGGATTCCTGCGGGTGGGACGGGGCCACACGCAGCAGGACAAAACACACATCCAGGAGAAATACGAGGTGACGTGATGGACTTTGATTTTAAAGTGAAAAGGAGCCCAATCCCCCTCTCTGGCCAAAAGAAGTAAATCTCCCAAAGCTTTGGGTGAGACGTGGAGCTGCTCTTGTCCTCCCTCTGCCTCACAAGTTCTGGGGAATCAGAAAGAAGTGCACGGAATAAACAGATAATAATTTGGTTTGATTAAATCTTAACAGGTAATTATTGGGTAAGATTTAAAGAAGAAAAGACTTAGGTAAACTTGAAAGAAAGTCATAGTAAAACAGAGCTGAAGGGTAATTACTTAGAAGGGGTAAAATGATGAGAACAAAGATAGCATCTATCCTAAGGTTCATTACAAGAGAGATTTATGAATATATAGAAAAATTTTGCAGAGAGAGCTGTTTGTCTTTAGACTGGTGACTGACATTCTTCATTTTCCATCTAACAGGTGACAATATCCCATCAAGTGAAGTACCAG
The DNA here is from genome assembly GCA_013399915.1 of Illadopsis cleaveri. Lineage (NCBI taxonomy): Eukaryota > Metazoa > Chordata > Aves > Passeriformes > Timaliidae > Illadopsis > Illadopsis cleaveri. The sequence continues at coordinate 78,343 of VXBB01024018.1, forward strand.
CCTTGAAAAGGGAACTTATTACTGCAAAAAGCAATTTTGCTTTGGTGTCATTCTGATGGGCTTAGGGTTTTTTGCCCCCTAACCTTAATTATTTGTGTCATCTCCCCTCATGAAACAGCCCCAGCTTGCAAGGCAAAGGTCTTGGGACCTTCTGGGTTTGTAGGCAGATCTCGAGTGACACTAATTTGGGGAAGTGAGCCGGAGGTACCTGCAGCAGATGACACACAGGGCTCAGCTTCTTGTTCAGCGACAAGTCAGCAGGGGCACCCCCTGACCATCTGTGGTCTATAAATTACAGTAACACCGGCACACACTGCTTGTAAATCACCAAAGAACAGGCTTTACCTTATGACACGTTACATGAACCCTGTTGGATATTCCAATAAACTCCCATAAACCATCCGATATAAACTCTGGGTTATGTTTCTTTGGGGGGCAGGAGAAGAAACCTGGGCTTTTCTGTACTTGTACAAACTTCTTATGGGTGAAATGAAGAGGTGGCCTGAGCCATGCTGTGTGTTTATGCTCCTTGTTTTCTTACAGAAGTGATTTCCTTCTCTCTGCCATCACTATTACCATAAATATTTCACTTTCCAAGAGTGCACCAGCCTTGAGGTGACCAGGCTTGCCATTCTTCTGAAGAAAAAGAAGCCACTACTCATTTAAAAAAATGCAGTTTTATGTGAGCCTGGATGACTTATCCTCCATCCTTGCTACACCAAGCACAGGTAGATTAACGGGAGAGGCTCATCCATGTTTTTTTCCTTTTGGAGGAGCAAGAAGATCCAACACATGACCTCAAGTCTTTGGATATCTCTTACCTGATGTGATGGAGCCCATGTCTGCAAGGAGATAGTATGAACAGATGTTTTGACACGTGGTTGGTTGTATGTTCCCACAGTTCATGGCTGGTTGGGACCACAGACACCCTGCTGAGAAACCTGGCACCTGGCTTTAAACTTTCACCCAAGACCTGACAAAGGACTGCTTTTGAGAATTATAAGCCCTGCATTTAGCCTGTCATGTGGGGGAAAAAAAAATCAGTAAAATAAATTATTCAGAATGTGAGGCATAGGCCAAGTGAACACTGATAAATGTTATTTGACCAGTTGTTTTTTTTTTTTGCTGACCATGAACAACTGTGGGCTGCAGTGGCTGTGTCACAACTTCTTGGCAAGTTCCTTGGCTGAAGCTGAAATCCCAGCCCCTCTCAGGAGGCAGTGGGAGCTCTGCAGCCACCTCTCCCACGCACAGCAAAGCTTCCTGAGGCTACACTATTTTTATCTGGGTTTCTGGAGGCTGTTGGTGGAGCTGGGTGCTCATCACCATCCATGTGGGTGTGTGGGTGCGTGGACACACACCTGCACCAACACAGATTTAAATTCATCAGGTGACTGCTGCCAAAATGGTCAGATATTCCCCCCTGATGGAGACAGGCAACCAAGGCAGCCATACCTGCCTCCCCCAATGGAAATGGGGTGAACTCAACAGTCTGTGGACATCAGAGAATCCACATCTGCCAGAGCAATCCAAGGGAAACTACCATCCCCTGCTCCCTCCAGTTGTGAGCACAGAGTTAGTTAATGCTCATATCAGGACCACCAGCACTGCATGATCCCAGTGTTACCCAGCAAGCCCACACCTGACTGGAACGTTTTGAACAGTCTTAGGAGCAATTTTCAACTCACCAGAAGTGTAAATTTGTAGCATTTATTGAATCTAGCTTGGGCCTGTCTAGTTAGTTTAGTTTCAGAAAAATTGGTGAATAAAATAAAGTTGATTTTCAAATCTATTTTACTCAGAAGAAAACCCACTTCTGTTTGAATGTTACATTAAATTTTGATGGAGGAAAAAAGAGGCAGTTTAATACAGAAATATAATTAATCTTTATCAGCACAGAAAAAAACCCACTCCGTGACTTTCAGTCAGGGAATTTTTACTTCGTAAACTTTTGAATTTAGAAGCAACGCACAAGGAGCATATTTTGCAGCGCTTTTTCCACCCAGCACGTGAACCAAAACCCCAGAGTGAGGCTGTGGAAACCCCTAAATCAGGTCTGGGCATCATGGCACTGAGGATCTACTGAGTTCATCCATGAGGACCCCCACACTGGGGGCTCCTCAGGGGGTTCAGCCTCCTCCTTTACCTTCCCACTGCCTTCTCCATCAGCCCCTTTCTGTGCTCTCTGACAAGGAGAGGAGGATAGTGCTGTTGCTGGTTTTTAACAAGGTTTGGAAGGCGTTCAAGTGCCTGACTAAGTGGTTGGAAACAAGGAAGCAGAAGGATGTTTTGGCATCCCGCGACGTGTGCGTGAAGAGCACAGACACCAACACATTGGATGCACATACTGTAAAACAAGATAACAAGGAGAGTACAAACTAATAAAAGCCCATTAAAACATCGCGGAGGCCACTGCTGCTCGCCCGCGTGCCTACTTGTGTTTTAAAAGGCAAATATTTCATGTGAACGCTCAATCCGAACGTGACTGATCACAGATATAACTTTCAGCAACCTTTAAATGCATAATGCCATCCTGTAATTAATGTGGCCTATCTTGAAATTTGAGGGATTTATTGATACTGGCAGAAACATTTGCAAATAACTTGGGGAAGTTCATGACATACCTTTTGTCTCAGGGGATTTCATTCATTTTTTTTCCCCTTTTTTTTCTCCTCCAGCTACCATCAATAATTTCATTCAGAGCCCTTACCATGTGACGACAAATGCTGTTGGAAATCCTCAGCAGAAAGTTTAAAGAAAGTACCAGCATGGAGAAAGAGCCTCATTGTGTTTTTATTTGTTTTGTTCTCTTTCACTTACAGCGAAATATATATAACCATGTCCAAGGGGATTGCTTTTGAGGTCTGCAACGAAAAAAAAAAAGAAATAAAAGCAAAAGCAGGCCATAGGCATAGAAAGCTGCAAAAGGATTTTATCAAAAAATTTCCAGGAAAATCTATGGGCATCCTGTTAGTTGATGCCTGAGCACAAGGTAGCACTGGAATGTTATCTGTTGGTAGGGCCAGACACACGTGGGGAGGTAATACAACCTTTATAAGGCATAAAATAACATAGTTGGATGAAAAAATGTTCACATAAAGCCCTTTTCTGGAGGAATGTAGGTATTCATCTTGGGAAAGATGCTGGTTTGAGGGGTTGGCAAGGAATAAGGGACAAATCCCAATATTGTGGCATGTGTTCCTCATGCCCTACAATCCCTGCAACTGCAAAACTTGGCCATGACCTTACAGACACGTCTCTAAAATTTCTCCAGTTTCTGCAAGGATGAGAAATATCCCATCGTTTTTCCTAGAGAGGGTTTCAGTACCTGAGGTCTGCCCAGTGCCAGCACACACAGTGACAGCATCCAAAGCATCAGATGGCTGGCTATTCTGCTGTTACCAAGCTGCATCTAAGTAGGTTAGTGGAGCGAGCTGGCACATGCTGCCCCTCCCCTGATCTTCACATTTCTCCATGGTTTTTCTCAATGTTGTAAAGAATTTCTTATGTGGGACTATTTTATCATCATGCCTCTTTTTTTTTCTTTTTTTTTTTGGCCTGTGAATATTTGTAAACGCACTCATAGGGTTAAACGTGGTAAGGCAAGAGAGTAACAGTTATTTTAGGAAATTGTTCAGGGGTTTTGTTGCAGTTTGTTTGTTTTGATTTTCAATAAAACAAAATATTTTTTTTCTTATTTTTTTTCCTAGGGCCTAAATTTGAGGTTCTCCTGTCACATGACGTGCAAACCAGTCATTTACACAAAAATAAAAGCCAGCAATACCTAGGNTGAGGCTCAGAACTGCACCCCTGGGCAGCACAGAATCTGAAAAACATAAAACCTGAAACTTAATGCATCATTTTTCTCCTTCAAGATTGAGGAGGGAGGATTTCTGAATCAGGAACTTAAAATTTTCTCACTGACTCCTGTCTGGCTCTGGTGGGAGTGGGCTGACCAGCCAAAATGGGCATCCCTCTTCCTGTGAGTGGCAGGAAGATTCCTGGCTGCCCTGATTGGTGAGAGAGCTGTGCTGACACTGAGGTTGGGAAGGGTTTATCCCACCAGCAATGAGTTCCCCAAAAAACTGGACATGGGAAGCTGCCAGGGGAAGAATCACGTGTTGATATTTTCCACCTCTCAAGGGGAAAATCAACTTGAAATAGGAATTAAAAATGGGATGTAGCTTCCCATTTTCTCCCACTCTTTTCATCTGGTTTTATATATTTCAGTGTATCTACAGATAATGGTTAAAAAATACTTCTGGTGTGATAAGCCGCCTCTCCAGCTTGTTTAGGCACCTGATGCCTTCAGGGTGAAGCAGTGTACCAGGGTGTGAACTGAAGTCACCATCCAAGGTACCTGCAGAAAGCAAGTGGGACTCACCAAATCAGTGTCTTCTCTGCTTCTAAAAACTTCCTCCATGAGAAATTTTTCTTTTGGATTTTCTTCTGGCAGGGCCATGGATAAAACTGATGCTGTTTTAGGCAATTGAAAAAAAAAAAATCCCAAAATAAAATCAGCTAACCAAACCCCTTATTGGGCATTTCTGTTNTTTCTTTTTTTTTTTGGCCTGTGAATATTTGTAAACGCACTCATAGGGTTAAACGTGGTAAGGCAAGAGAGTAACAGTTATTTTAGGAAATTGTTCAGGGGTTTTGTTGCAGTTTGTTTGTTTTGATTTTCAATAAAACAAAATATTTTTTTTCTTATTTTTTTTCCTAGGGCCTAAATTTGAGGTTCTCCTGTCACATGACGTGCAAACCAGTCATTTACACAAAAATAAAAGCCAGCAATACCTAGGGAAGCACACCAAAATGTGCTTCTCTGTTACTTGTTTCACTGAATTGAATGTACTGTGTCATTTCAAAGGGCAAGCACAGACATGCTGAGGTATGAATGGCTCCTCTTCAAATTCTGAGGGGAACCCAAGCCACCTCCACGGCTTCTCCAGCCCTTCCACCTGCTTCCCACTCCACTGCCTTGAGTTGCCTGGTTTTCTCACACTTCATTCTACCACATCATCAGCATTTCCAATAAAGCAATGTCACCAGTTCAGTGTCCACAAGCCCCCACTCCACTAAACTGAGACTTTGTTTTTGCAGGAAAAAAAGCTTCATTTTGTGCTTTCTGTGATGTTTAGGGAGAGGGAAGGTAGTCGTCTGCCAAATGGAATGTGGCACTTTTGATGCCTTGGGAAGGGTGACNATTAAAAATGGGATGTAGCTTCCCATTTTCTCCCACTCTTTTCATCTGGTTTTATATATTTCAGTGTATCTACAGATAATGGTTAAAAAATACTTCTGGTGTGATAAGCCACCTCTCCAGCTTGTTTAGGCACCTGATGCCTTCAGGGTGAAGCAGTGTACCAGGGTGTGAACTGAAGTCACCATCCAAGGTCCCTGCAGAAAGCAAGTGGGACTCACCAAATCAGTGTCTTCTCTGCTTCTAAAAACTTCCTCCATCAGAAATTTTTCTTTTGGATTTTCTTCTGGCAGGGCCATGGATAAAACTGATGCTGTTTTAGGCAATTGAAAAAAAAAAAATCCCAAAATAAAATCAGCTAACCAAACCCCTTATTGGGCATTTCTGTTGCAGGCAAACTCAATGTCTTTCCCTCTGCAAGTGGAGCTCTGTACTCCAGCCCAAATTTCTCCCAGCCTCTGTCCCCATCACCAGGAGAACCCCAGCTTTGGAGTTTTGAGGCCCCAAAACCCCCCCAGGAGCAGCATGTTGTTCCACCATCAGAGGGGTGAAGCTGTCAGCTGCAGGGATGAAGAATTTGAGGTTGGCTGTCAGAGCACTCTGAGCTCAGGGAGGGGTTTGGAGAGATACAAGCTGGTGTTACATAAAACACTGACTCACGCCGAGAAATCACGAGTTTTTGAAAGTTTCAGCTGAGGAATGAACAAAACCTCAAGCTGCATGTTGCTTACAAATGAGCAGGAACTGGGGGATGCTGGAGACCTCTGAAAATCTGGCCTTGGCTCAGGGTTTTTTTGAAGTTCTGCCACTACTCCAGGGTGGAACTGAGAGCCACATACACCTGCCAGGGGGAAAACATGGCCCTTTATTATTTCAAGGGAAATCAGTGTGGGCATTTCAGCTTCACCCATTGGAAAGGACTCCTTAAGATAAACAGAAGTTAATTTTTTTTCCCCTCTGTTTTGTTGTTGTTGTTGTTGTTATTGTCGTTTTATGCCACTGTAAGTACATCATCCAGAATATTTGCTTTTTGTCGGGGGTGTCTAAGCATGCAAATGTTTGTGGTTTCACTTGCTGGGCAGAAAGAGTTGTGGGATTTAGCAGTCTGTGTTGGTCTATGGTTTCTGTGAATGCCTGGACATGGTTCTTCCTGGGCATTATGGGTTACTCAAATCCTGTCCCATTATACAGGTAATTTGTGTGCCACAAAGATGGTGTGTACATATGCAAAAGAGGTACAAGACCGAGACTTCCTGCCATGTGTTAGAAATACTGGCCAAAACCATTTTGCACTGTGATATTTAAATCAGACTTTTAAAATCCCTGGTTGGAGACATATGCAAGTAGTTGATTTTTGGATCCTTTACAATTTTCTCTCTCTCTCTCTTCTTATTTACAGTAGGTACTCGGCATCTCTCTCTCTCACACACACACACATACACACGTGCACATAAATTATTCAGGTGCTTCAATAAAGCACTGGTTGCCTGATTGTGTTTGTCCAAATTAAAAAAAAAATGTTGCCTTCTATCAAGCCTTATTTCTCTTTTTTTTTTTTCAGTCACAGGCTCTCTCTCTCATCTCAAACGTACCGGTGGAAAAAAAAGAAGATGTGCAGATGGGCTGCTCATTTTCAGTCAGGCTGCTGTTTAGATATGGCATCAGGAAAGGAGGAGTGTTAGGAACACAGTTGTACGTGAGGCGTCCCCACCATTGTGTTTGGGCTGCCTCTGCACCACTGAAGTGTTGATTATCCATCCTAAGCAGAGCCATATGAGGCCAGAGGAAATGTAGTTAATGGAGAACTAAAAAAAAGAACTATTGGCAAATTGCATGCCTTTCAACCTTGCACAATGGGATAAAAGAAATATGGATTAGTGCTGGGGTCAAAGTTTTTGTTATGTGAAGTACTAGATGTGCAAGTGCCTGAGTTTCTGATGTAAAAAAAAGAAAAAATGGTGCTAATTGTATAAATACACATCCCTATAGATACACATGCATATAAATATATATGCATATACATACAAAATATTTATATGAATATTTATTTGGGCCTTTTTGCTTTGCAAAGCTGCCTTCAACACACTCCTAGCTAACTCCTCAGCCTGCACTGCAAATTACTAACAATTTGATCACCTTACAAACTTTTTCTGTAGTGACTAACACCACATCCATGCTTTTGGCACTGCTTGGCCAGGAGTTGTTTTAGCAACAGCAGCATGTAAAGCAGAGGCACCATTTGTGAGGCTCAGAGCCCTTAAAAAAAAAATAAAAAAAATCATTCCTTTCTCTCTGGGCCATGGACATTCCTGAGCACTCACGATGCAGCTGCTGAGCCTCTGGACAGCCCACATATGGCCCTGTGCTGAACAATAGCAACTCCTTGTTGTTCTGGTTATAGGCATCACCATATGTGTTTATTAGAAGCAGCAACAAAATGATGACGGGCTCCTCCAGCTATCCCTGCTGCTCCGGGGAAAAGCAAGGGAAGGATTAAAATCAGAGGGTCCTCCTCAGCTTTGGGGGCAGTGGAGGTGGTGCAGTCCCACTCTTTAGGGAGGCATGGGTGTTTATTTGTTGGTGACATTGTCAAATTGCTGCTGGGCCTATAAATGGATGCTGAACCTAAATTCTGCTTCATTCCCTTTTATTAGAGAGCTCTTGGGTGACTTGGAAAAATGGAATCCTGAAAGTGATCTGAAATCCTGAAACTTCCTCTTCAGTCCCGTTCCAGCAAGGCCCACCTGTACAGAACCTGCCAAGTCATGCAGGAAAAACATCCCAGCCCTTCCAGGAGCTTTGGGTGAGGACCACACTTGTCATGTACTTCCACCCCAAACATCCCACAGTGTGGGATCACCCTCATCGTTGGGCTGCCTTGAAAGTACTTTCAAATTACAGTAATTTGTGCTGGGGACGTTTTTCAGATGGAGGGGTTGAAGCAGGCATAAGAGCCCAAAAAATCCCACAAGAATGGTTTAAGGCTGTTTTGACATCAGTGTAAAGACAAGAGAGTCCTTAGGGAAAGGATGTCCAAAGCTGAAAGTGAAGCTTAACTAAGACAGTCAAACCAAACATCTGAATCCTCACATGCTTCAGGTTCTGTGTTATTTCCTCGTGCTTCCACTATTTGCTATACTTTAAAGCAAGAAGAGAAGATAAAGGAAGTTTATGAGAAAAACCAGCAGAGTTAGTAATATGATGTATCTCAGTATGTAGCATAACACAATTTTGATATCCCTGATTGTTACAAGCTGTATTCAGACACATGGAAATCAGTGGGATTGAGTACTTACACCCAAAGGGAGATGTGAGCCTCTGCATGCATGATCCATATTTTTCATGTTCAAATCTTGATATTCTCTTGATAATTAGTAGTTTCCTACTTGCTGTCTTTTTGAGTCCAAAATAAAAAGTCTTGGCCACTGTAAAACAAAACAAAACAAAACAAAACAAAAACAAAACACCAGCAACAAAACACAACCAGTTTAAAAAATGAGTTTGCAATGCTGACTTTTATTGATTTTACTGTGACCTTCTAGCTATGTTAAGAATGCCATTTCCACTCTTACTTGACTTATTTTTTACTTCCTACCCATAAATGTAAACAATTCTAGATGATGCTTTACATCCTTGAAAGGTTCCCAAAACAGGATTTTCCACTGAGGCTGCAATTCCTTTGGGTTTCATTTTCTTTCCTTTCTTTTCCTTTTTTTTCTTTCTGTAGCCCAGATCAATTTTGTGACTATACCAAAAGTGCAATGCTAAATTCTGTTATCTTTAATTGCATTCCTAACAGACTGAATTGTGTAGTTACTTAAACCTCAGCAAAGTCCCTGCCCCATTCTCCATTTGCTCATAAGTTACTTTTCACAGGCTATTGCTTTCTCTCCTCAAAAATTCAAACTACTGTTTCTTTTGAGCGAACCCATCTACTACTGCTCCACTTATCAGTTTGGAAATATTGCTGTATCTGTTTCACACAGTTTGATAACTTTGTCTTGAATGGCTCTTTGTCTCGGCTTATTTGGTCAGAAGAAGTTGTTTTTCAGCAAGCACCCTCAATTCTGCTTCCTTTCAGTTGTTGTCTCCTGAAATATCAGCGTGTGCATTAAAAAATAACCTGTTTATAACTCTTGAAGGGCAGCAACGGATCAACAGCTTATTGCACTTCTTGTTTATTAGCAGTAATCCCCATTCTGCACCTACAAAAGGCAATCAGGGCTTTGCCACTGAGTGAAATAAAAGCATGATGAGACCATATGGTTCTTGTTAAACAAGCCTCATCTTCCTATTGTTGATACTTATCTCCAAAATAAAGTATTTCTGCAGAAAGCATATTCCCATAGTATATTCTCTTTCCAATGACCAGCTGGCTGCCAGTTTGTTATTTGCACTGCAGTAGACCACTTTCATCTATTTCTATTTCAGTCCAAGAACACCATTTGTACATTGTCCAACTTGGAAATGTTAATCTGACACCATTGGTCACGGGCCTTTTAACTTCAAGTGGCAAGCTTCCAGCTAGCTGCCAGTTGAGTATTTACATTGGAATGTTTCTTAGCCCAGAAATAAACTATTTGTTCGCCATAAGCATCAGCAACACGCCAATAATTTCTACAGCACAATATGTAGGAAGGTACAACCCACTCCACTTTGCTGTTGTCTCCTCAATAACCTCCTAAGTAGCTCCCTGGGGAGATGCTGCTTGTCTTGAGCCAAGATAAATGCATCTATTTCCCTCTCTATGCGTGTACATAACTTTTATTTACATCCCTGGAAGTTACACACGCATATTAAACAGAGAAAAGCAGGATCAAAGTCAGGATGGTTGGGCAGGGCTCTCACAGCTTCTCCCAAGACTCTGGACTGCCATAAAGGCTGAAACACCTGGAAGACACCAATGCAAAAATATCCAGTTGCTTTGGCATCATCCAAAGTTCCCTGCACACAACCAGAAGAGCAGTTGTCAGGAAAGAGGCAACACTGCATGTGCTCCAGTGCAGCTTTTCAGAAAGCAGAGTGGCATGAGCCCCGTGGGATTTTGCTTAGGAGGTTGCTATTACTTCCACTAATACAATTTAGGCTTCCTGAAAGAATATTATACTTTGAGCTCTTTTCAGTGAAGTAAAAAAGGGAGGCAGGAAAAGAAAGTTCTGCTTGGTTGTGTGATTTAACTTAAGGAACGTCACACAGTGGCAAATGTGTATTTCATGTACTTTGTTTGACTCTGTTAAAATGAAACATTTCCTTTTTACATATTCCTGCGATGACCTGCGGATGGGAGAGGCTAAAGAAAGGCTTTAGTGAGTTCAAAGTGTAAACTTCATGAACAGAAACCTCCTCCCTTAAAGACAAAAGAATAGTGAGAGTAATGCCCTGTTCTCTCCTTTGTTTTCCCTATTTAGTCAGATAATATACCCACCAACTTTTGTATTAGTTTCGTTGTTCAAAAAAAAAAAAAAAAAACCCAAAAAAACAAAAAACAAAAAAAAAAAAACCTGTTTACAGAAAAAATAACCAACTAACNGGAAGAATTACCAACTGACCCTACAGAAGTACTTTAACAAAACCTTAGAGAACTAACTGAGGTGTACAACTTATATTGTTTCTTAGCACCTACCTGTGCATTGTGCATTTAGCTCAACATCCGTCTCCACCTGCACCTCACAACCTGAAAATAAATGAAAAATACGTAAAATGAAAATACTGGCCAGCATGAAGAGCAGGATCCTGAAAATGCTTGCTATGTGAGCTAAGAGAAGGTGTCCACCTCACAACAGGCTGGACTCCCTCCAAGGCTGCCAGACTGTCCTCCAGAATCCAGAATGGAACAGGGAGAATTTTCAGTGTTAGAGACATGACTTACAAAGTGATTTTGCATCTTAAAGACTCAGAGGCTAAAAAAATTCCCTTTGCCATAGAAGTCATGTGTAAGAGGTGCATTTCCTACGTGGCTGGACAGAAGAATGATAAGAGACACTTACTGCTGTAAGAAGCTCCAACATCTTGGGTAAAACACAGCTGTAGTGTAAAATCACGGACTTCTTTTTCCAGCACTGCAACCCACTTGCTCCTGCAGCCACTGTGATTTCTCTGTAAGACACAGCATTTTTAATTCTGACCTTTGCTAAATCCCTATTACTTGATTTTTTTTCTGTACCCTCAGCGTTCCTTTGGGTGGATGAAACATATACAAGCATGTAACCATCTACTGTGCATCAACATTTTGATAAACATACATTTTCCTTGCCTCACCTAAGGCTCCTCTTACAATCTAAATCAAGGGGAACAAAATATTTTGACGTCCTGAAATACATTGTCTTTTCCGGGAGAGCAAATAAATAGACCTGACAAAAAATAATGTCATAACAATCAGCAACTACAACTTGATCCTTGCTGCTGTAACTTGAAACTTGTAAGAGAAGGTTAAAGTAACCAAAGTCTGGATTCCTGGCCACCATAAGAGCATCAACTCCTTTTCTGTTGGTTTTTTTCTCCGTGGCTAATCCTGTTTGGGGCAATCCCTGAGCTCGATACAACAGCAAGGTTCTTCCCCAAAACGATGATGAAAATTTGACCATTGGAAATTAGTCTTGTTGACTCCAGTCAAGCAATAAGAAGCAGGAGCAGGCAGAACTGCAGACCAGGGGAGGTAAACAAAAAGTTAACAGGCCTGACAGGACACCAGGACACCAGAGAAAAAAGGTTATGTTGAAGATAGGCTCAGAGAACTTAAAAAGAGAGGCCTGGGGCTAATCTTTCTGCTGGTTTATTTTTTTACCCCCTGTTTGTTTATTTGCTAAAATTCAGATTTTAGAGCAATTAGTAAAATATCATGCAAATATTCCCTGTGTGACTGCACACAAATAACTTTAATTTTGCTAAACATTTGTCTCGTTCCGAAATACATCTGTTGTTTGCATTAAGATAATCTGCTGAAATATTGGGAAGTAAATTACAGTTTTTATAAGATATTTATAAAACATCTTCTTATTTGTATACTGAATATCTTTGACTATCTCGGCCTGGTTTTTTGGCTGACGTTTGCCTTCCCCAGGAGGATCCATGCCCTGTTTCAATTACAGACTGGGCTAAGTACCATCTTATGGAAAAGCTCCAGTTGGCTGGGAATGGCCCAGTGTACAATCATAACAGGCTGAGGGAGTAGTGCTTTATCTGCCAGCAACCTATGACAGAAAATAAAAGACAAAAAAATCCAACCCAAAAAAACCCAAAATGCAAGTATGCACACGTGCACAAATTACATGGTTTTGTAGAAATTCTGACATGACACCACAGGACTTTGTGTCCCTCCACACAGATTCTTCTATATATGCCCTTATAGGGGAACAACAATTAGGCTTGGAGGCTGCTCCCAGTCCCTGCTTGATGAACATGCAGCATACAGGGAAACAAATTAAAACCATTTTTTGACTGTTTCATTCTCTCAGGGTTGTCCCAGTCTCTTCTCCAGCAGAGAAGTCCTAAGGGGTTGATTAGTATTGCTGCAGTCCAGCTGAGTTTGTGTGCAGCTCAGTTTCCAAGTTTTCCAAGGAGATGTGAAAAATCAGGTCATTCCTTATCTCCCAGCACTGACTTTTGGGGTAGGACCAGCCATCATAACCCTAAGGGATGCCCCCAAGAGGACACAGGGTAGCTGAAGAAGGTGGAGTGTTGTATTTTATCTTCTTTTGGCAGAGTCGGGATTAAATGCTTGACAGACGGTGTTTCTTGTTCAGACTCAGATGTTTNCTCAGGGCATGCAATGAAACCCTCCTGAGATGCAGGTGAATCCTGGATCTCTGCCATGGCTTGTTCTGTGCAGAATCTGCATTGCTGGCAGCCCCCAAAACACTTCATGAAAATTATCTCATGTAGCTGCTTGAGCTGTAGCCATGTGAGCATGGACACAATCTGTAAAACTGAAAGTTATGACCTACCTATCCCTTAAAACCCAGCCTAGACATCTCAGGAGCTGCCACAGCCCCACAGCCAATGTGTAGCTGTGCTGTCTAGGAAGCCACCAGGGAGTNTCACCCATAGCCTGCAATGTGGACTTTTCTATCCAATTACAAACTACCACCCAGACCCATGAAGAAGAAGGTGAAAAAGAAGGACTCAGCCTCTGCCCTAAAACCTCCATCTTGCTTTATATATATATATTACTATATTCTAAAATGTAAGACTCTAAGTTTTCCACCCTGTGATATCACACACTTCTATTCAAACTCCACACCCACAATCCCAGTGCTGTCACTCAATTTTGGAAGCCTTTTCCATGCCCTCAGGTCAAATGCAGTGTTTGCTTGGGGGTCAGTGCCTGTCAGCACAGAAAATCTACAATTCTCAGTGCCCAGGGTTCCAACAGTAGAGGATAACAACCACTCAGATCTGTGTGCTGCAGGAACTGGAGAATGTTCCTGCTGTACAGTCAGAGACATATCTGCAGTAGCTTCAAGCCTGGGTAGACAGAGCTGTTGGAACTCAGGGCATGCAATGAAACCCTCCTGAGATGCAGGTGAATCCTAGATCTCTGCCATGGCTTGTTCTATGCAGAATCTGCACTGCTGGCAGACCCCAAAACATTTCATGAAAATTATCTCATGTGGCTGCTTGAGCTGTAGCCATGTGAGCATGGACGCAATCTGTAAAACTGAAAGTTATGACCTACCTGTCCCTTAAAACCCAGCCTAGACATCTCAGGAGCTGCCACAGCCCCACAGCCAACATGTAGCTGTGCTGCCTAGGAAGCCACCAAGGAGTTTTTAACCTTCCAAACTTCTCTGACTACCTGAGACTTTGTGCCCATTCATGGATAGTGACT
>VXBB01024026.1:0-10928 GCA_013399915.1 Illadopsis cleaveri
GAGCGGCCTCCCCGGGCACTGACCCGCAGCACTTGGGCCGCGCCACTCCAGCATAGCTCCCGCTCTTCTCCCCTCCCAGCTGCTTGGAGGGAAGGTGCTTCAGAACACATCTCAAATAATCACTGCAGAAGTGGTAGGCATTAGAAGGGGAAAAAGTGAGGAAAAAGGATTAATTCTAGTTTAGTCTTTTTTTTTTTAAAGTTTAGCTTTTGATCAAGAGAACAGAAAACTGGCCTCTTCATTTGCGTAGCTTATGCTTCCTTTAGGCAACTGCCTAAAACTGGGGTTTATTCTTAAGGCTAATTGGGCTCTATTAGAAGCTGAAAAAAAGGACAAGCTGTTACTAAAGTTGCTATTAGGGCACTAAGGTGTTTCTCTGCACTATATTTCTATATTTTTTCAATCATTTTAAGCAGTAGTTGGGGCTGCACAGTTCAGGGATGGGATAGAATTGTACATGATGCTAGGCTGGGAATTTGGAGATGGGCAGCTCGTGGCTCTCTTTTGCTCTTGCTGCAATCAGCCGCAGCTTTTTATCCCATCAAGAGCTGTAGAGTTGGGGGTTTTTGCAATGTCTCTGAGGTTTTACTTGAACACATTTAATGTATTTGATCGCCAACATTTCATTTAAACTCCGTGTCAATTCCTGTCCCTTAATGGCTGTAGGGAATTTGTCTTCCTGGACTTAATACTTGTAATTTTGTAATTGAGAACAGGGTCAATGCTCTTCTGCTTAAAAAAAAAAAAAAAAGAAAAAAAGTCAAGTCTCTAAGTCCAACAGAAATATTTATTTCTGGGTCATGACTCACAAATTATTTGTGGACATGAGACATAGGAACTGTATTGTTTTGTTCAAGGGAACAGGGGGTTGTTCCTGTAATGAACAGAAATGCACAGTCACTTGCAGCTCCAGGGGGAGCAGAACAGTCCAGCTGATGGTGCTGATGTGAGGTGTTTGTGTGGAAACAGAGGCTTTTCAGCCTCAGCTTTGCTTGCTGTGACATTCCTTTGCCTGCAACACAGATGTTTCTTCCTCTGAGGGGAGGAACTGTTGCAAATCATTATTTTAAAGGTCAAACCCAGCAGGTGTGTAGTAGTAACTGAATAGCAAAGGTTTGTTTGAAATGACAAACTGGCTTCCTAAAGGCTGCTTGAATACCCCCAAATATTTTGAATTAAAACCTTTCCATTTCTTATGAGGATTAAAGAGGTAACGTGAAAAAGAACTCTAATTTCTCCCTCTCAGGCTTTACTTCATAGCTGTGATTTCATAGCTGTGACCTAACAGCGTTCTGAGACCAGGGAACACCAGGATTTTGAAGATGGAAATGTCTTTGAGACAAGTTTCAGTGAGTGATCTGTGCCCACTGCAATACTAAGGCTGCCAAGGGGCTCTTTGCTCTTGGTGTTTCATTGAATTGGCTTGTTTTGCCTGAAGGAGGGGGGGAAATGGTATTTTTACAAGTTTGTTTTTCGTAATTCTGATATAACATCAGAATAATTTGTGTCCATCCCTTTTTATACCTTTGCTCTTCAAAATTTGGCCCCACAAGATTGTTTTCTTTAGGACAAGACACCTTGCACATGAAAGAATATCCCCCAGACCACCTGTCCAAAAGTACTTTGTTCAGGGGTGCTGGAAACTTCTGATCTGTGGATTGCAGTTTCAAGAGTTAATTTAGGTGATGTTTGGATTTTGAGACTCTGATCCTGCACTGATTGGGAATCAAAGCAGCTCAGAGATGCAGAGCTGATCCTAAAATGACAAACCAGTTCAGCCTCAATCTGTCAGAGGTTCTGCAAGTGCATGGAAATGTTTCTATTCTGGTATTTTGGGAGACTTTGCCTGTAAATATAAGCAGTTATTTAGAGAGAGTTTGATTAACTGTGAAAGAGAAAAGCATATGATTATAGGTTTGGCTTCCTTTTATGCTTTCTTATTGAATTGGAATAGAACACACAGACTGATGCAGAAAAATGTTTATTGAATGTTTCATTAACAAAACTACAATTGTGGGAATAGGTTTTTGCTGTTGCATTACTCCAATTCTGAACCCTGAACTAGGGTCCTGCTCTAGCAATTTCTGTTGCTTTAAGAGAATTTTTTGAGGATTTAAATGCAAGATGAGGAACAAGTAAAGAAATTTGAGCCAACTTGATTTTTATTTTTTTAACCACCCGAACCTGGAGCAGGGGTGGGAGAAGACAGCAGTATCAGTAAAGCAGTGGGAAAAGTGAAATGCCCAATATCTCCCAGAAGAGTTGAGTGTTCCTGGCACAGCTGAGGGCTTGGCAACTTTGCAAAACACTTCAGGGTAGCAGAACCTTTTGATCTTCTCAGAATCTGGGAGAACTGGAAGCTTGCAGATGTCCAAGTGCTGGAAGAGTCCCTCATCTTTTCTCTCAACTGTGGTTTTACAGCTCTCTTCTAAGGGCATAAATACTGCTAATGTCATCCAACACCTTGTGTGAAGGTTGTGCAGAGGTCACTTTAGGGTGCTCAGGGAGGGAAGGGCAGAGACACTCCTGCTGATGCCTTGCTGGGGGGAGACACTGCAGGAAACTGCTTCCCTAGAGCTGTAAATCAGTGTTGTTCCTTGACTTCAGGGGAATGACTGCCTTATATCTGCTGGGGATCTGCTCTGTAGGGTCTGAGACACAACATGGCACTGCAGGGACGTGCCAGGGACATGAGGAGGGAGATTGACAGCCAGGAGCTGCTCTTGGGAGATGGCATGAGCCTGAGGTCAGAGATGGGAAGAGACAAGTCGGGTTACTGGCATTTGGGGTGCTGTCATGCAGGTCCTGTGGTGCTCTACATACATTTTGGATAGGAAGGGGGGTGCTCCGAGGCTCTGGCACAGCAGAGAGCCGAGCTACTCAGCGAAGCAGGAGGCTGGTGTCAGAGCTGCTGGAACCTGCCTCACCTCCCCGTGGTACAGCAGTGGCACGGGGGAGCTGTAGCACTGGTTCCTGTCGTAGGTGTAGCAGGTCTGCGGCTCCTCGCAGGAGTTGCCCTGCTGGGCCTGGTGGATGGCCCCACCCAGCTCAATTTCTATGGGCTTGCAGTTTTGGCAGCTGGAAGAAATGGAAAATAGAACAAGTGTGGGAAGTCAGATGAAAAGATGCCCCTGCTGAACCCCAAATCTTTCCTGCTCATCTGCACGCAGAGCCAGGAGAGTGCTGTACCCTTTCTAGGTGTTCCAGGGGAACATCTGGGCCTCAAGCACCTCTCAGAGCTGCTGTGGGTTAAGTCTTGGAAAGTGAAGTTAGGAAATAAAACTACTTACAGTTCACCCAGGCGGTAGACAAAAGTGGTCCTGGGTGGGGACAGGGGGTCGGAGATGTTCTCCCGAGCCCTCAGGGGGACTCTGCAAAGGGGGGAAGAGAGTCACTCTCAGGAAAACTGCTTATTAAACAGAGTCTGCTCTGCTGTGAGCAGTTCTACACTCTCATCATCTTCTTCAGGTTATTTTCATTCTGACCCTTTTCCAAATCAAATCCCAGGAACAGGAGATCTTGGTCTGAGGCTGTTTTACGCCACAGCGACACAGACTCTGAACTTCAGAAGGCTGAAAACGACTCCTTTAGTTTTGGGATGTGTCTCTCTTTTATAGTGTTCTACACAGACCAATTCAATTGGTGAAACAAAGACAAACCTCTTCAATCACATTGGTCAGACCAGAGGGACATCAGGAAGAAGTCCCTCCTAGGAAAAGGAATGAAAACATAGTACAGTTACAAAAACACTTCTTTTGTTCTTTTGTTTACAGAAAATTCCCTGGGGAAAGAATTTCAGAAAACCAAAACATCTCAGGCACAAATCCAGGGCTACATTGGTCCTCTGCACCCTCCAAGGCAACAACCCTCCCCAAGAGGACTGCAGCAACTGATGTAAGTGCCGCTGACAAGGTGACAGGGCTGAGAGTGTTAATTTTTGTTAAACTCTGAGCTAGCAGGTGCTTGAGGCTGATGGACAGGGAAGTTTAATTAATGGTTCTCTTGTTGTGAGCTCTACAGAGCTCCTGCAGCTCTGGGACTGAAGCTGGTCCTTGTTTCCCAGAGAAACACACGCTTCTGTTAGGTTTGTGTGAGTGGAGAGCACAGGACAAAGTCCTGCTCTTGATTTGAGCTCTGTCTCATAGGAGACAGTTTAGGCATTAACTGGCAGTTTATCAGGTTAGGCCTAAACTGGTAGTTTAGGCATTAACTATTTTCCCAGGCTTTCTGTCAGGTCAGGAAGTCAATCCAGTGTCACGGGCCCAGTCTGGTTTCAGGTTAGATCAACTTTTGACAGGTCATTATCTACCTCCCCAGCCTATTTTGTGCAGCTCCTACTGGTCTGCCTAAAAGCAGTGCCTTTTGTATCTGAAGGGACAAACACCAGCGAGGTTCATGTGAGGCAGAAAAGCACTTAGCAAAGCGAAATGCTCAGGATACCAGAGAAAGCAGCCCACGTCAAAAGCTGTTCACTTCATCAGTGCTGGGACATAAGAAACAATGCAAAGCAAACTCATGTAACACTGCATCTCCTGCTCACCATCTCCATTAAATACTTGGCTGCTACTCACATGATGCGGATGTTTCTTTCCAGGACTTCTTCGTCAGGATTGTCTTTGGAGGGGACAAACTTTGAGGTCACTGTCACACACTGACACTTATTGTTGACCAGCACGTACTCCTCATCATCAGGGCTCACTGGGTAACCTGCAAGCACAGGATAGGCAATCCCAGAATTAAGAACAAAATCCCTGAAAGCTGCTCTAGCAGATAGCCAAGGGATGGAAATGCCAGGAATGCACCATTGTGGTGCCTGGGTTGGTTGCAGTTGAGGTTGCAGCAGGTACAAGTGAGTCTCTTAGCAAAGATGATTCAGCTGTCTTCCTGCTCAGCTCACGTAGGTGTGGTGGGACTGGGAAGGACAAGATTAGGACCCTAGACACTGTAGCTGGTGAGGGACAAACATGCAGGGATTGCTGGTAAAATGGGAAGAAAATCCCAGCACACCTGGTGGCTGAAGTGCACTTTTACTAGGAGTTGGTTATGCAATTCCTCTGGCATGCACCAAGACTACTCCAGCAGTCCAAGCCCCAGTTTGGGTGTGATCTCTAAATAAATGTCTCTGACCTTGCCAATGTGACAGATGTGTCAGTTTTCCTTGAGTGGTATCTTGTCCTTCGGGTTCCTGGGGGAACAGCTGCTAAAAAGCACAGGAGGACCCAGCAAGGAGGCAGCCCCTGACGTGGCAGGGAAAGGCAGGTGGCCCTGATGATGCTTGTGGTTTGCAGGGTAAACCCCAGTCCTGATTTACCTCTCCAAACTGCTGCTTCTAGCATGCTACTCGATATGAAACTCAGTCAAAGCAGGCTAAAACATGCCAGGTGTCACTCAGAGGCTTTTGGGGTGTTCCTGATGTTGTGCAGTGCTGCCTTACTGTGAACAAACAGATGGATTTGAAATAGTTCATTCTTTGCTGCTTTGTTTTCCCCAACCCAGACCCTCGGGTCTCTTCACCCATAACAAGCCAGCCTTTCTTTTATGTGTTGTTTTTACATCCCTCTTTATTTCTAAATGATGCTGAAATCAAGTTCATCACTTTGCAGCAGCATTCTTGCTACAGCACCTTCAGCCTGCTTAGAAGTACCAGAGCCAGTGATTTTTGTCATATGGGAACAGTTTGTTTTGGGCTCAGATGGATCTCAGTTCTGGGGACTTGCTGCCTTCTTGTCTCTTGGTTGAATCATAGAGAGAAAGAAGAAACAGGCTGAAAAAAGCTGGGTTGATCATGTCTGTAAAGGATTTTGGAGTTACTTGGACTTAAAAGCTTTGGTCCTTCCTTCCCCTCTAATATCCTGGTCTCATCTACTTCCATTTCAGGTTTTCTGAGACTGTTACAGATACTGTAACTGTGAAGAAGAATTTACAATGCTGTGTAAAATGGTGCCTCAGTGACCCCAGAGTTGACCTGCTGGTTACAAGGGCTGTTTCTGTGGCCTTTGGCAGCAGTGTATCTGCTGGATAAGATTCTCTGTGGAGTTCCTAGCTTGGGAAGGAAATCACTTTCCTAGCTTGTTCTCCAAGCTTCTTCTCTGCCAACTCATCATTCCACATGAGATCTTCCCTCTGATGCAGAAGCCTCCCAGAAAAGCCTCTCTAGTCCCTGGCTCCTTGTCTTGGCCTCTCTTTTGGCTCAAGGGAAGTCTCTGGCATTTTGTCCATCACACAGCTCTTCCTCTGCTGTCTGTGCTGCGTTCCACATGACACTGTATGCAGCTCTTTCCAAACCCTTCATCCAAAGCCAATGTTCAAGTCAGTTCCTATTGGCTTTCGGGTTGTCCCAAAACCTTTCAGAGCAGGCTTTAATTCTAAAATTAGATTAACACAATCTTATGCATATGCAGGTTTTTCTGACTGCTCTAAAAATACTGCCCTGGTTTCATCCCTTGTTATGCTCTTGGCTTCACTGTTAAAGTTACTGGTGCTCCATCAATTTTTCATTTAAGATTACAATGTTAAAAAATGTGATTTTATCTGCAGTTTCTCCATGTGTCACCCAGTGAGGTCCCCTTGGGGAGAAGGTATTTAAATGCAATATTTGCTAATGCTGTTCTAAACATCCACAGGCTGGATTTCCTGGTGCCTGAGTTACTGCCCTAAGCTGTTCCCTCCCTCCTCAAATACTTATGTGGCTGTGTTTTGGACAAAATTTCTCATCTTCCAGTATTGCACTGTCCTTTGGTACACTGTGAAGCCTAACAGAGTTGCCTGGGGTAAGCAGTAAGATGCCCTCTTCCAAAAGCTGCAGGAACTGCAGGGACGCAGCTGCCCGTGCTGTTGGGATGGTTATCCCTGAGCACCAGTTTGGTCCTGCAGACCAGATCTACTATGTGCAGCAGGATGGATTCAGCCTGTCTAGAGACCTGAGACCCACACTGAGCAGTGTGCTGGGAGGACAGGCTGAGCTCAGTTGAAATCAAGAGTTTCTAAGAAATTCAGTGGAGTTACATGATAAGCTACAGTTTAATCAGAATGAGTTGGCTGTAGCTGTGTGGCAGGATTACCAGGAAGATTTTGGAAGCTCTAGCAGGTAAGCTCCCTAGGACTGCAGAAAACCAAGCATGCACGTTTGCAGTTCATTGCTTCATAAACCTGATAAAAAATGGCTAATTATCAAATCTTAGATTTGGAGCTAGTCATCACTTTATCCTCCAGGCAGCAATTAAAACCACACTGCTCTGATGCAGAAACACCCTGAGGTGTCCCAGCACCACTGAGGCACGCCTGCTTGAGCAGGCTTTGAGGTTTGACCTCTGACTGTTAGAATAATTCAGGGTAAATGACACAAAACCTGCCATTGATGTCTTAATCCCAGTTTTCCATCTCTCCATTGCTCACCTACCTGCCACAAGGATGATCCCCAAGGAGACGGCCAAGGCAACACACAGCGACAAAGAGCTCCTCATCTTGCCTCCCCTTCTTTTGAAGAATGTCAGTGGAGAGCCTGACTCTGCCTATAAGGGCGTGTGCAAATTGGTTTCCTAAAATAAACAGCCCAGCCAACACTGGGAAATGTGGCTGGGGACTGAAACCAGGTGTGTTAATGCACCAAGACCTCTGGCTTTCGGAGGGGAAGGGAGCAGGGGGTTGCACTTTTATTGTGCTTTTCTCTGTTCTTCAACAACAGGCAACAGAGCTGCTGAGTACAAGGACATGCAAAACCACCCCAGCCCTAAGGGGACATCTTGCCATCAGGGCTGGTGGAAGGTAAGGAACTCCACAGCTCTGGCTCCTAATTTTGAGAAATCAGACTTAAAAATCCCTTGAGTCCTATTAAAAAAAACCAAAACCACTTCAGGCTTCAAAATCAAAATCCTGTTTGGACCAGCTGTGTGCAAACCTGAATTAAGGGCTGGACCTGTCCCCAGAGAGCCTGTAGTCAAAGCAGGACAGGGGTGAAAGAGGTACAGCCACTGCAGCTCTGCCCACTGCATTCAGGAGTTCACCCTCTTGTGAATGGAAAAGGGACTCCATGGGATTTGGGGCTTACAAGAGGTCCTGAGTCAGGTGCCAGGGAAACCCTGGGGTATTGGGGATGCAGACTTTTCCTGAAGGAGAGTGGTACTGGAGAGGGCGTGGGATTTTTTTTTTTAAATTTTTTTTCCCCCCCAGATTTGGGATCATTTGTGTAACTTCTGAAGAGCAAATGTAGCCTGTAATGGCCAGAGTTTTCTCAGTAGCATTTCCACGTGTCTTGTACAGAAAAAGCCACTTTTTAAGAGAAGACCAAGCTTAGCAAGGGCCTGGTTGCTTTTGCCAGGCTTCTTCAAGAGGCTGAACTCTTTTGGCAATGCTGCCAAGCATCCTGGTTCCTGTCACCTTGCAGGATGTCTCCCTTTTTCCAGACACTGCTGGCTGGGTCCCTAAGCCCAGAACTGTTCCAAGCCCCTGGTTGTGTGCTGTGAGGTTTTTCCCCAAGCACAAACCCCTCACCCTGCAGCTGCATGGTGCAATGAGCTTTCAGGTTACATCAGCAGTGCTCATGTGCAAGGGGACCGTGGGACTTGGGAGGGATGATGGGTCACAGCCAACTGCTTGCAGGGCATTGGGTTCTTCCACAGTTCTTTACAAGCCTTGTGTTCTCGTTAGGGATCTGTCTGTAGCAGAGAAAAAATGTGGGGTTGTTTCCTTTCCCCATCCCAGAAAGCATTGCTAACAGTTTTATGCAGCCCTCTCTCTGAAACAGGGGCAAGATGATCCCTCTGCCCCATTTTTGGCAGGAGGTAAAAAATAAACCTGGCTCACCAGTGGTGCTAAGGATGTCTGTCTAAAGTGCTGTTTGTTTTGGTCACCCTTTTTTGTAAGAATTTTTTTAGAATTATACAAGAAGGGAGGACGCCATCACCAGGACAGAGAACATGCAAGGGAGGCTGGCTCTGATCAGTTTTGCCTAGCTGCACTAACAAAAATATGGCACTGGCAGCATGCAAGGAGAGGATTTTCAAATGTCAAGGCAGAGGCTGAGCAGAATTGTATCAGTGTCTTTCTGTTCACTGTGGTGGTTTTCCCTGGCTGCTGGCGCTCAGCGTATCTGGATTTCGGTTGCTAAATCTACACGTGTGTGTACAATGCCTTGGTCTGGATATGATGACATGAGAGCTATTTTCAGTCCCTTCAGCCACCTGCATGTCTCTGGGGATTTCTAGCTAGATCACAAGCTCTTGAGAGGAAGGTTTATGTTACGGACTGTTATTTTTTATGGATTACCCCTGTTTTACTGGATGACTTCTGGAATTTTGTCTGGGTTAACAGGTGTTTGGCAATGCGCTGCATGGGGAGCTGGACTCCCAACCTCCCTGCAGGTGGCTAGAGGTGGAATAATTGAGAATTGGAAAAGAAATGGGAACCAGCCCTGTGGTTTCAATCTCTGGTCACATGTCCTATTCTTCCAGTTGGCCTTGGACATGCTGAACTAGGATTTTCCAGGTAAGAAGCTGGGCAGGTGTCTGAGTGAAGTGAAATTGTTGTTGCTGTGCTGGATGAGTTGGACAGCACCAAGGCACTGGGCCCCTCCACATAACACACCAGCCATGAGCAGTCTGTGCTGCTCTTTGCTCCTCCTTTCTCACTTGGAAGCCAACAGAATGCTGCATCTATTAACTTTGGGTTGGGAGACACGTCAATTCCATTTAAATCCAAGAGAGTCCAAGTGAAAGTTAGTATGTTAATGTTTGAAAGGGCAGACTTGAAAAAAATTAGGACACTTAACATGGAAACGATCAAGGTCAGGGTTTCTCTAAGTCACAGGTGCAAAAGTTACCTGGAATTTTAACCTGGCAGGAACTGGCTGCAGATGTCTCTGCATGGATTCACACAAAAAGCCAGCAGGATTGAGCAGCCAGATGGCAAGACTGCTCCTTGTCCCCAAGGACAGTTGTATTTGGTGGCTGAGCATCAAATGAGGATTTCTATCAAGGTATAGCTACCAAATGTAATGGATGCTGTGTGTCTCCAGACCCAGGTTACTCTTGTTGCTCTTTCTTCTACAGGCCTGTACCCAGGGAGGTATGGCTGAAAACTGGCAGGGACAGATTTGGAAATGTGGTCTGAGGTAAAAACTGTCTTTGTGCAAGAAAGCTTTGACCCAGAGGCGACCAGGTAAAGAGGCTGAGTGTGTCAGAAAGTCAAAACTGAGACCTGTTTGCCGTCAGATCAATCAGAATCCAAATGAATCACCAAAAAGTGAGTAAAGCTGTGTACCCCACTCTGTTTCAGCTAATTTGAATATCTGCTTGACCTGTTTTTTTCCCCACAAAAAGGTGTACAGGAGCATTTATAAATACACCTGCACCTGTTCTGTGGTGAGGAAAAAGCCCCTGCACTTGTATGCAGAACTGCCCTTGCTGGGATGTGTGCATGCCTAATTTATCAGGCTCTGGGTTTCTCAGCTTGGACTACACTAATTCCTGTGTCTAATTACTCTGTTCTTGTGGCAGGGCTGCCTGCAGCTCGTAAAAGCAGACTGCTTCCCCTGTGGCTCAGCAGTAATGTAATTTTCCCTAGGGAAGGGTGGGAGGCTGAGCTGGTGCTCCGTCATGGCTGACAGATACACAAAAACACGGGGTGACAATGCACAGGCGAGTAAATACAGACTGCGTTAAAAGCCCTCCTGGGAGGGGTCCCCAGGTGTTGAAAAATCAGAATTGCTCCTTTTTTTGGGACGCACGGATCTTTTGGCATAAGGGGATAGATTCAAGGAGTGCAGAGGTGATGGAGC
Source organism: Illadopsis cleaveri (assembly GCA_013399915.1). Classification (NCBI taxonomy): domain Eukaryota; kingdom Metazoa; phylum Chordata; class Aves; order Passeriformes; family Timaliidae; genus Illadopsis; species Illadopsis cleaveri. The sequence continues at coordinate 10,775 of VXBB01024026.1, forward strand.
AGCAGCTGCCGAGCTGTGCAGCCTGAAGCTGCCCCGCGGCCCCCAGGAGCAGGCCTGGCTCTGGCCGGGCGCTGTCTGTATCCCTGTAAAACTGCGAAAGGCTCGGGGGAGTTCACGTCTAACCCTCGGAGGCGTCCAAGGAGGTTGGCAAATA
>VXBB01024026.1:20126-54246 GCA_013399915.1 Illadopsis cleaveri
TTTTTTCCCCTTATTTTTTTGGTTTTGTAAATAAGTCAAAGTTAAAGAACATTTTCCAAGTACTTCAAGTATCCCTTTGGAATATTTGCAGCAGGATCGTTGCATAAAGGAGTCTGAAAATAGAACTCATCTGGAATGGAATTACTGGCTTCTGCTATTTCTGCATGTTAGAAGCAAACCAATGGAAGTTGAACGGTTCCCAATTTTTTAGCAGACCTTCCCTGTGATCCTGATGTGCGGGGCACTTGCCTGTGCTGAGTTCAGCTGAAGACCCGTGTTGTGAAATGGGAGCTGCAGGGTTACGCCCCGTGCTGTTGGTATTTCTAATTGCTTTGAAAACAAAGGAATTAAAACTGTCTGTTAATGAGATCTGTTGGATGATAGCTTGAGCAATAGCTTATGGTGCTTTGTTGATTCTAAAGCTCTTGTTTGGACCGTGTGCTGTTTGTTTAGACCCTGTCCAAGGGTTAGCCAGGGCCAGCAGCTGTTCTGTAGCAGTAGCCACTTTGACTGTGTTTAGAATTTGGGGTGGTGTGATGTGGATGCTCCAACTAGAGGCTGTGATTGCTGAAAGGGTGTACAAATACACGAGTTAAGATGCTGTCAGCGCGATTTATAAACTCTGTTCTCTTGGGGAGAAGAAACAATAGCAATTCTTGTTTTCTGTGAAATAATTGCCCCTTGCGTCCCTGTCAGAACAGGCTGCGTGGTGCTTGGTTGGGTTTGGCCTAATGGGGAAAGAGCTGCTGAGTCAAAATGTGCTGCACTAAGCAGGAAGTTTTCACCGAAAGCAACTGCTTCCTCTTGCCAGTCAGAAATAGCAGCTCTAATCCTTTTTCCCTTTACATGAGGGGTGCCGTTTTTTTCCAAAAGCTGTATGCATTGGCATGCTGAATTCTGTATCCAGCAATCTGTTTTGGCATTTCACATCCCTAAGAGAGATTTACATCCTTTTGAATATTTGTAAGGGGAACGAAAAGCAGGGAGAGAAATCAAGGTCCCGGACATTGGGCACGTGTTCTTGTCAATGTATTGTTCTGGTGACAGCCTTCTCCAAGGCTGACTGTCCATCCATTTCAGATGGATCTCCTCAGATATATTGGAGCCACATAGGAATTAAGTCAGATAAGCTAATTTATTGGTACCTGACAGCATTGTTGAAGTGGGTGGTGACACTATAGCGACCTTGGGAATGTCAAGCCTGTCTGGTGGTTTGGGACCTCTTGTCCTGTGTGGGTCGGGGACGTAGGCAAGGTTCAGCCAGCCAGGAAGGGACAAGGAATGCAGTGCTGTTATTATAAAATGCTATTATTATATTATTGTTGAGAGCTTGAAATTCAAGCCTGTTTCTCTTCGTGCTGAGAGACAATATTTCTTTGTCAGCCTCACCTGAGCAGCACAGTTTTTCAGGGGAGATTTTTAAAGTGTAAGATTGGGTCACAGTGTTTGTGGTGTTCTCCTTTATTGTCCTTCCATGTGCACATGCCCTGCTGAAAGAGCTTCGTCCTCAGTCACTGGAGTGCTTAGAGCCAGATCATTTTTTTCCTTCCTGTTACTTTGAGACAATAAATCCATCCTAATCTTTTTTGTACACGGGAAATTTTAGCTCCAAGGCGCCTCCCGAGAAGGTGGCACAGCGAATAAAACCCAAACTGCGCCTCGCGCACTGGAAAAAGGATTTAAGGTGCCGATTGAATTCCTGTAGTGGCATGCAGGGATGCCAGCGGAATACAAATGTGGCTTTGTATTGCCGGCGCTGCTCCTTTGTATTCCGGGGGCGATGGATGGGGGATGCGGCGGTGCTCTGCCCGCTCCCAGGCGGGCTGGCACAGCCCGGAGAGGAGGTGCTGTGCCGAGGAGCGCCTGACTGTGGGCCCCGCATCAGCAGCAGCGCCTCGGCAGCATCCTGGGAATCGCGGGCGATCACATGAGCCTGGATTGCCAGCTCAGTTCATTAGTCAGCCATTTTGGTCGCCACCCTGCTCCCTGCGCACAGCCAATCCCGGCGGCACTCGCTGCCCGGGCTGCGCCGGGAGAGGGGAGCAGCGCTCGGATCTGGGCACACCGGGACACTGCCTCTCCGCTCGTCCTTTGTTGTTTTTTTTCCTGGGGTCATCACCAGAGGAAGACATTCTTTTTGCTTCTGCTGCCTTTTTATTTTTCCCTTTTTATATTTTTACTTGTTTTTCCCTGCTGCCTTTGGTGCAGAAGCCAGGTTTTCTGTGGATGCTGAGGATCAATAGCCTCTAGCATAGCTGGAGACGACGGCAGTCGGTGGAAAGGAGGGAGGCAGAGCTAAGCGGGAAGGAGCAGCGTTTTTACCTTGCTTGATCTATGAAAAGGCCAGAGCAGCCTCTGTGATCCTGAGCGATCTGTCCTTTAATCGCAAGGTATTTCTGATTTTCTTCTTCGGAAAGCTCTTGTTTTTAGTCCTTATTTTGCCCCCGTTGTTGTTGTACCAGCTGAGTCATCATGTCTGCTCTGACGCCTCAAAGCGACATGCCAACCCCCACCACAGACAAGATCACTCAGGCTGCCATGGAGACCATCTATCTTTGCAAATTCCGCGTGTCGATGGATGGAGAGTGGCTGTGCTTGCGCGAGCTGGATGACATCTCGCTGACACCCGACCCCGAGCCTACCCACGAAGGTACGGTGCGGCCGTGCTCCGGGAGCCCCGGCCCGGCGCCGCTGGGGAGGGGGCGTCCCCAGCGCCACATGCCCGTGTCCTGCCCTCAGAGCCTGGACAGCCGCGGGCGGACCAGAGAGCCCCATTGCTGCTTCAGATTGCCCTCAGAATCTGTCACCCGGCCCTTTAAGGCAGATTTGTGATGAATTATCTCTTTAGCTGTAGTATCAGGTTTGTGCGTCTCGGGAAGGAAGAAAACCGTGATGTGTGCTCAGTGAGAACATTTAATGGTGATTCTGCCCTTAAACCGGGGCTGGCGGTGCTGTCGGTGAGCTGCCAGCCGGGACCGGGGGAGCACAGTGGCAACACCCCTGTGTGTGCCAGGTCGTGGGGAGTTTTTGGAAAGCCCCAGCGATTACGCAGCGATGCCCATTGTCACTTGTCAGGTGACGATGCCATCACAGTGGCCCAGCTCCCAGCTCTCGCCTCTGATGAGCGTGCTGCTGTTTGTAATGGCTTGGAAGCCTGAAACGTGGAGATGTAGCACATCTTGCTCTCCCTGGAAAAAGGATTTGTCGTCTGGGTTGATAAACAGTTTAATGCCAGGACGAGGACTGAATGCTCTGAGAGTACTAAAATCATGAGGGGTCATCTACGCAGTGCTCTGCCAGTAAACAAGTGGGGAAGAAGGAGAGGTGATGAGTTTCTGCAGGTCCTGAGGTTCTAAGCGCCCTTGCTGGATGCACCTCTTGGTTTTAGAGCAAGGAGGCCCCAGCTTCTCATGCCTGACCCTTTTCCAGTAACTCCTGAAATGCCACTTCACCAAGCAGGCTGGCTTGACCCGTTTAATGCTGCCTGGTTAAGTCAGCAGTGTCTTACATTGTCTTGCTGAATGAGGCAAGTGAAATTGTGGTGGGGATTTAAGCTTTAAAATAAATTTCCAAGGGATAATTTCATTTCCATTTGACAGCTGCTTTCTGTGACAGTAGCCCTTGGGTTTGGATTTGGCTTGCCAAGTACTTAGTCACGCAGTGGGAGGTTTCGAAAGGAGAAATTTAACATTCCCTCTGAAGCATATCCCAGGGGTTCAGGGAGGTGAGTACAGGGTGAGCAGGAATTCAGTTGTCTTCCAATTCCCATATTCTTGTGTGTGACACTGAGACCTTCCTTGGTCTTACTCCAGTGTTTTTCAAGGTGTAATTACCGTCACTCCCTGGTGAATACCAGAAAGGGGTTAGAAAACAGCATTTGCTCATTTATTTACCATATTATTTAATTCCTATGTCAAAAATGAGTGCAAAAGAGCAGTACCATAACACCCTCCCTGGAGATCTTTATGCCTGTGTAAATTAAGGTTGCTCGTTGGTTGGTTGGGAAGGTGTATGTGGATCCAAGTGGTATTTTGGACAGAGAAGGTCAGGAAGAGCATTGACAATAGGAAAGCTGACACAGCTGTGTCCCGGTGTTGGGTCTGGTGCTACTGCATCAGCACTGCTGCTGTGTCTGCAGGGTGTGCACAGGTCAGGGGGACAGGAGCATGGGCTTGTGTCCCTGGGAGTGTCTCCAAAAAAAAGCCCTGATGTGCAAAGGTAGGCATTATGAAGAAGGAAGAAAAAAAAGCTGTACAATTCTGCCAAAGGCATAACAAAGGGGGACAGTTTTTTTCCTTAGAAATCAAGACATGTAAAATATATATTGCAGTAAGTACTGAATCCAGCAGCTTGTTGGAATAAAGATAAGAAGCCTTCAATTTGCTTCAATTCCCTTAGCTCTTGCTGCTTCTGGAGGGTTTTGTCCCTGGCCTCTCTTCACCCTGTGATCTGCTGTGCCCCCAGCCCTCAAGCTGCCATCCTGCCTTCAGAGCCAGTCACAGCAGTTCTAGTCCTGCACAGAGCTGGAGCTTGAGAGCAGCTAAGCAAAACTTTTCTTCAAATTAAAAGCAAGCAGCAGATACTGAGTTGCTTGCAGCTGTGTATATTCCATATAACCTGTAGCATGGCTGCTCAATTTAACAATAAAAGCAATTAATACACTTTTTCATTTGATTGAAACGATTCTGTGTGCGTAAGAAAATGAGCAGATTCTGCTGTTCACTGCAAATCTGCTCGGATTAGAAAAAGAACTAATTTTTTTAAACAGGCTGTGATTCTTAATAAGACAGAACCTTACTGTTCTCTGCAGGCCCCTCAAAATTAAATGTGGTGCTGGTGGTTGTTAATCTTGTTTGCTTGCAATGCATGTGATGATCTTTGAGGCAACTTTAGGGATGGAGGTAAAAAACGGATTGTATTTCTGTTGAATGTTGGACAGAGTGTGTGTATGGATGGCACTGAACACTGGTCTCAGCTTTGGGGAGCAGTTACACAAAACAGCCTTTTTTTAGGCCATTTTACTGGATGTTACATTTCTACCTTGAATAATTATGAGGGGCTTCACAGTAGAGCTGTGGAAATTTTTGTCCTCATGGGATCACCTTGTAATAGCATCCAGAAGGAATACATGTGCTAACTTGAGAGAATTTCAAGAATTACAGTATTCCTCTTTTTATTAATCTTCCTCAATTGCACCAAGAGGAGCAATTGGAATTAGAATTTATAACATGCGAAGATGAAATTGTCTTTTCTATAGGGCAGAAGCTAAGGTCAGGTTTTTTGGGTTTTTTTGACCAGTAATTTAAAAGTTTTACATCCTGACATGTGCTTGTGTAGAATGCCCTGACAAGGAGTTGTAGAGCTCTTCAGGAAAAGCAAATGTTCTTCTTAAAACCTCCTGCCCATTAATCTGTTGCAGTGGTTATTGAATCATCTGTCAGATTTTACCTTTTCTCTCCATTTTCTATCCAAGTGTTTTTCCATGTTTCTTTGTGTACCTCAAAATGGTTTAGGGAAGCAGCACAACCTTACTGGTTATACTTTTGTTTTGCAAACTGGCAACTGCTAACTTGGGTTTAGGGTTTCTCTAGTAGTGTGGAATAGGAACAGTAAAGTCATGGGAGAGGTAGAATTTTTCAATGCTTCAGGCCTTTCCCATTACAAAACAAATCTGAATTGTATTGAGAGTGGCAGGTGTGAACAAAAACCTGCATGAGATGACTCTGTAGTTGGATAAAACCTCTTAAAATACATCTGGTGATAGAAACCCCTAAAGAGATGAGATGTTTGAAGGAGCTGGAGACCAGATTTAACAGAAGAAATATGAAGTCAGTAAATGCAAGTTAAATGAATTACAGCATGTTCGTGGTCATAAATCTTGGGAATAGCAGTTAGGTCTTGTAATCTAGACTTCAATTCAGAAATTACTCTTAAGAGTAATTATTTTCTTTGTTCTTTTAAGCTGTGTCAGTCTAAATGAAGTCAGAGCTGGGGAACTTGGGGCAGGTTTGTATCCCTCAGAGATGGAGAGTCCAGAGTGCTGCAGAGAAACCACTTGGGTGTCAACCAAACTGGGAAGTGAAAGATGGGGAAAAAATGCCAAGGGTTTGGGTTTTTATTTTCTTGATGTAAACTACGAAGGACTAAAATAGGATGAGAAATTTCTCATAGCAGTTAGTCATGTGTTTCCCTCCGAAAACAGGCTGGTTGTGCAGAAACATTCCATATAGCTGCACACAGTTGAAACATAGAGAAATTGGGTAATTATTTGATGGTAATCTTGTGGAGAAGGGGGTATGACTTAGGGTGGTATTGAACTGTGAGTTCATGTGATGTATACTGCCTGTTTATTTGTCCCATAGATGTAATGGAGAGTGGGCTGGGAATTTCCAAGTTGTCTGTACTTTTTATTTTCTTTCATTTCCTTCTGGTTTGTTGCAGATCTTTGACTGCTCTTTTCTTTTGCATGCAAGGCTCTCTGTACATGTGTATATTTAAAGATGGAATTTTTATGCAGTGGGTTTTAAAATAGATGGGTTTTTAAGCTACTTTGTCCTGAGTAGATGGTTCCTGGCATTCCAGGCTGCAGACTGCCTGGTATTTTGGGCTTGCAGGGTGTTTTAACATGATGCTGAAACCCGTTACTGATCCCTTTTCTTTGTCAATGATTTGTAATCCATCACGTTGGCAAACCTAACCTGAAAGAATTAGTTATGTACCTCCCATAACATGAACAGCATCTGCCTAATTTTCTTCCTTGACCTCTTTATTTGCTCTTAAATGTATTCCTGAGGTAATGAATATCAGAATGCAATTGAAGTATGGTAATGCGACCAGAGCTTCCCCTTTCATAATGAAGGAATATTTGCCTAGATTTGGGCCAAGCCTTTCCCAGCAGCCCCAGCAGCAGGGCTGACCTGGCACCATCACTCAGGGCTTTCTATATCAAGCTCAGTTTTCACTTCCCAAAACTGTTGCCTTGGGTTTTTTTAGGTTATTTTACTGACAGCTCAGCTTCTCCTTGTGAGTTTGTTTAAAATTACTGTACTTAAAAATAATTCTAAAAATTCTGACCTATTTAAAAACTCATGACCTTTTCTTCCTGATGGAACAAACTCTTCCCTGTGAGGGTGGGGAGGCCCTGGCACAGGCTGCCCAGAGAAGCTCTGCCTGCCCCATCCCTGAAGTGTCCAAGGCCAGGCTGGGGCTTAGAGCAACCTGGGATAGGGGAAGGTGTCCCTGCCTGTGCTGGGAACAGAGGCAGGGGGTTGAATGGGATGAAATTCTAAGTTCCTTCCAACCCAAGGCAGTCTGTGATTCTGTGCTTCTATTTCATCTGTCTTTGGAGGAACTTGATTTTCCTGTCAAGATGCGCTGTGTGAGGTGATGCTCATTGGTTCAGAAAGGTTTTGTCTCTCAACTCTATTTTAGCCTAATAACTTCGAGCTGTAAAAACGAAGTAAGTGTTGAGCAGCAGTGTGAAATGGTTCTGATGCTGTTCATTCTCCCAGGGTTTACTTGTAAAAGCTTTCTTTGGCTTGGGAAAATATCAGTGAGATGCTGCTGCTGTGTCAGCAAAAGGGAGTGACTGCAAACCCCTCCGTTGTCCAAATAACAGATTGGATTTTCGTGATTCATGTTTTAGAGACAAGTTCTCCAGTCCCTTCCTGAAGAACTGACTTGAGTGTTCATTCCAGTGGGATATTCAGTTCTGTAATACTAATCTTCCTGGGAATCTGGTTGGAATGAGTTAATTGTGTTACGGAGGCGTAAAAACTTTAGTCATCCTGTTTTCTAAACTTGGTACATGCAGAGTTAAATAATTTCCGTCATGGTTAAAAGTATTGAGTTTTTCACACCCCATAAGGACCACGGAAACTATGGAGTTTTGGGTCTTTATGATTCTTCTGTGGGAAGATGTTCTTCCCCCACTGGTGCTTGTTGGTGGAATTTCCAGACAAGTGGGAAAATGTACAAGGTAAAAGAAGACATGAACTCTATGCAAAGTGCAACTGGATGCGTGGAGAATGAATGAAATTAGGAAAGAAGGTGCTAATTAAGTGTGTGCTTTTGCCTCTAAATCTATGCAAATGCCATAGTACCAGTTTAAATTCATGCAGTTCCTGCTAGTAGGAAGATGGGATTATGGCTTGTAGGGATAGAAGAGAAGAAAATATTTGTGACTCCCCTGGATATTTCTCTGGGAGCTTTATGTGGGTTACTTGCTAAGGGATAAAAATAAATGAGAGAGATGAAATGAAGCCTGACAGTTCTCTCTGTCCCTGTTACCCAGGTGCTGGTAAATCTGGTTTTGGTTATATGTTCTTCCCTGTTTATGCTTTGTATTAGGAAAAAATCCAACCCCTCAGTATTAGATAAAAGACCTTGCAGTGGTGGTGTGCGGCTTCCCTTACTGTGTGCAGGTAGGAATTCCAGGATGATCTGGATCTGAGTCCCAGAGTCCTGTTTGTGCAGCAGGGTCCCGGGAAGCATCACAGACAGCTCTGTCCACCACAGTGAGATTCAGTCTCCTGGCCCTTGGGAAGCTGCAACACCTGTCATGAGAGACCAAAAACCAAAAGTGTTGTATGTCGGGGGGAACATCACCAGGAGTTTGTCCTTGGTACAACAGGGTCTTACTCCAGGGATAGTCCTTGTTGCTCCTGCAGTAGTGCTCAGTCCCAGGGGAATGTTGGTGCAAGTCTGTGGTTTGGAGGAGAAGGGTTAAAATGATCCCGGTGCAGGGTGAGGGGCCTGCTGGGCAGCGGTGCTGCGGCACACGGGGCTCAGCTCTGTGTGGGCTGAGGTGCGCTGGGGCTCCCGGCTGCTGTTCCAGCCCTGTTGGAGCAATTTGCGGGCCAGGGCTGGCTCCCGGGGCAGGAGGCTGGCGCTGGCCGTGTGTGGGAGGGAGGAGGGCCCGGCAGCCTCTGGACTTTGCTCGGCACAGTTGGCTCGGGAAGGGGGACGGAGCCTTTCCCGTGCTTTGGACGTTCTGCCAAGCGCGGGTGCGTAAGTAGGGAGTGAAAAATGCCCAGGGTCCGGGGCGTTTGTCTGGCTTGGCTCGCTGGGTTTGGAACAGGGACTTAGTGGGTGCACTGAAACCAGTTCTCCTTGTCCTGCCTGCTCCTCTCCCAGGATACCTCCCTCATCCTGCCGAGGAGAGAGGTGCTTCCCTGAGTGAGTCCTGAGGGGATCATCATCAACCTCTGTGACCCATATAGGGCTCGGCTGGGTCATCTCTGCGGGGTCTGTTGTTTGGGGCGAGGGTCATAACAGAGTTTAAGCTCTGTTGAGCCTTTAAAATGCCCTCAGTGTGTGTTTTCCGTGAACGTGCCTGCTTCCCACGTGTGGCTGTTTCCCTGCCAGCAGCTCTTCTTGGGGCTGGATATGAGGAAATTGAAGCCAAAGCTGACATTGCGTAAATATCGCAAGTTTAGTGTTTTTATCTTACAAAATAAAGTAATGCCTTTGTTGCTTTTCTTTTTAGGATGTGCTTTACAAAAATGTTGCTTGTGTTAATGCAGAAACAAAGCTTCTGCAGCTTTACTGAAGCCTGTCCTGGTCTGACTCTGGGAGAAAAATGCTTTGCTCTATTGCTTTGTGCAGACTAATGAACCTTTTTGACTTGCAGATCTCTTGCCACTATGAATTAAGTCTTGTATGATGCAAATCTCCCTTTCAGTTATGCTTTTCTTACACCTTGATTTTGAATCTTTCCTTTAGATCACGGCTTGCATGACGTTTTTCTTTCTTTTCCTTTCCTTTTGCTGTTTGCAAAGACTCTTGGGAGGATTTGACAGATGTGGTGGAGCAATTGCGCGATGATTCCGAAGGTGCGTTCCACACCCACATCTCACAGCTCTTGTTTGTGCTAATCGTTGGCTTCTGCACTATTACTTTGAGCCTGAGTGCAAAATGCAGTTAGTTCTCCTTTCCAGTGCCAGTAGCTGTGGCTTTCTTGCATTTTCTTGGTGTTGCTTAAATAAATGTTTGCAGGGTTTTTTTTACTATTTTGACTTGAAATGGAGGTAGAAGAAGTGAATCAGCAAGGGCTATTTGCCTTCTCCTAAATGCTTTCAGAGGCAGCAGTTTCCTGAGCCTGGCAGAAGCACAGCTTAAAAGACTGCAGCAACATATGGAAGCTGAATTTTAAAAAAATATTTCAGAAATCACCCTGAAGCTTCAGATTTTCTGCAGTATTTCTGTCTAGATACTTCTGATTTTCTGGCAGTAATTGCCAAGGCTTGGCAAAAAATGATTCTAAAACTTGTATTGCAAATTTTTGTTAGAACTTGTTAAGTACTAAATGAGAAACTTATTTATAGTGCTTCTTTCTTGATTTTTAAAAAGGATGCAAATACAAAATAGTTAAATCCCCAATGTAGCAAGTGGTCAAGCAAATTGGCACTCTGATGGTTAAATGCAACTGCTCCTGCTTGGGATTCAGGCAGTTTGCAGCACAAAAGGCTGATGTTCTCATGCACTGAGCACACTGATCCTTGCTGCTCATCTTCCACCATGGTGCTGACTTCAACTGCTGTGCTAGTTCTGTGCCTGAGTGCTGCCGGCAGCCTCCACAGCCACAGGCAATGCCCTTCTCTCCTGGTCCAGCAGCCTGTGCTGCTTCCCAGAGAAGGGCATTTACCAGGCAGGCTTTAAGGGAAAAGAGGGCCTTGAGACTTCTTTTTTTCATAAAATATTGTGTAAGTTGTTTTGCATTTATTTTGTCAGGTGAGAGGTGTTTCTCTGCCACACAGAAGCAGCCATGCTAAATTTCAGATTACTCTAAGTTGGCGTTCTTGATGTAAGAGGGAGAACCTTGATGGAATGCTAATGAATTGGCATTGCTTTCAGTGGGTTTGTTCACTTCTCCAGTGTCTCATCATTCCCTGCCTTTGATCCAAGTTTTAGCTTCATTTTAGTTGCTTCTTCCTTGTTTTAGAGTAAGCATGAGGAGTGATAAAATTTATTGTCACCAAATGAGAAGTACCATTCACATTCAAGACCAGCCACAGCTTAACCCTTTGAGATCCTGTATTGCATTGACTCTTTCCTGACTTTCAGGTTCCTAGGTACAGATTGTACCTATTAAACAAATTACAGGATTCTTGAATGCTTTTGGAAACATCTTCATGGAAGCAGCAGGTTAGGAAACATGTCTATTCTGTAGAAGCTGCAATATTTAAGTAACAAAATGTTCTGAGAGTTTCATTCCTTCATTTGAAACCCAGACCCTGTGGAAATGCAAAGTTCAAGGGCTGGGGATTTACTTTTTAAGGTTTATGATGTGGGCTGTGTAGGAAAGCCCAGGCAGAGGTTTTGCAGTTAGAGGCAGAAGGAAGTTGGAGAAGGGACCGGCTCAGATGGAGCATGCCAGGTCCACACCAGGATCAGACTTGTCCCAGCTTGAAGCCAGCCTGGCAGTTTCACTGTGGAAAAGTCAGCCTTGACTGCCTACCCTGCCTTCTTTAGAGGTGTGTGTGGTACAGTACATAGAGCAAGAGTATCAATTACTTAGCAGTTAATTTTTGGAATAAGCCTTAGGGATTATATCCAGTTTCACTCTATATAAGCTAACTGGTTTGCAAGATGAGAATCTTGGATAAACTGCACGTGCAGAGCACAATTGCTCACAGCAGACTAAGGAAGCAGAAACCTTGAATTAGTGTGATATGGTGAAAATATTTTTCTATTGAAGTTAGCCAATAACCAAGACCAAAGGAGCATTTTATTTGATGCTCTCTTGTACAGTTCCTTTAATTCTGTGTTAGGAATTGGTTTGCCACCCAAGCAGAGTCGCTGTGGATGCCTTGCTGCCCATCAGATCAGTGGCCTTGGCCAGTGAGGAAATGTGATGAGAGAGGATGAGGAGGAGGTCTCTGTGTGCTGGCAGTACTGTGCCTGACTTTTTCCTGAGTCTGCATTCCCAGTGATGGTGGCTGTTAGCGACACTGCAGGTCATAAAATGGATTGGAAATCCAGAGCAGGTCACGTGCTCAGGGTACCTCCAGATCAGCCAGACCCATCACCTTCAGGCAGCAGTAGTCCTGAAAGGCTATAAAAACACCTCATGAACTTGAGTCTTTCTGCAGTCCAGTGCCGCTCTGAGCATTGCACTCCTAAATGAGTACTTGGAAATTCTCTAAACTATGGAAATAAATTCAGAGGAGGAGACTTCTGGTGGTGCTTCACTCTGAAGAAGAAGGGGAGTGAGAGAAGCTCTGTCCTGAGCTGCTTTTGGAGGGACTGAACAAGTGAGCTGTGGTATCAGGTTTGGATGCTGGCGCTGCCCCGGCTCTTCCCTCTCCCTGTGCTGGATTTTTCCCAGCCCACAGTGACGTGCATTCGGGTGTGGGTGTATTAGCTGTGCTCTTGGCTCTCTTTCTGGCTGGTGGGTGCTGACAGGGTGCCTCTTGCTTAGGTCTGTAGTCTGAGGTGTCCTCTGGTCAGTTCTCTGCTGCCAGGAGTAGTTAATTCACTCATGGAGGTGGCAGCTTGGTTCCAGGGTCCCTGGCTGTTGGCAGCAGCCCTGGATAAATGGGCCTTACAGGGATGAAACTGCCTGTACCCAAGAACTGGAGCTCAAAACTTGGGTGTGAGTAGCAGGTCTGAAGGTCTGGATGTTTGTAATCTGATAGAGGAAGAGTATAATCCTGGGAGATCTGTGAGTCTGGGGATTTAGTATGGCCTGTCAGGAGCCGTGAAGATCAGCTCCTCACTGGTGAAAACCAGTGGCGGTGTTAAAACCAGGAGAGAGAAGTGGGAGTTGGCTCCATGTTGCATCTAAGCTTAAAAAAAGTCTTGGGGAAGAGAGATGCAAGTTGGGATAGAGACACATGTTGCTGGATTAAGCGTGAGGGGATCCAAAGTGATCTTTAGATGGAAAAACAAACCACAAGTGGAGGACTGTTACCGGTTTGTAGCTGGGGATGTGAGTTGGAGCAAGTGATGGCCGTGACAGTCAAGAGACATGTTGTCAAGCTGCAAAGCACAGGATGAACACCAGGCTCCAAATGTCTTTCTTGAGAATAGGGAGCTCCTGCTGTAGTTATTTCAAGTATTAAGGCGCCCTCAGTGTGATACATTGTCTCTTCCCATGCCATTGTGGCTTTGGCCCTAGACTGCTAGTTGATGTTGATTTTTCTCCACAAAAGGCCTGCAGAGTGCCTCCTGTGAAACTCGCTACCCCCAAAACGCCTTCAAAGCTGAGGGGAAAAAAAGATCAACATGGGTTGTTTACTGTAATAAAACCAGCTTTTGTTGCTCACCAGCATTTTCCTTGCTTTGCTGCAGACCCAAATTACCTCATGGCTAACGAGCGCATGAACCTGATGAACATGGCCAAGCTGAGCATCAAGGGGCTGATCGAGTCGGCGCTGAACCTGGGCCGCACGCTGGACTCGGACTATGCCCCCCTGCAGCAGTTCTTCGTGGTGATGGAGCACTGCCTCAAGCACGGCCTCAAAGGTACCTCAGGCTGCAGTCAGAATGGCCTGGGCAGGCCAAAGGAAAGCCCAGAAACCTACTGGAGGGGGAAGTTGAGGCATTGCAGGTGCTTGCCATGTTTGAAACAGCAGTTCAGTTGTCCCGGGTATAACTCAGTGATCAGGCTTTTGGCAAGCTTGTGATTCCTTTTTCAGCCCTTCTCTTGTGCTTTAGGAATGTATCCCCTTGCTGGAAGAGGAACTGCAACCCTGGAGCTCCTTTCTCAATAGCTCTGTCTAAACGGAGGGTTTGGGCTGTGTGCAGCTCGTGGCTTGAAGCTGGTTTTAAAGCAGAGCATGTGTTTGACTGTCAAATCCTGAGTCACAGCTCTAATGGCCAAGTGAAGACTGTTCTTTAAGTGCTGCCCTTGCATGGTAGTAGCTGGAGATGGGAAGCAGAGTGGTGTGGAAACAGCTGGTCTTCAGGGCCCTTCCCACCCAAACTACCCTGAGATTCCAGGATACCAAGTGCCTGCCCAGCAGCAGCCCCAGAGGAACCATTCTGGCAGGATTTGGCTAATTTGTTCACTTGTTTGAGAATGTGTTATATCAGCACGGGTCTAATGGGCTAATTTTTTATTTCTTTTTGTTTTTTAGCCAAAAAGACTTTTCTTGGTCAAAATAAGTCATTTTGGGGACCTCTAGAATTAGTAGAAAAACTTGTTCCTGAGGCTGCAGAGATTACAGCAAGTGTTAAGGATCTCCCAGGGCTGAAGTAAGTACATTCTTTTATTGCATGAGTACATAACATGGGTTTTATTGTGAGAAGGAAGGCAAACAGAACCTTCAGGAATACATCTGTCACCTTCTGCAGATAAAAATGGATCGTTTCTCTCTTACTCTTCACCAAGGATCTGCAGCAGGAGAGCACAGGATATAATGTTGCTCTGTTGGAGCGTGGCAACTTATGGACAGCAGTGCATTTACTGCTTGTGCCTCAGGCATGGGAACAGCCTTTATTGAGCATTTATGAAGTTAGACTCAAGAGGAAGGAAAATAACAGGAAGGTTATAATAGTTTAAGTAGTTTTGAGGCTGATGTAGGTGATTCTTCTTTTAAATAACTTCAGGTAAAGTGTATGTGAGAGGAAAGCTTAGGCACCAAACTGGAGAAGATAGTAGTTTGTGTTAAAGAGGGGAGTCAAAAAGCCACAGGAAGCATGTATTACTTGTAAAAGTTTTGTAGGAATTTTCAGACATCAGACATTCAGGCTTGCCTGTTTCATGGTAAAGGAAACTGTAAGAAGCTTTTAGCTTGGAGTAGAAAAAATGGGTAAGAAGCTTTTGTATGATCATCAGGACTAAGGATGGAGTCATCTTTGCTGAAAGAATAGATGGATAAATTGAATAAATTGCATTTGGGTTAGTATTTAGTCATGTACCTACAGCCAAGTGCTTTTCCTGGAGATCTGTGGACTCCTGCAGCAGCTGACAGGACCAGTGCTGTGCCAGGGCTCCTGGTACCTCCTCCTGTTGTAGCATTGTAACAGGAAACGAATGGAAGCTAAGAACAGTTCTAGAGTGTGTTTCTAAACCTTGTGTTCACAGTGACCCTTTGGGAGTGCCAGGTCCTGTTAGTGAGTCAGGAGTGGGCAGGACTGGCCGTGGCTCCCTTGGGCTGCTGCTGCTGGTGCCAGGGGAGGTCAGACATCCAGGGCAGCGTGTTGGAGTGACACGCGCCCGATGGCCGGCAGAAACCAGGGGAAGGGCTGGCACTAGAGCCCCTGGCATCCTGTGAGAGTATTCAGGGGAGTTGGTGTTTGAGTTGGTGTTACTGAGCTGTCTGGCCAGATTCCCATCCAGCCTGAACCACCCCAAGGAGTGGTGTTGGGCAGCTGTGCTGGTTTGTGCATGTTCCTGTGACTTAGGCAGAACTGGTGGTGACTCAGAAGGTGATGAGCTGAAGCAGCTGATTTGTCTGGCAGCATCCAGCAGGGATAAAGCCAGGGAAATCTTTCCAGTATGGCAACAAAAACATCATGAGTGAAGAGACAAACAGTGATGGCTTAATCAGTGTGGACTGATTTGTGCTTACATACCTTGTGTATCTCTGCACCAGTGCCAGCTGTGTCTTGGAAGTGCAGAAACTTGAGGTGGAGTGGGGTTATTAGAGCCGTTGGTGACTGTGCCTTGCAGGTTGTCTGGAAATATTTTTTTCTGGCCTTTGCAGGACACCTGTGGGCAGAGGAAGAGCTTGGCTTCGCCTGGCTCTGATGCAGAAGAAACTTTCAGAGTACATGAAAGCCTTGATTAACAGAAAGGATCTTCTCAGGTGAGTGCTGGAGTCATTCTCAAGTTCACTTCTGCTGTCTTGTAAGATCTTGATCATCTTTCCCATCTCACTCCTCTGTATCTCTTGCCCTGCATCCCCCAGTGAATTTTATGAGCCCAATGCGCTGATGATGGAAGAGGAAGGTGCCATCATTGCTGGCCTCCTCGTAGGTCTGAATGTCATCGATGCCAACTTCTGCATGAAGGGAGAGGACCTGGACTCTCAGGTACTGGGTATTCAGTTAATGGGTTTGTTCTGCTCATTTAAACTGGAAAATTCATTAATTTTGCATAGCTTACTGATGTAATGAACCCTTACTGAAGTACAGCAGGTGCTGATGTTCTAACTCTAAACTTTCACACCTGGCAACAGTGGGTTGGTCTTAGAAACCAAGTGTTTAATGCAAAATGCAATTTTTCCTTCTCCAGGTCGGAGTCATCGATTTCTCCATGTATTTGAAAGATGGGAACAGCACGAAAGGCAGCGAAGGGTAGGTGCACACACAGTTGTCTTGCTGCTCCTCTCTTGGGAATTCAGGTGTTCCAGGCTGCCCTGTTTCTTTTTTCCAGAGATGGTCAGATAACTGCTATTTTGGACCAGAAGAACTATGTAGAAGAACTCAATAGACATCTAAGGTAAAACATGTTCTTTTGGCTCTTTATTATCTTGTAGAACAAAAGACAGAACAGGATTTTAGAAAGTGAAGGAATTACTGTAGGGTTTTTTTCTCTTCAACAGTGCTACAGTAAACAACCTGCAGGCCAAGGTGGATGCCTTGGAGAAATCCAACACAAAGCTGACTGAGGAGGTAAGTGTTATGGAAAACCACTGGATGCTTTTGCCTTTGGGAGTTAGGGGGTTAATCACGGAGGGAGGAGTTCCTTTCAGATGTCTGGTGTACAGAATGAGGGGTGTTTAATGATGGAGCTGGAATAGCTGACCTGCCTAGGAATTTCACTGGCTGTTGCTACTGAGGACAAGCTGGAAAATCAACTGTATGTTTAGGTAAATTTGCAAAAAGTAAGGAAAAAGTGTCATTCTAAGTGAGATGTCCAGCCTGAGCATGAGAAACAGTGGGTACATGCAGCATAGGTGCAGTCTGTGTTTTAACATGGGTCTGCAGCTCATTACTGATGCTGGAAATGTCATAAAATGTGTTGGGGTCAGTTCCCTGGCAGATGGGTGGCAGGAGGTCTTACCTGACAGAGTGAGTGGCTTTTGGTGAATTACCTGCGCAGTGGTGTGGTAGCAGGAGATGAATTGCAAGTGGTGACTGCAGTATTTTTGGGGTTTGGTTGTGAAGTTGCCCAGGGAAGCCTGCAGTGTGTGCAGAGTGAGAGGCTGTGCCAGGCAGGGGGTAGGTGATGAGCTGTGTCACACATCACAGCCGTGTGTGTGCTGGGTCTGAGCTCTGCCAGGCACTTGCACCCAGGAGTTCTGTTTGAGTTTGTCACAGGATAGCATGGCTGATCCCTTGGAATGTCTCTGAGCTGCTCCTGTGAGTGAGCCTTATGTGAGTTGTGTGAGTTACAAAGCTAGAAGGTGTTTCTGAAGTTCCTTTTGCCTTTGACCATATACTTACATTAATCTGTTGGCCTGCAGTGCTGTCATCCCTGGGAATTCCTCTGAGACAGGTGTCCCATCCTTAAGGGTGCTGTGTGCTGCTCATCCACCATTTCCAGCCAAATCTTCCTCATCTGGTGGGGTCAAGAGAGGAAAAAAAAACAGTGAAGTATGTTTTTGGTGCGTTACTGTTGTGTTTTGTTCCCAGCTTGCAGTTGCCAACAACAGGATCATTACACTGCAGGAAGAGATGGAGAGGGTTAAGGAAGAAAGCTCCTACATCCTGGAGTCCAGTCGTAAGGTTGGTGTGTTTTGTGTGTGTGTGTATGATTGCTGAACCCTGGGGCAGGCCCAGCCTGAATGCCTTGTTTGGAACAGAGTTTATTTCCTTGTGTGTCTCACACAAATGCCACAGTGGATTAGAGGAACGGCAGGTGGGCCCTGTGCAGAGGGAACAGATGGGCCCTGGCCACAGGGAATCCTGCCTGGCCATAGGGATGGAACAGGGAGTGTGCACAGAGCCAGGAGCTCCCACAGCTTATGGGTCTCTGGGCAAGGTGTCAGGGGACAGGAGGGAGGGGGACTTACTGTGAAGGGGGGGCAGGAAAATCAAGAAATAGGAGTTGTGCTGGTTTGTCCTGAATTGTTGCAGAATTCCAAGTATTGGGGAAAAGCCAATAACGAGGCCAAATGAGGGCTGGCAGTACACAATACCAAGTGAACTGTGTCTGTTCCCTCAGGCCACCAAAGACAGAACTGCTGACGGGCAGGCGCTGACTGAGGCACGGAAGCAGCTGAAGGAGGAGACTCAGCTGCGCCTGGTGAGGACTGGGGGGGCTCGGGGCTCACCTCACAGCCTGCAAAGGGTCACTGCCATGCTGAGCTTTGTTCAATACGTCCGTGGGGAGAAAAATTAAGACCTGAAGGTATTAAGGAAGTAAAATTTGCTTTAGGAAATAAAATCTTTCCTTAGACCCCTCCATCCCAAAGAGAGGTCCGTGCAGAATTCCCTGACTCTCTGCTAAGCCGTGCTGCACACCTGGCTCTGATACTGGACTGAAAACAGGGGTTATTCTCCTTAAGGCACGTGTCAGATGTGTGACTGAAGTTATGGCAATGCAGCACACTCGTGGGTAGGGACTGTGTGGGCAGAAGGGAAGGGTGGCTTACCCCCTGGGTCGTGAGGGGAGCTCCTGGGAATGCTGAGGGCTCCTTGTGTTCCAGGATGTGGAGAAGGAGCTGGAGGCGCAGATCGGGATGCGGCAGGAGATGGAGCTGGCCATGAAGATGCTGGAGAAGGATGTCTGTGAAAAGCAGGATGCACTGGTGGCGCTCAGACAGCAGCTGGATGATCTCAGGGCTCTAAAGCATGAACTGTCTTTCAAGCTGCAGGTAGGGAGCTAAGGAAATGCAGGGAATTCCAGATGAAAGTGAGAGCTGCTGTGCATTTATTCCTCCTGCCTGTTGGAAAGGTGCTGGGTGTGCAAGGGTCACTCCTGTCCTGCTGTGAGAACACTGGAATGTGGTGGAGGGTAAAGGCAAATGCAACTTCTTCTGAACAAAAATCCATCATGGTCCAGAAATTTGTGTGTGAGACAGGGGAAAGCATCTTGTGTGGTTTTGTGGTGGGAAAAGAGCTGTGGGAGCTTGTGTTCAGCACAGTCTGGTGTGGAGGGCCCCTGGTGTAACTCCTGTGTGGTGACACAAGCAGACTCTGGAAACAGCAACACAATGCTCAGAATAGATCCTAAAATCAACTTGACAACTGGAAGGAGTTGCTTTTGCTCTTCTTGAGCCCATGGCTTTGTTCAAAGAAGCTGAATTATATTAAGATATTGAGTATTAGCAGGCACTGCATCATGCATTTTCCATATCCAGGAAGCTTCATGGATGGTGGCATTGCCCTGTTGTGGGGTGCAGATGGAGCCTGCACTTCTATGGCGAGACATTTGTCCTCTCAATAGTGACCTGGCATTTGCTTTTCCAGCACTTTTTCCTGCCTCTTTGCCTTCTGCCCTGTTGTTTCATGAGTCAGATGATTGATGGGGGTTTATTTGGGATTTACTGCTCCTTACACAAACCCACACTGCTCCTTTTTCCAGAGTTCAGACATGGGAGTGAAACAGAAGAGTGAAATAAACAGCCGCTTGGAAGAAAAAACAAATCAGATGGCTGCCACCATCAAACAGCTGGAACAAAGGTAAGACAGGGAACCTGAACCATGATCCACTGGTGTGTCCTTTAGTGTAGCGTTCCCTGGATCCAGAATGAGCCAGGGGAGAGTCCCAGTGCTCTGCTAGACAGAGCTGCCTGAGGGGAGCAGTGGGAGCAGCACTTCTGGGACTTGGTTAATGAGTAGCACATTGCACTCCATTGGGTGCTCTCCTTTTAGGGTTTCTATTGGGAAGGGTTCTTAGTAAACAGGGTGATTTTCTTTGTAAGAAGTTTGTGTTTGAAAATGTTTCATGATACCTACTCAGCTAATTCACGTGTTCTTTTTCTCTCGCTGTTCTTATTTTTTTCCGTTTTCTCATCCTCCTCATTCTGACTTACTTATACAGTGAAAAGGATTTGGTGAAACAGGCAAAAACCTTAAATAGTGCAGCAAACAAACTGATCCAGAAGCATCATTAGACATTTTTATGTCTGGCCACCTCACAGCTCTGACATCAGAACTCATTTATGAGGGGAGAACTTGCGAATTGCTAAAAGCAACTGTTAAAATGTTAATTGTCACCTAAAGTTGATTTGGGAGTTTGCCGAGTTTTTAAAACCAGTGAGTTTTTCTGCCAAGATTTAGTTGGCTATAAAAATCCCCAGCCCTACCATTTAAACCGTGTTCCAGTACCAACGAGCTGGCCACTGAGCACCCGGGAAGGCGCCAGGAGTGGGCGAGGTGGCTGTGCCCAGCCGCAGCACGGCCCTCGGCGCCTGCGCGGCTCAGCCGGGACCGCGGCCAGCTCGGGACACTCAGCTCCTTGTCTGTGTTGCCCTTTTGTGAAGTAGACGAGAAATGCATCCCTGGAAGTCGTTGACAGTAGTTGTGTGCGTACCCCCAAGCCGTTCCCCGTTCTCTTCTGTTCTGTGGGTTCAGCCCCGAGTCCGAGCCCAGCGGGCGCCACGCTGGCCCGTCAGCGGGAAGACCGGCCCTCTCGTAACCAGCCTGCCTGGATTCTGCCTTAGGGACTTGGGGGGAGGGTGGGGACTTATCCTTATTCCTTTAAACTTCATGTGTCCAGAATTAGTAGCTGTAGGTGTCTTAGAGTAACGCGATAGAGTGGTAAGTTCAGTGGAAACCTTCTCTTTGCATTGCTTCTACCTCTGCGAGGAGTCCCTCCAGACATACCCTGTGGTCCTTCCTGACCCAAGGAAGTGGAGGAGAGGTGTTTTGGGAGGTCTCTCCCCTTCCCAGAAAGGGAAGTTACCGGTTTTGTAAAAAATAATATGATCTTTGTTTAAAGGAAACAAAAACACATTAAAAAAAGGAGAAGGAACCCAGTGTGCAGCAGTGGGGAGTGGAGATGGAAATTTGGTCCTTGCCCTTTTCTTGTCCGAGTAGTTGGTGGCTGAAGAGTTGCCTTTTACACTTCTTGCATTTTCTTCTGAGTTTGCCTTGCTCAAAACAAATGGAATTTGCTAATGGAACAAGAGCTAAAGCTTGGAAATGCCTCTCAATAGGAAAAATAATTGCCAGTTTAACACCCTGGTGCAAAATCTGAAGTAACTGTGGCTTGAACTATTATAAACTAACATTCTCTGATCACTGAAATCCCTGTGCTGGCCTCTCGCAGGCTTTAGGTTTATAAGTGCTCCTCAAGATTTTTTTTTCCTTTTGGAAGGTTGAATTTGGGGAGGTTCTGTGTCGAATAAGGGGTGTTTTGCTCTGGTGAGACGTCTGTAGTAATTCTTTGATGCCAGTTCTCCCTTTGACCTATGGGACGGTGCTCCTTGGGGCAGTGGGTGGCAAATGTGACCAACACAGGAACCAACACCTTGGTGTGTTTACAAATGCACAGGACTCAGCCTGGTCCCTGCAGATAGGAGCCTGGGCCACTGTGGGGCTTGTTCCCCAGGCTCCCAGCACAGCCCTGCTGGGAACCTCCCTGCCATGCCCGAGCCGCATGCTTGAACCTATAAACTCACCCCTCAGTAACCTGCTACTAGAAACCCATCCTAACTCCCTGGAGAAAAAATAATCCTAAGGGAAAGGTGGAAGCTTTGATCAAGGTGTGTGAAGAGCTGGTTAGGACAGGAACCCTGCCCCCTCCCTTAGCACAGTTCTGCTGTAGGAGCAGGGGGTTGGATGGTGAGATTTGTGCTGAAATCAGACAGATTTAAGGATCTGGCTGCTTCTGATGTCAGGCCCTGAGTGGGAATGTGCTGGTGTACTGGTGCCGTGGCTTGAGCTGAAGTGCCCATCCATGAGAGAGACCAGGAACATGCAGTAATTTCTCAATAGAGTAGCTACAACCTATGTTACAAGTTCCAGTTACCTGTGCAAAGCTGAAATGTAACGTACATTAAACTCCAATTGGACCTAAAATTCTGTGTACTTGAGGTTTGCTTCGAATCTGGACAAAAGTGATGTTTTCTGTTTCTCATCTAATGGCTGTAAACTGTAGTGATAGAATAAAAACTATTGAAAATGAGAGCTTCTGCCTGGTTCACCTACATTTTGCTTTGCTTTGAACTATTTTCCTCCTTTCCATTGTTTTGACCATTCTCTTTTTTTTTTTTTTTTTTTGGCTTTACCTTTTCACTGGGTTTTTTTTATTTGTTGGTTAAACTCGGTCTTCCTCCCCACCATGGCTTTTGTTTTTTATCACAAGTTCATGTGGCTCAAATCCAGATTGCGACAGGCAGAGAAGGAGCGGCAGCTGGCCCAGCAGGACAACCGGCTCTTCAAGCAGGAGTTTGGGGACAAAATCAACAGCCTCCAGCTGGAAGTGGAAGAGCTCTCCAGGCAGCGGTGAAGAGACACTTTTCCAACCTCTTTTCTGGGCTGTTTTTTGTTGCTGTGTCTAGGGGAGAGCAGGCAGCGTGATGGCAGAGGGAAGCAGGGGATGGACAGGGAGTGAAGCAAGTCGTGTTAGATGCCACGAGGTGTAACTCCAGGGAGGGAAATCCTTGGTAACAGCATCACTTTGGACACTGGCACAGGCTGCCCAGAATAGTTGCAGATGCCCAGTCCTTGGAAGTGTTCAAGGCCAGGTTGGACAGGGCTTGGAGGAATCTGACCCAATGGAAGGTGTCCCGGCACAGGGTGGAACAAGATAGTCTGTAAGATCCTTTCCAACTCAAAGCTGCTGTGATTCTGTGATAATTGGGACTCCAAAGCTAACATTAACAGTTTGCTGCTCCTGGGCAGGGCCTGAGCAGCCAAGTCTCTGCCTGGAGCAAACACTGAAGGGGCTGGAGCAAGGGCAGTGATTTTGGTTGTCTTACCTGACACACTGTACTGTGATTTGGATTTCTTCCCCATTTGAAACTGGTCTTAGTTTTGGTGGAAGCCAAACAGAGACCTTGTCAAAAGCCATCACATTTTCCCCTGCAACCTCATCACTTGAGCAGTGTCAGGGACACAGACAAATCTCTTTCCCTAAAATAGAAGAGCATCTCCTGCAGCCTTGACGCATCTGTGGCTTGTTGCAAGGTCACTGGGATGAATTCTGTGGGAGCATTGCTGGATGCATGGAGATTATTGTCCCTTCTTCCCTTCCTGGCCCAGCTTTTTGTTGCCTTTTTCAAAATGCTGCACTGACAACCAGAAAATGGGTTTGGTCAGCAATTAGTGCGAGGTCCTGGGTGTGCATGGGTGAACTTAGGAGGACACAGGCAGATGGGTCTGTTTTTGCATCAGCTGGATGCTAAATTGTGCCAGAATCAGATGAAGGACTAGTGGATTTTTCATCCTGACACATTATGGCTAAACACACACTGCAAGACAGCTTTGGGCTCCAAGAGGCAGTTGTAGCTCTTGAGTTACGGGTGTGAAGAAAGGGTCAAACAGTTCATCAGTTGTCAATGCCAAGTGTCCCAAACCCATCCTTTATTCATGATTCCACCTGGTGTTCCAGGAGCCACCTGGAACTGGAGCTAAGGCGGGAAAGAGACAGATGGTCTCACAGTCACCAGCGCAGCCAAGAAAGCAAAAAAGGCCCAAAGAATTGGCTCAGACAGGTAATGTGACTTGGGTTTTGGCTCGAGTTTGAAGTACAGTTTCCCTTGGCTTGTTTGCTTTTACTGAGCTTTCTCAGGCAGTAAATGGTTGTTGTTCACATGCCACAGCCAGAGGAGCTTTGGGAAGATTTTTATACACTCTGAACAGGCAGTTTGAACTGCAATGAGAACTGTGCAGTAACAGAGATGGCTTCTGCAGTTCTTTGTTTCTCCCTGGTCTGCTTGAATCGTGCAGTTTTGTCTTTTCTGACCAGTATTATACCATTTCAATGAAGTGCTTCAGGCCTTATGACTCAGCTGTGACCCACATCTCAGGGAGAAGGGGAGGATTCTCTGCTGGCTGGGGAAGTTTGTCTCTGGTCAGCTTTTGCAAAACCTCTTCAGCCCATCCTCGTTCTCAGCCTCTGCTCTGGAAATAAGAACTGGTGACTGTGGTGTTCTGGACCCCTGCCCACCTCTGAGAGGCACAGTCTCCTCTGTTCACAGCAGAGGGAAAGCACTGAGAGCTGCTCCCAGGGGAAACTGGGACCCAGATACCTCTGTGTGCCAAGGAGGGGCAGAGCAGTATCCCAGGACAGCAGTAACAATTCTCCCCTTGCAGTGTGGCAGGAGTCAAACTGGAGTTTTCCTCTAGTGCAGCTGATGGGTGAATGTTTTCCTTTTGGCAGGATGGGAAGCTGAAAGTCCAGGAAGAAAATGCTAAAGTGAAGCAGCCGCTGAGAGAGAACAGTGTCCTGCCACAGAGGTAAGGAAGGAAACAAATCTCACCTCTGCCTCTCCTTTCCCAAGTCCTGCTTTCCCTTCTCAAATTCTGTGCCACCAGGGAGTTTGGAGTAGTCCAACTTCCCTTTAAGTATCTTTGGTGAGGGAAAGAAGGGTGTTTGGACCTCCTAAAGAGAAGCTGCTGGGTGAAGAGAACTTCAAGTGAAGTTTTAAGAAGATGGCTGTGTAAAACTGGTTTAGGTCACTTGTTTCCAAGCTGAATTATTACAGAGGAGGATTCTTGTTGCAGGATTTTAGTATTTGGTTTTAGGAGTTAAAAGGTATTTTCAAAGCCCCTGGGCACAGCTCAGTGCTCAGGGATGGAACAGCTCATTGGAAGTGCTCTGTCAGGGCTCTGCTGCAGGGGCACTCTCCACTGAGTTAATCACTGAGTTAATCAATGAGTTAATCAGGAAAATATCCTCTTAAAATAGCATAAAGCACTTCAAATGTGCTTTGCCAGATATTAAAAAACCTTCCAGGCCTGACATTTTTTTTTTTCCCCCTATTTCACCTGGAGTGTTTAAGCAGGTGAGAGTCAGGATGATGGTTTACAGGCCTTGTGGTGCTTTATTGCTGCCTTTCATAGCAGAGGTGGGGCTCAAACCTGCAGGCCTGTGTTTAAAGCCAGTTTCAAACTGTTTTGCTCTAGCACCTTAACTGTCTTTTCTGTGTTCATGCTTCCTCTCTTCTGCTCTCCTGAAGGCACTTTGCAATTTTTTCTTCTGCTCTTCCCATTGAACCAGGAGTGCTACTCAAAAATCTGGGGAGGGTTTTAAAAACAGGATGCCCTGATAGCACAGATGTTTTATTTAAAGGCTCTGGTGATGGAAGGCCTGCTCCAAGTGACACTGGTTGTTCTTTTGTAGGTCACCCAGCAGCAGGCAGGAGGAGCAGGTGGGTGATTCTCCTTCGTGGTGGTTGTGCTCTTTTCCTGTAAATCAGCTGGATCAAAATCCTCTCCTTCTCCTCTGTGCATCTGGCAAAGCACAGACCCCCAGAGTGCCACTGGGATGCCCTGGGCTGTCTTGTCCACTGGGAATTGCTGCTGTCATCTTGTTCCCAGTGAAAACCCTCTTTAGTTCCCCCTTGTTGCTGCCCAGCTCTGCCACAGGAGCCATGTAAAGCAGAATGTCTTGGTTTTCACTTGGGCTTTAGGAGCAGCTGTCGGGGCCTGGACCTGCTGAGATCTGCCAGCTCTGCCAGGAGGAGGACAGCCGGAGCCGAAGGAAGGTAAGGCCTGGACTGGAACTGGCATCTCCCACACCCAGTGACCAAGTTCCCTCTGCTTTTTGTTGTGGAATCACAGACTCCTGCTGGTGACTTGTACCAAAAATGAGCCCTTGGAGGCCTCTCTGCCCTTAGTAGAACTTAGTTAAATGCTGATGGGGTGATGGTTCCCTGCTCTGCCCTGTTCAGTGGTTTGGTTTTCCTCCCCCTTAGCAGCTCCTTCCCTTCTTTGGCTCACTGTTTTTCCCGAGTTGATCTGCCAAGCCCCGAACCTCTCCTTGACTTCTCTGTCCTTTTCCTGCGTTCCAGAACATCTGCAAGAACTGTGGGGGCACCTTCTGTGAAGCCTGCTCGGTGCACGAGCTGCCCCTCCCGTCCAGCATCAACCCCGAGCGCGTCTGCAACCCCTGCCACCAGCGGCTCATCCAGCAGTACTCCAGCAGCCCCTTGTAGGGGACAGGTGGCACAGAGGTGACAAACAAGGCTTGCAGCTGATGGTGTTTCTGGAGTTGTTCAGGGGGAATGTGAAGACGCTTGCCCATATGCTTTGGAGGTCAGATGGGAAGCAGCTTCTTGGTGTTTAGAATCTCCTGTTACTAGAACGACGGTCTGAGCCCTTCCCTGTACCAAAACCAGCCTGTGCTGTGGAGAATGGCATTAGGAATGTCACATGGGGCAGCCCCAAGGTGTGCCTGAGCAGTCTCAGGACTCTGGGAGCCCCTGCAAACATGTTGTCTGCATGTGGAAGTCAGGAGCGTTCTCACCCTCACGTGTGTGGCGTGGTGTTTGCTGCTGCTGCTGCTGAGCAAAGGCTCTCCAAAACCCAACAGGAGTGTTGGTATTCCTCATGTCTGGCTGCACTTGAAATCCCATTTCCCCTTTTCCATTTGCCCTGGACAGGCTGGCTCATCCTGGAAACCCTGGGCTATGGTGTGAGCAGGGCAGGTGGGCCACCAGTGGACACATCCTCCCTGCACTTCCTTGGCTCAGGGCTCTGACCAGGGGCTTAGTCTGCACAGGGACACCCCAAACCAAGCTGTGAATGTTCTGTTCTCCCTCTGTGCTTTAGGGGCTGGGCCCAATCCCTATCAGAGGTTTAGGGCCACTTGGATCCACCTCTCCACCTTGCGCACATGGAAACGTTGTTACAATAAACCTGGCATTTCACCTTTAGTTGGATCAAAACTAAATGGGAACACTTTTCACCTGTTAGCAATTTTAATTGCACATACAGTTCAGAGAGAGGTTTCATGGTTCGTGCCACATTATTGTTTGTTACTGTTCCCTCAAGGAATTTTGTTAGTCCAAAAAGTGGTGGTGACTTTCTCGTGTCACAGGAGTGTTTACTCCTTTTCCTGCTGGCACCTCCTGCAGTCTCTGAGACCACAGAATGTCCTGTAGTTCATAGAAAAAGGATGCACTGGCGTGACAAATTCACTGGGGTTTGTACAGATGTTGTTAGGGAGTAGTGGTTAATTCTTTGGAGGGGATTTTCTAGTCATGAGATTGGCTGGAACCACATGAAAAAGCCTCTTGGAGCTGAGGTACTGACATTGCTGGTACTGCTTTGTACCAGGAATCATCCCTCCCAGATCCTTTTTAGGAGTTGGCATGTTCAGCCACCCAACTTCTACAGTTCTCTACTCTTTTGCCTCTCAGGGCAGCCTCCTGACCCGTTTCCTTGCTGCTTATCCCCTAAAGCATGGCAGGAGTTGTAAACAGTGTTGAAATACCAAAAGCCTGGAATTCAGGTGAATTCTTGAGTTCTCTGGAGGGGTGAGACACTGGAGGTGGCTGGAGAAAACACTGAATTTAGTGTCAGTAGTTTTGAGTATGCACTATACACATCCAGCAGTGTGAACTGCACCCAACCCCAGTCAGGTTCATCCCCTGAGGAGAAAACAAGACCCAGGCAATGCAGAAGGAGCATTAAACTGGAAATGGAGGATTAAACTCCATGGAGCAGGGAGGTGGCTGAGCCCCTCCAGAGCACACCACTGGTGGCTGCCACGGGACTGGCCTTTTGGAAGGTGGGAGGGGGACTGTGCTGGCTGCCAGCTCCCTTTGTGCTCAGGTGCTCTGTGTGATGCCAGGGTTGGGTCACACCTGGACCTTGGGAATGGAGGGAGCACAAGTTTTCTGATGTTAATTTTGTTCCACACAATAAAAAAACTTGATCATCCATATCCTGCCTCCTGAGTTGTCTTTCCCTCCCATTCCTCTTGGGCTGGAGGTATGAAAGGATTCAGAGCAACAGCATGCACCTGTGTGAGGACTTAGATCACTCTGGTGTTAAATGGCAATCCTGGTGTTTTATTAATGCAGCCTGATGCACCTGGAGCCCAGGACTGCTCCACCCTGCAGCCTTGGCCGTTCCCACTGCAGCTGCTGCTGGTGCAACTCCCCACAGCCCATCACATTTATTACAAGCTCTTACACGTGGCTGAACTAATCTTAGCTTGTCCTCCTCGCTGAGTGGTGACTCCTGGACCTGATCTTCATCCTCATACCCACGGAATGTGTTTGCTTGGCCTAAAAACAAGGAGAAGAAGAAAAATAAAAATCACTCCCTCCCTCACCGTGCCTTACTGTTTCCCTTTTTTCTCCAATGGCCACTGCATTTTATACCCAGTTAATCCTCTATTAGAATGAAATAGTACAGTTTGGCAATAGTAAAATACAGACTCCAGGTGGGACATGCTCAGGTGGGGCTGCAGCACAGGCACATGGGATGGGGGTGTTTAATTCCCCCAGCACAGGCACCAACAGAAGGGAGCTGCCAAGGAAGTGTGAGATGCAGGGAAGAGGTCAGGCTGCACATCCTGAACCTGCTCCAAGGATTTATTACAAACCCAGGCTGGGTGGGCTGCCCTCCCTGCTGCAGGGACCAGGGCTGGGGGAGCAATGACCACCACCCCCCACTTTCTGAGGGGAATTCATGGAACAAGCTGTCCACACCAAACCCCAATCCATCCAAAAGACCAATTACTATGAAGCCACATGTATGGGAAATGTTTAGCCATGTTTCCTCTCCTTGCCAGGGAATATAACCCCAGAAGAGCTTTCTGTGCTGCAGGACTGGCACCTGTGGAATCCAGAGGTGCAGGCTGTGGGATCCAGGCTGGACACCTGTGTCAGACTGGGGGGTGGTTCCCTTCAGCCCCTCTTATGTTTTACCCTTTGTGCTGGTTGGAATATCATGGATTGTGAGCCTGGGGCACACGTAGCTACAAAGAGAGCAGGAAGGACAGAGATGGCATGTGCCTACCAAACCTGCACCTGTTTCACTGTCACCAGCAGTTCTTTCCCTCTGGATGTTCATTCAGGAACAACTCAATGGCACAGCGCTCTGGGGAATGGAAGAGAGGTGGGCTGAGGTCAGACACTTGCATGTGTTGCATGGTTTGTTTTTTTTCTCTGTGAAGCCCATGGCACATCACAACTTGGAAAGCTACACCTGAGTGATCCCTCTGCACAGGGTGCAACAACAGCTGGATGAACCCTGCCAAACCCCCTGAGGTCTCAGTCCCAGGGTTGTAGGATCCCCTCTCATTTTTCTGACTTACCCATCTGTGACCCCTCCTTTGCCATTGCTGTGACTGCATCCTCGTGGCTCTTGAAGTACACATTTGCCTCTCCTGTGGCATCTCCATGGGAGTTATATTCCACCAAGATCCTTGTGGGCCTCAGCGGAGCAAAAAACTAAAAAGCAGCAAAGAGTTTGCTGAGAAAGAAACAATAGTAATGCACCCTATTCCCCAGAAACTCAATGCTTTTACTCCCAAAACCTGCCAGCCCAAGGAGGGTCTGAGCTCCTGAGCAGCAAAAGCTCCCTGATCCATCTGGGTGAAGCTGAGGCACTCCCCAGTCACTTGTCCCACCCCCTGGCATAGAAACTCCTGCCAGGAACAAAAATCCTCACATGGCACCCATGTTCTGTACACATCAGTGCAGCTCCATGTACACTGTTAAAGTTTCTGTGCAGTCAGCTACTCTGAAATCTTGCTTTACATACTCAATGGCTCCTCAAGCCTAGTGATGGATATTAACACATCCCAGCAAACCTTACTTCTTTCCTATTCATGGAGAGGAGCAGATCCCTGATGTGCCTGAGGCCACAGCTCTCCAAAGCCACACAGCACTGGGGACTAACATACACTAATTAATTGAAAGCCCACAATTCCTGCAGCTGTAACAATCAGCTGAGGGTTTGCATGGCTACTGACAGAACCACACTCCATCCGTAGCCTGTTACTCACATTTATTATGTCCTGGGCACTAGCTTGGGAAGGAAAACCCCTCACGTGGACAAAGTGCTGTGGTGGTGATGAGGCATTCTCAGACTCTGAAACGTTCCTGGAGTTTTCAGTTCCTTGCCTGCACAATTCTGTGGAATGGAGGGAAAAACCATCACTTGTGCTTGCAGTGCCCCCTTCCCTCACGTGAAAGCCGTGGGCACGTGAGGTGACATGAAGGGGCCTCGAACACTCATGATAGGGAGGGACTCACTGATCTCTTCTTCAGCAGAGGAGCCTCCTGTGTCTCTCCAGCCCCTGTCTTCAGGGATGGATTCATACTCTCTTCTCACTTTGGAATAGGCCATCACCTGCTTGCTGTAGGGCATGTGCTTTTGCATCTGGTGCTTTCTGCTCACATACACTTCTATGTACCTGGAGCCCAAAGGGAAAGAGCACATGGCACACCCAGAACTAAGGGCTTGGAGAAAGCACCTTCCAGCTGTGTCCTGCCTTCCCTCTGCTCAGGTACTGGGATGAGAGCCCTGCCATGGCCTGCCCAGGCACTGAAGAATTAATTCATTTCACTGGCACAGTTCTCTTTGAGGCTGTTTTTCCCTCGCTGCACTTCTGCAAACTGCACTGGTTTCTGCAAACCCAAATCTAACACCCTACCCAGCCCCAAAACAGGTCCCAGAACAGGCAGACCAACAAGATGCACAGGGTCACAGGAAATACTTCAGTGGAGCCCTAAGATTTTCCATATGCCTATGAAATTGATGGGATTTCACTAGTAGTGTTAAATCAGACAATTTCCAGAGCATTGAGGGAGCAGTGTGATGAAAAGGAAATACAGACATCCAAGGGAGGGGGGCCTTCCACCCTCCCTGAAGGGAACAGCCAGCATAAGGGAAGTAACCATGTGTACAGGCTGACAGCTCAGCCCTGAATCCCCACTCAGCACTGGGCACTGCTGGAGGCCAGTTCTGGATAAAACCAGGAAGAATGAATGGGAGGAAGCTGCCAGCAATTTTGAAAACCCCTCCATTTCTTGGCTAATCACATGGAAATGGAGGTGTCTGAGCCAGATGGATGAGTCAGCTCAGCTCATGTTCTGACAAAAAAAAAATGAACAGCAGATTTGGAATGAAGCTCTACTCAAGAGGAGGGGAGTCCCATTAATTCAAATAATTAATGAATTAATCAAATTCTGCCTGTGGAGCAGCTGTTTATTTTTACTATGAGCGGGGAGGTTGACAAACACAAGGAAATGCAGCCTGGAAAGAGGAAGTAAGGAAATAAAAGGAAAGAGGTTGGTGTGCAAGAGGAGAGGTAAGGTTTGGGAAACTCTTTTATTATGTGGGGTGCAGATAAAGTTTTATAGATTACTGAAGTCAGAAAACTCAGCAGGGAAAAGCTGCCTTGGTTGTTTGGGTTTTCTTTTCTGAGCACAGCTCTGGAGGTATTTAAAAGCTGTGTAGATGTGGTGCTTACAGTCAGGGTTTGGGGTCAGGCTTGGTAGTGTTTAGGTTAATAGTTGAACACAATGATCTTAAAGGCCTTTTCTGACCTAAATGATACGATGGACTCTGGGAAAAGGTGGCTGTGTGCTTGTTTGAGAGCTAAGTGTGTGGGGTCAGTGCTCTGGAATAAAATGGTGTCATTCCCAAAGGGGATGTAGTCACCAAAGAGGTGGGAGATGGTGTGGTGCTGGCCAGCAGTCCCTGCTGGGAATGGACTCAAGCCAGGCCAGCTGTGCTTCAAACAGGTACTCCTTGAGAGGAAGCACCAGCTGTGCTGGGCACTGGGCTGACAGACAGGAGGACAGCTGCCAAAATTGCCCAAAGCATGGAGGAACCTGGTGGAAATCTGGCAGGATCACATGTCTGAAGGAGGCCCAGGATCCCTGTGCACTGAGGCCTTGGGCAGACTGTGTCTATCTAGTGTTCCCCACTCTGGAGGCTGTCACCCCTTTTCATTGGGATGAGAATGTCTTCAGGAATACCTGAAAAACTGGAGACTTTCTGAGAGGCCCCAAAGTCCCCCAAACTATGAGTGCTGCAGGTGCCTCTGCCACCCTTCATTGCACTGTGAGATGAGCTGTTTCACCTGGCAGGGAAGTTCCAAGTCCCACAGGAGCTTCACACCATGTTCTCCTACCCCCTGAACCCCAGGGAAGGACCTACCTATTTCCCATATATTCCCTGTGCCGTAGCAGGGCCTTGGCTGCCATTTCAGGAGATGCAAACTGCACAAAAGCTTCTCCTGTTCTTCTGTCTCCCCGGTAAATGAAAGCTATGTCTGTTATTTTCAAACCTAGAGATGGCAGGAGAAAAAAAAGGCATTGATTGTGGCAGAAACTTGTGCTATAGCTCAGAAAGCCTTTTTTGTTTTTTCTTTTTCCTTATTTTTCCCTATTTTGACAAGCTAAGTGGGCAGCTTAATAGTTCTGAAACAACTGCTCATGCTGGCCTAATTGGAGTTTTTTAAACTCCAATTTTTTGCTTTAAGGCAGTTTTCACAGAAGACTTAATTAAAAAAAGGAATCAAATTGAGACTTCAAGTAAGTGAATCCAGGTTCTGGACAACAAGTAGAACCAGAGCACAAATGTTCTTGAAATTTTCTCTTATTGTGGTAATTTTTTCCTGCATTTTTAAAAACTCAAGTCAGACTCAGTGAATTTCACTTTCTGTGCTCTAGAATGTTATCTTGGGGAGCCAGGACCTGGACTGCTCCAGCACTGAGCATGGGACAAGGATTCAAGTGGCATATGTGACCCACCCATCCTGATGTCACAGCTGGGGACAGCCGCATTGCATTCACCTGGACTTAACTATCACTCAAGGCTTTTTCCTTCTCAAGTTTGCCAAATTGTGCACTGGTAGCAACCCAAATGCAGATCACAATATCTGGTCCCCTTCCTTTGCTTCCCCTGGCCCCAAATCAGTGCTGAAAATACCGATCCTGGGTTAGACCTGCACAAGGTCAGAGGGGCAGGGAAACTGCAGGGTGCTCAGAAAGCCTGTGTGACTTCTGGGGAACAGCAACTCCTTGTGGTGTTTGAGGCTGCACGTGCTCTGCCTCGTCCCTTGAGGAACTACAGCATCAACATAAGCAAGTGAATGCCTGGCAAAGGAAGAGCATGGTGCAGGCTGAGTTACCTGAGAAGAAATCTGCAATGTCCTCCTCGGTGGAGGTGAAGGGGAGGCCTCGGAGCAGCACAACTCCGTCGTTCATGGCCTGCGTCTCGTCCCGCAGGCTCTGCAGCAAGCCCTCCACATCGCTGTCATGGACTTCGAAAACTGCAAGGGACATGGCCCTGGAGCGTTTCCCCACGTGGCAATGGCAGGCAGCGCCCTGCAGGCACTATCCTAAGGCAGCTTTTGCCCCCTGCAAAGCTCCATCCCGTTTCCTCCCCCACCCCCCGCTCTGTCCTGCCCCTCTGTTTTCCCTGGCCAGCCTAGGGCATTTTGGTGCAGCAGTGCCTCGCTGGCTGATCTGCTGCTCAGTTCCACCCCTGCACCTCTTCACTGATCAAGGAGTTCTCATTCCCTGGCGAGTTTCACTGCAATGTAACTCCTGCTGTTCCAAACCCACCTTTCACGTAGCGTGGGCCCATGTACCTCAGGTGCTTTTCCAGGGCTCTCTGGACGTCTGCTTTGGACTCCAGCTCGATCAAGGCATCCCCCCTGCGCCTCCCATCCCTGTTTAAGAGGAAGTGTATCCCGTTCTCACCATTCCGAATTCTACAGCCTGGAAACCAAGGGACACACAACACAGGAACAAACAGGACTGCATCAGACATGGGGATCTCTGTGTCCTGACTACAGTGCTCAGGCTTCATCCCCTCAGCACTGCAGAACAAAAGGCAGAGCACTTGCATTTCTAATGTGAAGTCTAACGTCAAACTGACTTGCTTTAGTTTGTAAGTAAGTAGCAAGTAATTTAAAAACTTGCATCTGGCCCCTGGGAGGATGCAGCATTGTATAACAATAGGGGAGGATCAGCCCTACAAAGGTATGTAAAAGCTATGAATTAGGATCAGAAAATAACACTGCAATTTAAACTAATTAGTAAAAAACCTAGTTTCTTAAAAGGAGAGTAGTTTGGGCCAGCCATAATGGCCTGTAAGAGCATCACTTTGAATTGGATTGCCTTTCACAGAATCACAGAATCACAGAATTTCTAGGTTGGAAGAGACCTTCAAGATCATCGAGTCCAACCCATGCTCCAACACCTCAACTAGATTACGGCACCAAGTGCCACATCCAGTCTCTTTTTAAACACATCCAGGGATGGTGACTCCACCACCTCCCTGGGCAAACCATTCCAGTACTTTACCACTCTTTCTGTGAAAAACTTTTTCCTAATATCCAGCCTATATTTCCCTTGAC
>VXBB01024026.1:60907-127166 GCA_013399915.1 Illadopsis cleaveri
CACATGCGTCGCTGAGGGGGCGGCGTGGCGGGATGGTTGTGAGGGGACGCCGAAGTGGGATGGCCGTGCCCGGGGCCATGAAAGGACTCCTGAGAGGAAGGCCCAAGGCCGTGAGAGCAGCCCGGAGGTGCCGACTCCCGCAGCTGTGAAGGANNCCCGCTCCGCCGGCAGGGAGCGGCGAGGCCGCCGCCGCTGTGCCGTGAGGACGTTTGGAGGGCGGGCGAGCCGGGCTTCCCCTTCCCGCACGGCTTCCCCTCACGGATACGAGTTTGGAGACAGCCACGGATCACCAGCCCGGGGGACCTCTCCGGTGAGCGCAGTGCTGCCCGGCGAAGGGGTGTCGCTGGGTAGGCGAGAGCGGGGTCGGGGTCAAACACCCACCCGAGGGGTCTCCCCGAGCTTTTATGATATTTTCATGCGGGTTTCTCATTTCTGGCGGGCAGAGGTTGGTGCCTGGGGGTTGTGTGCCGCAGCTGAGTTAGGAGCTGGCGTGTGGAAGCGAACCCCGGTGCAGGTGATAGGGCAGGTGGGGCTCCCCGCCGGCCGGAGCCCCGCTAAGGACCTGGGCAGGCTTTACTGCGGCAGGAAAAAGCTCCCTCGGGAGCTTCAGGTGTGCGCAGAACCCCACTTCTTGAAATTTTGCTTCGTGGGCAAGAACCGAATGAACTTCGGTCCCTCCCCTTGGAAACAAAGACGAGGTACTTGTGACAATTAACATAAACCGGTTCAGTGACCTATTAGTGAAGGCGAAGATGCGCTCTAGGGAAGGAAGGGCGATCGAGGCAGCTGAAAAAAGCACCCTGGAAGAGCCAAGCTCCATTAGGGCCTTGTTCCCGCACACTCCGCGTTCCGTGCGAGCAGCTCGCGGGACGGCTGCCGGAATATCTGACAGTTGTTCGAGGCTTACATTGATAACCAGCAGATGTAAACGTGGCCTGGGCTTAGAGAAGAGACTTTATCTCAGAGCTGGAGTGTTCTAGTAAGTTGTGTTCTCATGGAGACAAATAACCCTGGCGCTGGCTTCCTCCTCAGTCCCTCCCTTGGTATTTATCTTTTAACTCTGCCGTACCCAACCCGCTGGCCTGTCGTGCTCCGTGCCCCCGGAGGGATCCCGAAAGGCACCTCTCAGCTGCGAACGAACGGGAGGTGGGTGCAGGCGATTGTCCGTGGATGGAGGCGCGGTGCTCCTAATGAGAAGCCCAGCTGTCCCCCTCCTTCGTAATTCTCAGCTGCCACGGTGGAGAAGGGGGGACAGGATTTCGAGTGTCCTGGGAGTCTGGTTTGCAAATTAGAGAGCCTCCCTCTCCGTGGCATTTGGCGAACTGGGAATGGAAAAGCATGAAACCCTCTCCACCCTCTGTCACAGGCAATAATGAGATGCTTGTTTCCTTTTTCAGACCCTTCTGAAACCTAGGAAAGCAAACTTTTACCCTCACCTCCATTGTTCTG
This sequence comes from Illadopsis cleaveri, assembly GCA_013399915.1. Lineage (NCBI taxonomy): Eukaryota > Metazoa > Chordata > Aves > Passeriformes > Timaliidae > Illadopsis > Illadopsis cleaveri. The sequence continues at coordinate 62,357 of VXBB01024026.1, forward strand.
AGTGATCCTTCTGGACGAAACATAGAAATGGAAATTCGAGTTAGTGTACTGCAAATCTAGGAATGTTGGCAAAGCTGCCTCAGCTGTTGTTGGCAGAGTGCTGTAGATGGCACCTAATTTGCTCATCTGCAGTCTAGAAATGGGTTAAAAAAAAAAAGAAAATGTGCCTGCTAGGCCTCAAGGCAACCAGGGAAACTTTCTGTGTTGCTGACACGGAGTTTTGGTGTCTGTTTTTGGTTGGTTGGCTTTTTCTTAGGGATCCAGAAAGTTAGCATCACCTTTTGTTAGACTTGAACTTTGGCTGGGTAAGAGTTATTCCAAGATGGTGCATGGATGCCTGCAGGTTTAATCATGCCCCCTTGCATTTTGAGCTGCAAACCCCCCGCGTTTGCGTGGTACTTGTAACTTTCATAGTATTTTTTCACCCCTTTGTCTGGTGTGGAGGTGCCAGCAGTGTTCGTCCGTGCTGTTGTCCCTCCTCAGTGACACTGCTGCACTTCAGTGAGCTGACTCACGGTTTGGGGCTCCGGGGAGGATTGTCATTGTCCTTGTGCAGTGGGAAGGTTTCCTGCATGGCAGCGAACCTGTGGTGCAGGTTTATGGTCAGGGCCTGGGCTGCAGCTTGTCAGTCTGACACCCAGCACGGTGCCAAAAGCTGTGTTCTCCCGCAGGCTTCCTTCTTGTCAAATAACAGGGGGATTGTGCCTGGATAACTCGGCGTGTGTGGGGCCCCCACATTGGCACTGACAAATCCGTGGCTATTCTTCCCTGTTGCTAGGGCCAGTTACATGGGGGGGAAAAATAAAATCAAGGGGAACCATTGTCTTCTCTGCTTATGGGGAACACTATAAAAAGACTGTCTTGTGAGGCGAGTCACTGAATTAATACAACTCGGTTTTGACAGCAATTGTTATTTTCAGCGCCGCGGTTTTCTCTTTCTGATCCGTTTCTTCCTTTCTGAAAAGACTTTGTAAACCTCTCCAGTGGTTGACTAGGTTATCCTGAATCTTTAAAAGTGGTTTAAAAATGGGAATTGGACTAGAAAATACCTCCAGTCCCAAAAAAACACTGCTTGGTAAGTTCTCTTTAAAAGGAAATTACAGCATAGTTGCAGGTACTTTAGCTTACGTCTCCAAGGAAAAAAATTAAAGATAGTTCTGGTGGGTGTGCCAGATGGTAACAGGCTTGTGTTATCCTCTGCTGGCAAGACTTACATAAAAAGGAAGCTAGATGAAAACCATTTATTTATAAAAGGAAAAGATTCAGATTTATTATTGAAGTTCTGAAATCGTCTTTTCTTTAAAAAGACCCCACAGAACTCCTATCTTTGGATTAGTGGAATCCCTCTCCGAAGATTCCAGCACAGGGTCTTTTAAAAAAAGAGATTGATTTAAGTGGTTGTTGCCTGATCAGTCTTGGAAGGACGAGGAGCTGCTGGAGGTGAGTGAGGGTGAGTGGCTGTTGTTGGGGGCACGTATGTTGGTGAGTGGAGGCTGAGTTAACTTGTAAACCAAACTGGGGCAAGATGTGGTCTTCCTTCTCTGCCTTGTTCTACAGCACAGTGGAGCCTGGCAGCTGCTTCTGATGCTCCACATGGTTTGTTGTTTTGGTTTGTTTTGTTGGTTTTTTTTTCTGATTGAAATCATACTTGGTGTGTAAATATATGTGCAGAAGGTGTAGTGAGGCATTACTTTTTTCCCCCTTACATCTCTTGCAGATTAATACCAAAATCGGAGGTGATGGGTTTGTTTCCAGATGGACAAACAATGTTGCCTTCCCAATCCCTCAGGCTGCTCCTGCTCTTGGAGAACATCAGGGCTGTTTGTTTTTGTCCCTTCCTCAACTTCCCAAGGTGCTGAGTTGCTGCTCCTTGTCCAAGGAATTCCCTTCATTATGTGGGCAGTGTAGCAGCTGAGTGCTTTGTGAGTGCTCCTTCCTTGCTTTTGGAGATGCATTTATCTCCTCTTGATCAAGGACTCCCACAGAGGACCGGCAGGCACTCCTAAACTGGAATTTGCTCATGGAAAAATCAGGCATTTGCAAACTGTTAGAAATGGGAAATAGAACAAGCATCCAGATATTTCCCCCTGTGATTCAATGCATTTGTTTACTGCAGTTTTAGGTTGAGGAGTCTAAGGCTACTGTGGGATCAGGGCAGGGGCTCTCCACACAGGAATGTGTTAACATAAAATCAGCTCCTTGACTGGTACCATTAGTGATGTGTCCAGTTCCTGGTTTTTGGGGTTTTTTTAAGTACCAGGATTGAGAAGTCTCTCAGGTTTTCCCACAGGTAAATTGGAGAGAGAGCTGTAAAGCTATTGCCAGCTTCCCAAAGAATTTTTTTTAAAGCCTTGGTAACTTTGAGTTACCAAGTAATATTGAGTTTCGAGGAAAGCAGAAGTATTCTGTAGCGGTAGGGTTTAAATGGAATCAGCTCTGACAATGAACTTAAAGAGAAGTAAAATGTGGGGTTTAGGGTGTCAGATAATGGAGTTCTGCTGCCTTATCAGTGAGGTTGGAGGTAGAGAGCAAGGAAGCTGCTGCCTGGCTTTTATTTCTGCAAGAATGAGTCTGCCTCGGAGTCACAGAGCTGTGCCGACCAGTTCAGGCTGTTCGATGTCTGCACTTGGCCTGGCACTTGGAAAAACATCGTTTGCCCCTACTGCTGTGTCTTGGGAACTCGTAGTAGGTGAAGTGAGTGATTGTCGCTTCTAAATGTTGTTAGGTAGCTCCTACTCAGATAGAAACATTCGTCTGGAATGGAAAAAGAAACATAGGAAGAAAGGCATTGTTCGGTGTGAAAGTTGTGTTTACTACATCCGCAGTGATGTCCGATCTTAATTGCTTCCTAATTGTTCGTTTTTATGCCACGATTGTTTTCCCTTGTTTGTCCTTCCCTCTTTGTGTTTGCAGCAGGAGTGAGCCAATGCCATTAGCTAATTGCAGGGAGGAGTGGTGGAACAAGGATCCGTTTTGGGAGTGCTTTATGTGCTGGAGAGTGGCTGGGATTTTTGTCTTCATCAAATGCCTTTGTCACCTTTTACTTTTCAGACAGGGCTTTGGATTTGGGGCCTCTTCTTGGCAACAGCTGTGGGGTCACAGTTTCACCTCACGCTGTCCTGAGACATACACACTCTTTTTTATCTTGTTTGAAAAAGGATAAAATATTGGAAGCATTTGTCCTCCAGGCAGTGGGTGGCTGGAGGGTTGCAAGAGGCTGACAGAATGAAGCTGCTTGTTTTTCTTAGAGAAGTAAATAACTGCATTAAATTTGGCCACCTTAAGTCTTCCCTGGTAAGCAATAAGGCAGATCTGGCTGCCAGAGCTATCAATAAGCCTCTGACCCACAAATCAGCCTAAACCGCAGGATGTGCTTTGCGATGCTTTTAGCATTTGTAAACTAAGCCACTTCCTATTGGAGTTGTGCTGCAGTGAACTTGCTGCTTGGCTTTTGCTCTATTTTGGGGGGTTTTTTCTCCTTCTTAATACACAAGGAGACTGTGGGTTATAAATTCAGCTGCTATAAAATCTGTTTCCAGCTAGAACTGAGTATAATTATTGCTTTTCACAGACTTGGAAAAAATTTCCCTAGCCTTTACATTTCATGACGTGGAATTGTGGGGATCCAGTGCTTTGCTTTGTCATCTCTGTATACAGATCTCTCAGATGATCTCCCAGGGCACTGCTGCTTGGGTCGATATTTTGAGGAGGGGATGTGAAAGAAGGGAATGAGAGCTGAGGATCTGCATGTATCCATGCAGCTTAAATTGGTTCCTGGAGTGTAAGTTTGAAACAACTTAAATTTCTTAGTGAGCTTTGATAAAAAGTGTGGTGCATCTCAAGCATCTCTGGTTCAAAGCTTTGCTTCCCATTTCAAATCCATAGCCTGAGTCAGCACTCAGTCAGTTCACACAATTTTGTGTGCCAGTCCCACCCTGAGAATTCATGAAGGTAACAGTAGTTTTTGCCTTGCAAATGTACTTTAATACTTTCAAAAGCAGTCAGTGGAAGCGAATTCACTCACTCTTGTGTCTTTTTTTCCCCCCTGAAATCTAACTGACCTTAGCTTCTTGTCCCAACTTCACTTCTGGCTTTTTTCTGGTGTGTGAGGACACACCTTGTTTACCCTCTTTTCTCTTCCTTCTGCAGTTCACAGCTGATCCTTGGCAGGAATCCATTCCTTTTGCTATTCTTACATACCTGAAGAGATCCAGCCCATGTTTCACTTGAGTTTTAGTTGAGGTTTACTTGGTTTTCTTTGTTGTTGTTGTTGGTGGTGTAGTCTGTCCTTGTACCACTTCATCTTTCAGTGTGGTCACTTGCCTCCAGAGTTAATTGCTTGTGTCCTTCAGATACTGAGGTAGAAAATCTTAATCCCTTCCTCGCCTGAAGGAGAACATCTTGCAGATAAGGACTCATAATGCCTGGATTTGTTGTCTTTGTCACAAGTCTTAATTCCTTTCTTTATGACAAACTGAACAAATGAGCTTAGGTAGGCTTTGGTAAATTCCTCTTTTGCTAAAAATTGAGACAATTGAGTTTTGATATGGAAATAATTTCAACCCAAATAATGAATAGGTGGGTTCTCTATTTTGACCTTAATAAAATACCTATATTGTTTTTGTGTCAGTAGCTGGTACTTTAGTTGTGTTTTTCCCAACTTGTGTAGGACAGTCCTGGTTTTGCTTGAATGGATTAATTGTTTTAGGGACTTGCTCAGTGTTCTGGATCCAGGAATCAAAATGGCATTACTTTGTCTGTTACTTTATCGCCACAAAATCCTGCTTTTTCAAATGCTGAGGCATACCTTTTAGGAAAAACACCTTCTCTAATGTCCTACCATTAACTTTTGTGATTGACAGCTCGTCTTAAAATTTCTTGCTGCAGTGGGAGTGGAAAAAATAAAAGAGGAAAAGTCTGAATATTTAAATTCATAGAACAGTTAAACTGACTTTGTGCTCAACTGTCAAGTGTTTAAGCTTAAATAACTTCAAAAGAAATGTGCTCTTGTCTATGTTGGAGCAGTCATTCCCTCTCAGATGCTTCAGACCTGTGGGTTTTCCTGATAAGATACTTTGGAAGAGATAAGCAAATTTTCCTGAGATAGTTACACATGGCACATACAGGATTTTATTAAATGTGGGGGTTGTGTAAGAAATACTTGGGGGTGAGATAATGCAGTGTATTCTTGGAAAGCTGTTAGATTATTCATTGCTGCCTCCTGTCTATTCCTTCTTCCTGTTGTTCTCTGTGTCATTTCTTGCCTCTAATGATGGTTTGTTCCTGGATCCAGACCCCATTTTGCCTATTAATCCAAGTGTAAGTGTAATCTTCTGTCTCTGTTTGAGATGTTCTGTTGGGATTTGTTTGGAGATTTTCTGTTGGGACTATTTGTCCTTTGCCACGTTCCTATCCTCAGCCTGTTTTGCGTGGGGGTTACAGTAAAGGGCAGCCTTTTAGAAAATGCCAAAGTGACTCTTTCCCCATGAAAATTTAGTTAAATTTCTCCTTTGACTGCCTATTCCGTAAGCACATTAAGAGAAGGTTCTTTTTATTGTGTTTAAAAGGATTGAAGAATGTCTTAAACTCTTCAGTTAAGTCTTTTTTTTTCTTCCTTTAGAAAAGCCCTGATGTGATTTCTTAGGTTGTATGACTAGATTTGCTTTAGTCATTCATTAAGCATCGGTTTCCAAAAGCACTGATCAGCATTTTGGGAAGCCATCCATGTTCTGAGGCATGTTGTCCAAGCACTATATTTGGTGTACAAGTTAGGATCTAATTTGATGCTAGAGCCAAGCTTTTATTACTGCAATTTATCACTCTCAGTGGGTTGTAGATGGCTTTCTGCAAAGCTCTGCTTCCTACTTGTAAATGTATTTACAGGGTGTGACTGTTAGCAGCAGCTTGGGATGCAGAGGGCATTAGTCATGGACAGACAGATAATTCAGCTGAATGCAAGGAAATCTGCGAGGCAGGAGGGGCAGTTTGCCGTGGAAAGCAGCGGACACCTTTTGTGTGGGACCCTGTTTATCACGTGGAAGAAGTGCTGGAGTAAAGGAATCACAGGAAGGCAAACACTGCTCATCCATCACCTGCTGTATTTCTCGGGCACGCTCCCCCTTTGCCTCCTGCCCCAGCAGCCAGGGAATGCTTCAAGGGCCTGGCAGCGTGTGAGGCTGCTTGAGGCAGGCTGAAGCTCTCTGGGATATTCTCAGTTACTTGGGGAAAGATCTTGAGCTCCTTCGTCCCTACATAAATGCTTTAGTGAACCTTCCTTCTTTGTGAACACTTCCAGGGTCCTTCCTTGGGACACCAGCCAGTGTGTCACTGAAAGGAGCACCCCAGACTTGGAGCTTTACATATTTCCTCGTATTTCTTTTATGAATTGCTCAGTTTTTTACGGTGTATTAGGTGTGTTCCTGCAGTGAAGAGGTTTGACCCTTGTTGGAAACTGAACTTGGAAACATTACTGGGTGAAGTTTTGACTTGAGTTGGAGTTCATGCTGTGCTCATTGAGTGAGCTGATGCTAATTGACAGAAATAAGGGAAGAGAAAAGAGGGGAACATTAGTGAGGAAATAGTGCTGTTTAGCTTGCAGGGAGCTTAATTAGAGGCTGAAATGTTCAAAATAGTGAACTCCACCTCACAGGAAAAAACAAAGCAATTGGAAAAGCATTTCATGTTTACCTTCTTCAAAGCTCCAGTAGCCCGCTCTTTTAAACAAGCATTATGTGAATATTAGGGTATTAGAAGAAATAAATCTAGTTTGGATTATTCTTTACAGTTCCACGAGGGGAGTGTGTGTGTATGTCCACAGTAAATGTTAATATTGAAATAGTTGAGGAACCTCGGTCTGATTGAAAGGACCCAACAGAACAGCCAAGACCAGTGCTCACCTTTCTTAAAAATACAAAGTCTGTTTGTAGTAAGCTTGAAATTTTGTGGGTGAAGACAGCATTGTGTTTGCCTCAAGGCAGTCAGTGGATTCCTGGGAGTGTGCAACAAAATGTTTGGGATAACCTTGATTCCTCTCATGCCACAGGATTTGAAATGGATGTCAGGAAGAGGAGAACAAGCAGGGGTACCTGGGTCTGTGCTGCGACCTTCTTTGTTGCTAATGGGAGTGCAAATGTGTTTCAAGTTTGGTGTTTGCTCTGGGAAAAGGTCTGTGGGACACTTGGGAGCGGCGGTGCGGTGACATCCATGGAACACACTCAGTGAGCCTTTGGGGGGGCTGCAGGTTTTGTGCCACGGAAACATGTTCCCGTGCTGTCCCCGTGTCTGCTTGCTTGTCTCTGCAAATCGGGAGGGCACAATTGCCTGGAAAACTTTGCTCCAGGCTCTTCTGTGATGGAGACCGCTGGATGCTGCCGTTCGTGGCTCTGGCCTGCCCCTCTCTGTTAATCCTGCAGGGAACAGGGCAGGAGAGGTTGAGTCACTTCCCCAGCCACTGGCTGCCTTGGGAGTAGATTAATTGTGTTTGGAGTGCACAGACAGGGCTCTGGTAGTATTCAGTGAGGGCAACTGTGACTTGCTTTGTTTATTTTGAGGATTTTCCAGGAGATGAAAGTGTATTAAATGAATGTGTTGTAAGTGAAACAAGGGAATTTATTTTGGTTGTAAGCATAGCAAACTGATGATGATTTCCCGGTCATGGGATGGGATTCTGGAGGCTTGCTTGTTCCTTGCATTGGGAATTGTGATTACTTGGGAGAAGGGTTGCATCTCAGTGGGTAAACAGCAGGAACACCATTGGGTGGAGTTGTAGCAGACAGGGTGCTGTAGCTAACACCTCCCGTTTGTTTACAGGCACTTTCTCAGCCTGCAGACAGGAAAACAGAGGCAGAGGGAAGTGTAGGTGCCTGCCTTGGCTGGAAAACAGGCTGTGGCCACCTGATATCCTTGTGGTTTGGCACCCTCTGCCGCTGTGGTGGGAGTGAGGGCACAGGAAATGACCCTTCCCCAAACACCAGACTCTTGTCCCCTGCTCAGAGCTCAGCCAGCAAAGGTTGCCCTTCAGGGAATCCTTTGTGTTCTGGTGCATCTAAGAGTTGTGCTGGACCAATCCCACGTTGGCTCGAAGTCACTGACTCTAAACTGTGTATGTTTATCAGAAAAAAATGCATTTTAAGAGTGTGGATGTGTACAGGTTATGTTGGCTTTGACACTCAGGAGTGGTGGCTGGGGCAAGCAAAAGCGTTCCTTAAGGCTACCTTAAATAACTTCCTCTTTTCCTGGATGTGAGTCATCTGACAAACATCTGCTCTTTTAACGTGTAGAGTCTTGTGTGTAATGGGACCCGTGTTTTTTAAGAGCTGTTCGTGAGATTGTGCCTTTTTCATCTGCCAACCTGTAGGGAACTTCAATCTGTGAAGACAGCTTTTTTTCCTAGAAGGGGAAGCCAGATTTCAGTCTCCATCTTGATGGGTAGAGAATGGAAAATCTCATAGAAACACTGATTTCCCTGTCAGTATTCCAGTGGAAGGAAATACCTTACTCCTTGAGAAGTATCTTCAGGTTCAAAAGCTTACAGAGGATTGAAGTTACTCTGTTGTGTAGTAGTAAACAATAAACTCCATGTGTTCTGCTCCTATAGGAATGACCATGTGTCTGGGGAAATTTTTCAAGTCAGTGCCACTGATTCCTCCTCAAACCAAAACAAAAGCTCTAGGCCTGGAATTGCTTTCAAATCATTGCCTTACCCTCTGGGAGAGCAACTGTGTTGTGTGAGGAGTTGGCAGCTCCTAACTGCTTCCCAGAGCTGCTGCATGGAATGCATCCTAAATTCTTGCCTTGCTTTTGTTACCTGCAGATTCAAGTGACTGGACTGAGACAGGCTTACTGCAATGAATGGGAATTGGATTGGAAAAAGTTGACTTTTTGGTGCTGAAGGAGGCAACACTTTGCTCTCACTCTCTGCAGAACAGAAATGTTGTGACTGTTCCATTTTATAAATAGAAATGCTCAAGTTCAATCTCATCAGTGCACATTTTGAACATGTTCATCTTAATTTTACCTGCTGTCCTTCTGATGCTGTGGTTGTCAGAGGCAAGATGTGTTTAAAGGCTGCAGCTGTTGATTTCATTGTCAAAAAGTAGCTTGAACTTTTAGTTTAATTTCTGTGTTGACCTGTTGGCTGGTGGAAACAAACCGATCTTACTCTGACGTTTCTATTCTTAGCAGGATGTTATCATTTGAGGGCCTGTATTATTGTTTAAAGGCTGGAAATGTTTGCTTTTCTGGAATTTGGGTCTTGTCTTAGAGTGTTTCTGTGTTTAAAGAGAGGCACAGCAGGAGAAGGGAGACAAAGAAGTGCAGAGCCAAAACTTGGGAGCTTCTCTGATAAACTCACTCGTTGGCCTGTGGCAGTGAGTTGCTGCCTCAGTTTCCCTGTGTAATGAGACACTAATGATCCAACTTCAAAGATACTTTGTGAGGATTAATTAATGCTTGTAAAGGCCTTTGAAGGTGAAAAAGCAGGAGTTAAAGTAGGAAAAGTTTCCATTGCCTGCGTAAATGTTCTGTGCACGGTCTTGAGTTCAGCATTTTGAGACTCTCTTGAGCTTTTCCAAATACTTTGAAGGGCTTATTTCAGCCTGGCCATGGTGGTGGTGGCTTTGGGGAGATGCTGAGTGGTACAGCTGTACTTGCAGGAGTTGGTCACTCACTCCTTGCCCCAAGGAAGGGGGCCTCAGCATAGTGGAGCAGTTAGAGGAACGTAGGTGGCAGATGGATGCTGAAGATGCTGCCACTGCACAGCAGGTGAGAGCCTGAGGTTAGTTCTGTGGTGAGAACAAGCTAGGAAGGGTTAGCTTTTATGGATAAGAAGCCTAAACTTACCTGGTTTAATTCAGGTTTCCCCAAATCTGCAGGAGACTTGCTGGAAATGGGTAAAAATCTCTGCTGAAGGGCTCTGTGGACAAATGGATGGGAGTAAGATTTAAGCTTGGCCAGCCCAAGAGCTTCTCCTGGGAGCAGTTACTGGGAAGTTTATCAAGAGCTGAGACTGGATATTTAAGCTGCTTTGAGCGTGGAACATCTGCCAGTGCTGTGTTTGAAGCTGAGATGAGCTGTTGAGGCAGTGTGGGGTGAGCAGAACACCTCCAATTTTTCCTTTCTTCTGGAAACATCCCCTTAGCAGCGTGAGACAGAGCAGCCTGCAGAAGGTGCATCACAAAACCCACCCCCTGGCAGCAGAGGAGTGGCTAACATGACAGCTTTGGAGGAAATGTGCTGGTGTTGCCTGCAGGCAGGCTGTGACGTGGCTGTGTGGGCTTGCCGAGGCGCCCGAGCACAGCTCAGACACAGTTCCTCATTGACTGCTGGGCCGGCCTGCAGCTGGCCCTGCTGGGGCTGTAGCTCCCTGCAAAAACAGCAGGGCATCGTCTGCTAGAAACGTGGGATGTGGGAGTGAAGGGAGCAAAGCTTCCTTGGAATCACAGGAATTTCTTGGGAACTCAGTTCTCCTTGAAGGGCTGCATGTTGGTTGTGGGGCACGGTGGGGATGGTGCAATGTGCTCTCTGTTTCATCACCTTTTTATGGCCAAGGAAAATGGGATCTTCATTGGTTTCTCTGCCCCCTCTCACTTCTGCATCAATATGAAGGAGAGCTCAGAGACTCTTAACAGGAAAAAGCAGGTGCTGCCTACTATGTTAAAGCATTTTAAAACCTCGACAGAAATGGCTAATTCCCTTATGGAATGTAGCTGAAAATAAAATGTCACACGTGGCCCAGACATAGATGATTGTGTGTATTGTTGGCCTCCAGGCAGAACTCTTTAAAGTTACTTTTTTCACTGATTGCTCAAGGAGTTGAGGAAATAGACCTAAGTGAAGACAGCTTTCTGAATCCATCACGTGGAACACATTGGCATGATAGGAAAAAATAATTTTTAAAATTTATGTTAAATAATAGGAGAACTGCTGGACTAGTAAAGTAATTGGAATACTGCTTATTAGTGCAATATTTTTAACCAGACTTTCTAAGAAAAACCACATCCTATAAAGATTTTGGCTTAGAGAGGCTGCATTAGGCTGTCCCTGAGCCATGTCTCAGGGAGTGTGGTAAGTGGCTTCAGTGAACTGCATAAATGCATGGAATTCTGATAATTTATTGCCAAAATTGCAGGTATTTCCATAGCACACAATGACTACCAGGCTGCAGTTATCCTAATTACTTTTCCTTTTGGATGCCTGCCTTTTGTGTGAGACCCTTTCCTGCTGTCTTCAGGGTGGCTGTGCTGCATTTGAGAAGCAGGGATCAGAAAGGTGTTGGAGGCAAAGAAGGAACAGCTTATTTAGAGTAGTAGTTCATTCTGTTGTCACAGCCTTTGGCAGCTTATGGAAAGAACCCCCCTGTTTCTGGGAAGAGGGGAGCAGGGATTAAATGCTACCTAAAGCTTTTTCCAACACGTTGCATTTTCTGCTTCCTTGACTGTGGGTCTGTGCAGGGTATTCAACAGATCTGCAGTGACTTGGTGTGTTGTCTGGCAGGCACACGAGCTGGGGTGGGAGGGGTGAATTCATACCCAGAGTTTCTCAGAATAAACTCCTTACTTAGGGAATTCCTTCACCACGCTTTCCTTGTGCCCTGTTCCCAAACCCTCATTCCTTTGTTGGGCTTACTCTTTGTGCTAAAATACAAAATTGTTTGGGTTAGTTATTTCATAACCTTTTTCCAGGTTGTGTTTAGCTCCTGCTGGCTTCCTTCTGCTTGTGCTGACACATGTGGAAAGATAATGATCCCAGTCTCTTCTGCTCTCCAGATGTTTTAGGTTGTATTTTCACTCCTCATGTTGGCAAAGTGCCTCTAAAGCAGCTGTGTTCCTGAAAAGAAAATAATTGGGTTTAAGTAAAGTAGTTGGTCAAGAGATTTGGGGGTTTTGTTTGGGGTTTTTTTCAGTTTCTTCTTTGTTCAGAGCTGGTTTGAGTCTGGCCTGGCACCAGATGCAGGTGGCTGCCGGGGTGGGAGGTGACGGCAACTCCCTGAGCCACAGAAGCTTCTCACTCCCACTGGGAGGCAATTATTCTGTTCAGGATTTGTGTCTGGTATCCTGGCTTAGGGTGAGGTGCAGATGAGTGGAAGCAGCCAGAAGTGTCCTGTAACAGAACAGACAGGAGCAGGATGTTCCCTCCCGCTCCTTCTGGCTCCTGGTTACATTTAGCAGCAGGCTGTGCTGGTGTTGGTCGGGTGAACGTGAATGGACATGGCTGTGTGGGTGTACCATCCCAGGATCCCTGGGAGTCCAGCCAAGCCCTTCTTCACAAAACCCAGAACTACTTCAGAGGCCTGTGGGAAGGGGAGGATGCTGCTGCTCCTTTGGAGTCCCAGAGAGTCAGAGCAGCGCTGGGACCATAGAACAGAATTCCAGAATCCCAGGATGGTTTGTGTTAGAAGTGACCTCAAAGCCCATCTCGTCCCAGCCCCCTGCCATGGGCAGGGAACACTTTCCACTAGCCCAGGTTTCTCCAAGCTCCCTCCAGCCTGGCCTTGGACACTTCCAGGGATGAAGCAGCCACAGCTTCTCTGGGAAACCTGTGCCAGAGCCTCACCTGTCTCACAGGGGAGAATGTCTCCCTAAGTAAAGGATTTCTTCCTACAATAGGGAGACAACCCTTGCCCCCCACCAATAAAACATTCTGTTTGGTCCTTAGAGAGATGGTGAAACATTGGCCAAGTCTTTATAAAAAGAAATGAGATCTGGGTAAAATTTTAATGAGAATTGTGCTGTCTGGGTTTCACAACTTTCCACTACATTGGAATTCAGAGCTCAATTTGCCTGTTCTGACACAAGTCTTTTCTCAGCTCATACACGAAAATACTCACAAATATTGACTCATTAGACACTTCCCTGCAAATATTTAATTCTGCATGAAATGTTTCTGACATGTTAGGGGCTCACGTGCCATCCAGGCTTACTGCCATGGTTTAAAATTCAAATGTCTAAACGTTTTTTCTAAGCCAGTCCATGTTTTTCCAAACAAAATTTTAGGTAAGGAAGTGATTGGGTCAGAAACTGTTTTAAAAAAAGTTAGAACACCTGCTACTTTAGCATCCCAGTTTTTGGTAAATACCCTGTTGCAACGTGAAAATATGTGAGTGGGTGACGTATTTAATGTTAACCTTGTCCTTTCCTGGGACTGGTCTGCTTGTTGCCTTTTTATTTCCTGTTCCAAAAGGTCTCTGAATATTTCCTCTCTCTTTTGCAGTGGCAGTCGCTCTTCCAAAACCTTCAAACCAAAGAAGAATATTCCCGAGGGGTCTCACCAGTACGAGCTGCTAAAACATGCCGAGGCCACGCTGGGAAGCGGCAACCTCCGGATGGCTGTGATGCTTCCAGATGGGGAAGACTTAAATGAATGGGTTGCAGTCAACAGTGAGTCACTGGCCTTTTCTTCATCGTGGGGGTGCTGAAAGTGGGCTGACACTTGTGGGAGGAACAGCTGTGTGTCCCTTTCCATTCCTGGATGAAAAGGGGGGTTGGGGGCCCTTGCTCTCTACAACTCCCTGACAGGTGGGTGCAGCCAGGTGAGGGTCAGGCTTTGCTCCCAGGGAAGAAGTCCTTCATGGAAGACTTTGTCAAGCATTGGAGGTGTTGGAGTCCCCATCCCTGGAGATGTCCAGGGAACAGCTAGATGTGGGGATCAGCCACAAGTTGGACTTGATGACCTCAGAGGTCTTTTCCAACCTGAGTGATTCTGTGATTCTAATGGGGTTTGTAATTTTCCTAAAGTTAGTTCCTTTAGTTCCTACCGAGTTTTGAGCCTTTGCTCTGGTAAGTCTCTGATGTCATTCTTTTCACTTCCTCTAAAGCTGTTTGTCCAAACTCTCTGCTTTCAGGCCAAACAATGATGCCTAAATTAGCATTTTCTGATTGCTTGACCTTGTTTCCTCCTCCTCCCTCTCCCTGCTGCATGAATTTTGCCCTCTGCTCCTAAAGAATGGGTTCTCCCTTTGCACTCCATAGCCTGTGCAGTTTTGGCTGCCACAACCTCTGTGCCCTGTCTGGGTGTTTCCTCATTTTTTGCCTCTCAGGCTTGATGTGCTCCAGTGGTGGTGTGGGGTTGATTGTGCACTGCAGTAGAAATTATACTTGAGTTAAATGTCCTCTAATTGTTTCTATGGTTCTACCTTTTTTCTTCTTGCTCTTTGACGTGTTTGGGAAGTGAAACCCTCACACTGACTTCCACCTTCCTGTTCCCAACCAGTCATGCAGTGCTCTGGTGCTCCACTTGCCTCTGCTTCCAGGGCAGGCTGGAATTGCTGACACCATCCTTTGCAAAAGTTAATTCACACTGCATTGCAAAACCGAGCAGAGGAAAAAAGCCAGCCCACTTGTGTGAGTAAGCATTGCTAAAGATGCTTCAAGTATTGCTGGCATCCTTCCCTTTTGGTGGTTCCTTCACTCCGTGTCTCTGCTTTCCTGTGTGGCAGCAGTTTTTCCCTTCCCCAATGACTTAACTGCTGAATTAGCTGGAATGAAACTGTAGCTGTGTAATTAAAGAGTGAACTGATGATGTGCTCCCTTCCCTCAGCATCCCTGCACCACACCGAGCACCAGTGGTAGCTGTGAGCCCCTTCTGCCCACAGAGAGGTCTCATGAGGAGACAAAATGTGCCACTTCAAATCACTGCTTTTACCCTTCTCGACCCTGAGAGCACAAAACCAAACGTGCTGTGCCCTGCTGCTTCTGTCTCAGCTCTCAGCCTGACTGGTGTCTTAGGGAATGACTTGATGTGCATGTGGATTTTGAGACTTCCAAGTGTGGGATTTGCCATAATCAGTCATTTTGTCAGAGCCTGTGTGGGTTTTCTGAACATGCTTGCCTGCAAGCAAACAGGGGGCTGTGGTTTCTGCTGGGAGCAGGGAATGGAAACTTAATTAACAGTTCCTGTGGGCACTTGAGAAGCGAGGGCTGGTGTTCTGCATCTACTGAGCAGCAGCTGTGACTTGCTCCAGTGACGTTTGTCTAATCTTGGCCATTCATCCTCTGCAAGATACCTGCAGATAAAGTGGATTTTACAAACTGATTGCAGTGACCACAGTTCCTCACGACAGAACCTGCTCTTAGTTACTGAAAAAGAACCTTCTTTTCAAAGGGTTTGGAGTAATTAACTGCAAGAGTAACTATAACAGTAGGGTTAGAATGGTCTGTTAGGAAGAAATCCTTCCCTGTGAGGATGGGGAGGCCCTGGCACAGATTGCCCAGAGAAGCTGTGCCTGCTCCATCCCTGGCAGTGTCCAAGGCCAGCTTGGATGGGGCTTGGAGCAACCTGGGCTAGTGGAAGGTGTCCCTGCCCGTGGCAGGGGTGGAACTGAATGGTCCTTAAACTCCCTTCCCACCCGAAGCAGTCTGGGATTGTATGGAATGTTCTTGGGAAAGGTGGGCCTTTGGAATACACAGCCTGAGGGAAGCCACTGTCACCTAGCAAGTACCTGCTCTCTCCAGTTGGAAAGTTTACACTGAAAATCTTTCTGTGATTCCACACTTGCCCAGTAGAATTTGAGATTGTAATGAAATGCACCAAACTTTCAGGAAAGGAAATAACTAGGCTCTCTCCTTGCTTTTTCTTCTTCCAACTGAAGATTTTGCTGCAGTGAACAATTAAATAGGTCTTGCTGGAGGCTGTTCCAGAAAGTTGGTGGTTGCATTCTGCATCTCTTTTATAATGGATCTTAAAAAAGCAACAACAATGATGTTTTTTTTTTTTTTTTCCCCAAAAACCATTCCAGAACCTGTGCTTTACAGTCCTGGGCTGTAGGAATCTTGTGCTGCAGGGTGCTAATGGGTGGTTTCCATCCTTTTCAGCTGTTGACTTCTTCAACCAGATCAACATGCTCTACGGAACCATCACGGACTTCTGCACGGAGGAGAGCTGCCCCGTGATGTCTGCTGGCCCCAAGTAAGAGCAGGATTTTCACACTGTTGGCTGGGTGCAGGTTTTGAGATGGTTTTTCATTTAAAAACTTGAGACTAGCTGAGATGAGTGCCAGAGTTGGCTGGCAAGGATGTGAAAGAAAAGAAAGATTTGAACTTCTCTTTATGGAGTGGGGAATAGAAAGTTGGTTTTTTTGGTCTGTGTTTATATTTGTTTCGTGGTGTTTTTTTTTTTTTCTTTAACCTGGGAAGTAAATGAATCATCAAAATTTTTGCCCCCCCTCCCTTTTTTTTGTTTTTTTTAAACATTAGTGAGGGCTTCTTGAATGAAGGTTTAAAGTTTTTATATACAGGCATTCTGTTAGGGCTTACCAAAATCTTTCTTGTAGGTATTGCAGAAATAGTAGATGTCTGGATAAGAATCCCTGTGCTCTTCTTGGATTCTTGCTTATGCTTTTATTGAGGCATCATCCAGTGTTTGTGCTTTTTCCTCTAATTCAGTTTGTTGTTTTGCTCTGGCTCCAGACTGATCCTGGCACCTCAGCTAAGTGTTGATATTTGTCCTACATGAATACTACTTAAATCTTGGTATTAAGACAGTACTAGGTGGTGAGAAATCCTGTTTTTTCATAAATCCAGACACATGCTCCATTTGGTGTATCTGGGATTTTAGCATGTGTTCTTAGATAAAATTTTAAAATGCTTTCAGACCCTCTGATTTGTTGCTGTTAGAAAAATGGGGGTTTTTTTTGTCCCGTTGTGAGCAGCACCTTCATAATCCCTCATCAAATTTGTTTATGGTGAAAATATTCTCCCAGTAGTTGTTCTGACAAAACCAAATTTGCTAAACAAATTGAGAGGACAGATTTATCAGATGCAGCTAAGCTTTGCATAAAACCACGGGTGTGATCTCTAACATACAAACCCTGTGGTTCACTTGGGAGCTGGTATTGTCAGACTCCCCGTGTTTGGGGTTTTTAAGCAATATCTTAACAAGATTATCCACCACCTGGACTGGTGTCAGCTGCGTTCCCCAAGCCAGGCAAAATATCTGTTCCATTCTGAATTTGAGGAGGACTTGTTTCTGTCTGGTGGTGTACGTAGCCTGGAGGTTTTCTTAGCCATGGAATCAGAATCCCAGGCTGGTCTGAGTAGGGAGGGACCTTAAGGCTCATCTTGTTCTAACCTTGCCGTGGGCAAGGACAGCTTCCACCAGCACAGATTGCTTCAAACCTTTTCTTTTAGCTGAAAGATACTTTATATCAGTTCCCAATTTTTAACAGCTTTCCTAGGAACCTTGTCTGTGTCTGTAGAAGGGCCATAATTTGGGATCTCTGGCGAGAGCTAACCCAGTTTGGTTTTCAGCTATGCTAAATTTTGTAAGAGTATTCTCAAATGTAAAGAAATTGCCTGAATTGGAGAGGTCTGATGTGTGTGGCTGGCAGCTGCTGCAGATGTGGAGTGTTGCCAGCTGCTGTGGCAGCGTGGCTGAAGTTTGGGAAGGCCTGCAGGAAGCAATGGAGCAGGATGGCAGCAGGAAGGCCGGGGGAGGAGCAGGCGATGGTGACGGTGACACGGAGCACTCGGACCTTGGTNTTTTTTTCAAGTAAAGGTGAAAAATAGATGTTTTAAAGAGGCTTCTTTCAGAAAAGCCTGAGGGAAATAATGACCAGCCAACAGTTTGGAAAAGATAACAGGGGACATCTCTTAGTTGCCTTAATTTTGTAGATAGCTTCTGAGGCTTTTGACACATTTTCATTAAGCTTCTTTAGAGAAACCGTGCCTTCAGAGAGAAATTCACAGGCCACAAACTAACCAGCTAAATATGAGTTTCCCATGTGCTGCAGCAGCCACAGGAGGAAATGCCATGTACATGTGTTCAGGGCAGGCTGGAGCAGGAGCATGAAAACATTAATGGTGGGACCTGAAAGCATTGGTGAGGTCCTGACTGGCCTCACAGCATCCAGAGCCTGGGCCTGTGGCCTTCAGACAGGACTTGAGCACCTGGAAAGGCTGTGGAAGAGCTAAGCTGACTAGGGAGACTGGTAGGTGAGGAGAAGTTAGACAGGTTTCCTCTTTTCAGATGGTTGATACATATCTTTTTTTAGCCTGGGGAAGTGGCAGCTAAAGAGTTCATTGCTCCCAGTAGCTGGTTGTCATTTCCCAGCCAATTTTAATAAAACCTGTGCAGTGACAAAGATCTGCTGTTGAAGCTGATTTCATCTGGGTTGTAGTGGCTTTCAAAACAGACCAAGTGTGGCCTGGGAGTTGAAGAACAAGCCATCTGTTTCCTTCTTCCCAGGCGTACCATTCCCAAAGAACTTCATGTCAGTGGCCAAGACAATTCTCAAGCGTCTCTTCAGAGTTTACGCTCACATCTACCACCAGCACTTTGACCCGGTGATCCAGCTGCAGGAGGAGGCACACCTTAACACTTCTTTCAAGCACTTTATATTTTTCGTTCAGGTAAGGACGTTGCAAACAATGTTCTCACTTCAAAGCTACATTATGCCCCTTCCCTTGTGGGGAAAAATCAGCATCTTCTTAAGTTTTCCTTCTTTTAAGAGGGAGAAAAAGCGTCAGGCAGTGGCACACAGCGAGGGGCAGATGGGCAGGGGAGGCTGTAGTGGCCGAACCTGGGGTTGGAGAGCTGACTGCCAGATGAATTCTGGCTAAATAAGGCTTCTCACCTGAGCTCTATCCACAAAACTCTGTATGTGTGTCTTTTCCTCATCCCCGTGACAGGAATTCAACCTTATTGATAGAAGAGAACTTGCACCACTTCAAGAACTGATTGAAAAGCTCACCTCCAAGGACAGATAAAAGGAAGAGGACTTCTTGAAGTCAGTTGTTTCTTTAAGCGAGCGTGTGGTATTTGTTTTTTGTTAATTTGTTTTTTTAAAAAAAAACAACAAAACAACCCCCCTGTGCTGTTACCAGTGACAGCTGAGATCTACTTCCTGTGCTTTTATTAGGGGAAATATTTTCTCTGTTAGTGACATGTGGTAAATAGCTTTTTTTTTATTATTATTATTATTTTATTGTTGTTATTCATTGTGGAATTTCTAGCAGGTGCTGAGCATTTATAAAGGAAACGTGTTTGGTTGGGGGGATTGACTCTGCTGGTGGATGGGTTCTTGTGTTGTGTCAGTGGTAGCCCATTCTCATGAAGTCCCTGGAAGACTTGCTTACATTCTCTAAGTGCCTTGGCAGACTCACTTCTGAGGTGCAAAGCACATACAATACTGAACATTGCTGGAAACAGAAAATATGTACTAACACCCAGACACTTACTGAAACTTGTTTTAAAAATATATATATATCTATGCTTACACTAAAAAAAAAAAAAAAGCCATAACTTGCTGAAATCAATGATCTCCAGCTTTTAATACAAATACTTGTCTTATTTTTTTAGAGATGAATATAGAATTTTTCAAAACTAGATTACTTCTTACAAAGAAAAGTGAAGTTCTCACTAAAGCAGAACAGCCAAGGTGGTGTCAAAATTACACAGACCTTGTGCTTAGCAAGTAGTTCCATGTCTGCTGCCATGGGACTTGGCATAGTTGCTTTTATTTTCTTAGCAGGAAAGCATCAGTTGGGTCAGCCAGCTTGTTAAGTTCCCCTAGCAGTTGCCAAATGAACAGGTAGTTTGCACAAATACAGTTAGGGAAAATATTCCCTATAAAAAATTGCACTGGGATAGTAGTAGTAATAATAATAAGGAAAACCTGGCTTGCAAAGTGACTGGTGGAAAGGTGTTTTTAAGTTAAGAATGCAAAGCCTGGCTCAGAGGAGGGGCTGTGGTGGCCAGTGTTTGCTGTTTGAGGAAATGTGTCTTGGAGGGGAGATAATTTCATGGGCAGCTTTGGAGTTATGTTATTGTGAGGGTGTTCTCCTCCGTTTAAAATCACTGCCCATCTTCAGGAAACTCCAGCTGTTGGGAAAAGGAGCAGGTGAGGCCAAGGTGAGCACATGACAGAGAAGATGAGCTTTTGTTTTGCACGCCTTGGCTCGACCAGAAACGCCCAGTGAAGTCAGAACTGGTGTGCAGGAGCCTGTAGAAGAGGTGAGTGGCCATTGGCACAGCCAGCAGGGAACAGCTGAGCACAGAAATGACTCACTTGGGAGCTGCTGGGTTCTGGTGGGAGATCCTGATCTTCTGGCTTTTCCTGTGCCACCATCCACCCGACAGCGCCAAAGTGACCCATCTCTCAAATTCAAACTGCACAGTTTAGACACAGAGTGAGCAAGGCAGGAGCTCCAAGGTGCTGAACAGGTGATGTCTCCCAATAAATTTCAGGGTGACTCCTTGGTTTGGTGTCATGTACCAGCAAGAAGCAAAAAGGATAAATGTGTAACTCTTTGGACACGGCAGTGCAGTGGTTCACGTTCCTGGCACTCTTCTGCCCTAGGAGGGCTTAGTTCTTGTTGTTGTTGCAGTTTTTTTTCCTTTTGAACAGCCAATTCTAGAAAACCAGAGGCATCTGCCACAGTTCAGCCAATCGTAATTGGAATGTATTGAGTGTAAAAATGAGTCCTAGGTGGATAGTGTGTTTTTTTTAATTCAATATCTGGCAGTAGAAAGTCTGACCGAATAGTTTCTGGGCACGTAATAAAAGCTTGGAGATCATGATTTGCCTGTCAGCTGTATGAACACATTGTTTAATTACACAACACTTGAAAATAACATCATTGAGGATGTGTTTGCAGTGGTGGGGGTTTAGGATCCCCATGCTGTTTCTTTTTGCAGCTTTTCATTGTTATTTTGCTTCTCAAAGCTGTGGGACCAGAAGTTGATGTGTGTTTACACTCTCGGAGTAAGGGCACATGGAAATGCCACTCAGTGGAATCTGCATCAAGTGAATGTGTTTATAAAATAGTGCATTTATGGGAGGAAAAGGGGGAGACATCCCCTGCCCCTCCAAATAAACCCCAGAGAAACAAACCCTGCACTGCTCCAGGCCCCCAGTGTGGCCTTTGGGGGATGATGAGCGCTCAGAGACAAAACCTTCCAGCTTTGGTCACAAGGAGCAGGAAGTGCCAGTGGGGTTGAACCAGGGCGTGCTTCCAGTGCTGCCTCAGGCCTTCCAGTCTGGTAGGGTCCTGAATTCCTACTGTTTGTGGTGGTATGTTGCTGCCAGCACATTGGATCTTGTCAGGGATTTGGGTGGTGACTTGGGGAGGGCATGTCCCTGGAGCTGGGAAGGGGCAAGGAGCTGAGTCCATGGAGCTCAGCCACCACTGGCAGTGCTGACAGTGCTCAGGTGGGTGGATATGGGATGTGCTGTCCAAGTCAGGGATACAAGTTACTCGTGCAAAGAGGAACAAACCTACCGTGTTCTGCTGGTGCAGGTGGCTGAGGGGACAAAACAGGTTTTGAGGGGCAGGCAGCCCATCTGCAAGTATCCAGTTTCTTTTCCTGCTTACTATGCAATGTAGAGCTTTGAACTTCTGCTTTTCCGTGGAAATAGAGAGGAGCACTGTCCTTACTCAGTCCTTAGGAACTGAGCCCTCTCCCAGTGTCCCTGACCCTCAGCAGGTAAGGACACCTATTTGCTGCTATGGACTCAACTTACCTTTCAGATTGTTCCTTTCTATTTCTCACCCCTCTTCCTTTCTCCTGCGTCACCAGACAAAATTTTACTATAAACACATCCTTTTGGATAGTTGTGTTTTTCCTTGCTGCCCCCTCCTCCTCTCCTGCCTGCCACAGTGCTGTTACTCTACATAACCCCCCTTTTAGTTGGATTGTTTAAGGAGCTGCAGCACGAACAGAGATTCCTTGCTTTTTTTCCCCACTGAAATACTCCCTTTTGCACCGAATCTCATTTCCTTCACTGCTGGTAGCAGTTGTCTCTTTTTCAGTCCCTCACTCCTAAAACCACTGGCAGTTTTATGGATGCCCATCGTTTTTTCCTGGATATCTTCTGTTTTAACATGAGACTAACATTGGTGATTTTCAGTGTTAAACCTTCTTATTTCCCTGCTTCTCCTATGGTTTCCTCTTGCCAGGTTCATTTTGCAGCCTAGGAAAATAACCCAATTACCTTATTTTGTTGGAAGAACCAATTCCCCAGATTGTTCATAGAATATTGTATTTTTAAGGGGAGATTAATTTTTTATAGCCACTAAACTATACTCATTATTTTTGTACGTTTGCAACTTGGGGACAATTTTTCCGAGCCGTGTCGCGGAGGGAACGCTTATTGTCGTGGCTGTTTGACTGCTTGGGAATGCTGTGGTTGTGTGGTGTGCAGGCACATGCCTTGATGTGTGCTGGGAGAGAGAGAAGGATGCAGTGAAAATGAACGAGGTTTCAGTAAAAATGAACGAAGCTTCAGTAAAAGGCCATTTTTGAAGAAGAAGAAAAAAAAAACCCCAAACTCCGAAAGCGACGAATACCTTCCCTCCTCCTTCAGAATCCTGAAATAAATGGGAGAAAACGCAGTGTAATGTGTGAAATACAAGGAGAGAACCCTTACTGTGAGCTAACTGTGCCAATACCGCTTCAGTTTGTAGTCACTGATGGAGATTTCAGTTTTAAATGAAAACAGCTTTTGATTAAAAAAGAATTAAGTTGAATGTCTGAAAATCCGCACCGTGTTTATTTGAGAGTTGTAAATAATGTATACAGATGGTTGTATGTGATGGGGAAGAATATTTAAATCCTAGGGTTTGTTTTTTTTTTTTTTTCAATAAAAAACTGAAGGCTGTTTATAAGAGAAAATAAATAGCTATGTTTGACCATTACTGTCTTTATTTTCTTCTTGGACTTGCTCCTCCTACTTGTAAATAGATTCCCCTCCCCATATTGTAAACATCTGACCAGGACACACCCAAGGATGATGTTGGGTCCCCGGTGCCACCTGAGGTGCAGACTCCACTTTTGGCCCTGCCCAGCAGCACAGGTGCCTTTTTTTGCCTTTTCTTTCTCCCAAGAACCTCCTGTGACCCCAACAGCTGGAGGGCTCCAGATTTCCTGCCCTGCTGTGCATGCCGGGTTCTGAAGTGCCCTGCCCCGTGGTAAGTTCCTCACACACATGGCTGGAGGGCAGTTTGGGAAAAGGTGGCTAAAAATCTGGCTTTTACTTCAATTTTTTACACAAATCTGGGCCCACAACTGCCTCGCTGCTGATGCCCATCTCCTTTGGCTCCAGATTGTTCCCCGTTTAACTTGGTTCTCCTTGGGTTCAGTGTTTGGGAGGTTTTAGGGTTTCATAGAATCCCACAATGGTTTGGTTTGGAAGGGACCTTAAAGGCCATCCCATGCCACCCCCTGCCACGGGCAGGGCACCTTCCACTATCCCAGGTTCCTCCAAGCCCCATCCACCCTGGCCGTGGACACTTCTAGGGATCCAGGAGCAGGCACAGCTTCTCTGGGCAACCTGTGCCAGGGCCTCACCACCCTCACGGGGAACAAGTCCTTCCTGAAGTAAAGAATTCCAGCCTAAAGCAAAGAATTCCTTCCTAAAGCTACGAATGTTTTCCTCATTATTTTCAGTAACAGCCCTCTAAATTCAAGCGCTGCCGATCTCCTTTGAACCCAGCTGGCGTGCCAGTGCCAAGACATTTCTGGAGGAGTTTTTAAGGCACTCGGTGGCCGGGGGGTGGCTTTGTGTCCTTTTCCCTTTGTTCCCTTTTTCCCGCGGGGCGGGACGGGGGCAGCGCTCAGAACGGGAGCAGCTCCCGGCGCGGGTGAGCGCCATCGATGCGCTCCGCGTGCCGCTGCTCCTGCCTGCGGCGGGATCGGCCGCGGCGCGAGCGGGTGACGTCATCTGCCGCTCCGCGGGGCCCGTCGCCGTCGCGCGCCAAATTTGAAGGCGGCGCGCGCNTCCCTTCCCGCCCTTCACCTCGCCCCCCTACCGCCCCGCTCCTTTCTTTCCCCCCCTCCTTTTCCTTGTGTGAGGGCTCCTCCCGCTGCGACAGAGCGGGGCAACAGAGATGCTTCCACAAGATTTTCCTGGCCGTTTGCCTCCGTAAAAGGCTTTTAATCAGGTCAGGAGGCACAAATAAGCCCATTCATAATGTAAGAGACTTTACCATGATACTGTAAAAATGATGCGATATGGGAGACGGAAAAAAAAAAAAAAAGCTTTCTATTACAATTTTCAACTGATTCACCTGTTTGGTGTTGAAGTCCTGGATAAGCTTTTCCTCGCATCTTTCCTGTTATTGGTGTAGAACACCTGGAATCACGGAATTTCCCGAATTGGGAGGGATCCATAAGAATCTCTGAATCCCACTCCTGGTCCTGTACAGCACACCTCAAAATATCACCAGGTGGCTGGGAGCATTGTCAAAACTGTTTAAATTCAGATAAAGAAAACCCCTGTTGTTTCATTAATCGATCTGGATCGTGGTGGGTGTGGGAGACTGGTTTATGGGGGTGGAAGGCAGAGGTGAACACTAGTTAAATAACACTGCTGTGGGTGGTTTCTCACTGACGTTGTTCCTGGATGCTTTTCCTACAGCTGCAGGGAAATCCACCTTTGTGAATATTCTGAAACAAGCCAATGAAGAGTGGGAAGTGGTTCTCGAGCCTGTAGCTAGATGGTGCAATGTCCAGCAAAGCTCTGAAGATGATTGTGAGGTAAAAGGGGGAAAAAAAATCAAATGTTCCTCTAATTTCAGAATACCAGTATATCCAACAGACTGGCTATTTTTCACATTCTGTGTGATAGCAACATTTTGCTGATTGCTTTTACAGTGTCTGAGTTCCTCTTTTCCAGTTTTTTGGGTTTGTTATGGAATAAATGTCATTCAGCATCAGATGTAATTTCTGGAAGTGGTAAAGAGTTACAAGGGTTACTTGTGGCCACTGTGAACTAACCAGGTGAGCGGAGAGGGTTGTTCCTGTGCCATGAAAAGTGTGCTCTGAAGTGTCTTAGGAAATTGAGAACTGGTTTTAGTGCTGAGATTTTTTTCCCAGCTACCTGTAATTCCACTGGCAATCCAGCTGCTGCTTCCTGTGCCAGTGGCTTTAGAGGGACTGGAGATCTTTTTAAGGCCTGGCAGAAAGCACAGTGTACTTTGGTTAACTCAGTGTAAGAGTTGCTCAGGGGGCGCGTTGCTCCCGACTTCCCCTGGGCTGTGTTTTCTGGGAGTGGGGCAGCGCCGTGTCTGTTTTCCCGGGGCTGCAGGAGCTGACCACGTCTCAGAGGAGCGGCGGGAACGTGCTGCGGATGATGTACGAGAAGCCGGAGCGCTGGGCCTTCACCTTCCAGACGTACGCCTGCCTCAGCAGGGTGCGGGCGCAGCTCGACGCCCTGGAGGGCAAACTGCGGGAGGCGCGGGAGCCCGTCCTGTTCCTGGAGCGCTCCGTCTACAGCGACAGGTGCGCGTGGAAAGCCTCACAAGCCGGATCACGGCGTGGGTGGGGTCGGGAGCTCTGCAGGGCACCCAGCCGAGGCAGGGTCACCCAGAGCAGGTGACACAGGAACGCATCCGGGTGGTTGAAATGCTTCCAGAGGGGGAGACTCCGTGACCTCCCTAAGCAGCTGTTCCGGTGCTTCGCCACCCTCATGGCAAATTCTTCCTCATGTTGAGGTGGAGCTTTTCTTGTGTTTTAGCTTATGGCCAACAAAAAAATGTCAAAATAAATGCCCCATCCTGCCTTTCTGGATTCAGAAGGTGAGACTTGATAACTGAATCCCATCCTATAATCCTTAAGTGTTCCACCTGTTGTGATATATTGCAAAAAATAACATGTTTTAATTTTTTTGTAAATAAATGACCCAGTGTACACGCCAGCTGTGTTCCTGTGGGTTATTCCTGCTCACCTGGCCTGCAAATGTTGGTGGTCTTCATGCACATGGCTCCAGGAGGAGAACACCAGCTGTTTAATTCCACTCCAGGAGATGCTGCAGTGTTACCACTCAGCTTCTTCTCTAGTTACTGTACTTGAGGCAAACCAAGGGATTCCTGTGTCCAAGGGAATTTTTGTTTCCATCAGTTTAATGTCCACAGGTACATCTTTGCTGCGAATTTGTACGAGTCTGACTGCATGAACGAGACCGAGTGGACAATTTACCAGGACTGGCACGACTGGGTGAATAAACAGTTTGGCTCGAGGCTGGCGCTGGATGGGATCATTTATCTCCGAGCCACTCCTGAGGTGAGGGGTAAGAATGTGATGGCACCGAACACAAGCCTGTGTTCTGGGCCTTGCCCCTCATGGTTAGGGCTCAGCTCAGGCTGCACTGTTCCCCTGAAGGCTGCAATACTTGAGCTGTGACTGAGTCTGGAAGTACTTAAAACGTTCTTCCAAAGGTACACTGTGTGTATTCAAGTCAACTCTGATGGTAATGATTTTCTTTTTTTAAAAACAGAGTACATGAGAACAGTAAACCAGAAAATACTGCTGAAATAAAGCAGGTGACTCCAGAAAATACAGAATATCTTTAGGAACAGCTGTTACATCGGAATACAGCTGTAGGGGGAGTAGATACAAGTGTGCTGTAATGGTAGAGCTGATTGGGGGTGGTCTGTGAAGCCCCTACACCTGGGGCACTGGAGCTAAGCCAGGCAAAAGCACGCCCTATATATGAGCCCTTTTGACCGTGCTTTGATCTTGGGCCATCTAATATTTGTTTAAAAGGAGAGAACAGAATGATATCTCTTTTGAGTATGAAACTTGCTTGAACAAGAAAAAAACATCAGATTAAAAGAACTCTAATGAACTTACAGATCACTTCCATATTTTCTTGCTTCCAGCTTCCATGCCTTCAGTTTGGTTATGGTGGTAAAAAACTGTGGAATGTAACACAACTGGAGTAACTCTTGAGGGCATGTTGTTTTTCTGTGTAAGAAAAGAATGTATATTTAAATTACAAAGTACAACACTTAAACAATTTTGGCTTGTGGTTGAGGCTTTAGGTGCACTCAGGATGGGAACAAATGATTTCAAACATTGGAAAATAGTTCCTAAGACCTAGAAACATATTTTGTTCATATTCAAATTCAAAAAGATTTTGAAATCCTTGTCTGTAATGTCAAATGGATATTTCTGAGCTCTTGGCACGGAATGCAGCAATTTATTTATCTTTATTCACTATCTTTTGCCTTTAGAAATGCTTGAATAGGATTTACTTGCGTGGAAGAGATGAAGAGCAAGAAATCCCCATTGAATATCTGGAGAAGCTGCACTACAAACATGAAAGTTGGCTCCAGCACAGGACACTGCGGTAGGGTTTGCTGAGTGGTTCCTTGAGGATGGATAAATCTTTGTAAGGATATTCTGCGCTGCTTTTTCCACCAGTGAAACTTCAGCTTTTCTTAAGATATGTAAATCTCAACTGCAGGCACATTTCTATCGGTGTTTTGTTAGTAGTAGTGTCTTTCCAGCACCTTCGTTATTGCTTGGATATGCAGCCTGCTCCAAGTTCTCTTCACACAGAGCTCTGAGCAGCAGAGGCTTCAGCTGAACTCGTTTTAATACACGGTGTGCTGTTGTTCAGTTAGGTGCTGGAGGAGCAGAATGTCTGGGAATCATTGATGTGTCCCAGGAGCCACACTGTAAATTCAGAATTCCTGGCTGTAATTTATAGATGCAGTTCTTTTTGTGGTGTTCTTAACAATGAAATTGCTGACAGGGATTTGAATGCTCTCCGCTTCATTTCCAGCTACTAATATTTGCTTTGTTCCTCTCCCAATACAGAACAGATTTTGACTATCTACAGGAAATTCCAATTTTAACGCTGGATGTTAACGAAGACTTCAAAGGCAAAAAGGACAGATATGATCACATGATCGAAAAGGTAAAATTTCACAAGCAGTACAAACTGATGACTCACGTTGCTCTAGAAATACACTCTAATCATCCTTCTAAAATATGTAAGTCACGGAGTTCTATTCAGGTAATGAGCAGTTTTACAGCCTATGGCAATGCATATTTTAAAGCTAGGCCAAACCTTTATCATTTAACTGCTCAGGTGTTCAGTACTTGAATCCCAGTGGGATTCAGGCGAGGACAATTTGACTTTGATCTGAGTAGCTGCAATGACTTACAGACCTCAGCAGTGGTTTGCACATGTTTTTCCATTCTTCAGAAATAACGTGTTCCTTCATGAGAAAAGCAGCTTTGTCCTTTGATCTCCATTGATCCACCCAGGAGTGGAAGTGTTCCCCTGATTAAAACCAGTCTTCCTCATTGAGTTTGTTAATCGATGGAATGACCAGAGATGGCAGCTGTGGAGGGAGCATGCTTCCTGTCTGCACAAGATGAGATAAAGCCAGGCTCGGGCAACTTAGTGTGGATTTTGGAGGAGTTTACTGTCAGGTTATCTGGAAACAGCCTATGCCCCGTGTTGGCCCTATTTTTTGGCATTTCCTAAATGGAGCCAGGGAAGAGGTACACTTGGATGAGGCTGGGTGCACTGGGCTTTGGTGTGTGCTGTGTGGGGACCCAGACCCTGTGTCCTTTCTTCTTGCCTCTGTTGTGATGCTTATCCTGAAACTGTGCCTGGTCTGTAAATCCTGACAGGGTTCTCCATGCAGGATTGCTGGTGTTACTCTCTGAAGTAGAGGGTGACTTTCTTGTGGTGCCTTTCAAGTTAGTCTTGGCACAGTTATGTGTTCCCTTCTCTACAGGAAGGGATTTGACCTCTTCTTTTTTTTCCCACCTCTTTGAGCCCTGACCTGGGAAGGGAAGGGTCACAGTTGGAGAGTGTGATCCAAGATCTGTTTCCATTTCACATCAAGAATTTGGACAAAACGTTTACAGATGGGCTCTGTGTAGGAGAGCCTTTGCCAAAAGAATAGCATCATGTCCTCTAGAGAATGGTTCCTTTCTGTGGAGTTGCCTGGCTGGAGTGGATAGAGGAAAATGCTCCCAGTTCAGGCTGTATCACAGCCTAGTTCCTAGGATGTTCCTGAAACTTAAAGGCGGGAGTTTTGAGCCTGGTATTGATCTCCAGTGTTGTATTTTCTCTGAGAAGTGTGGTTTTGGGAGGTGTTGCTTCATTATTTCCTTGCGAGGCTCAGATTCCAAGGGACATCCTGATTTGGTGCCCTGGGTTGTTCACCAGCAGTAATCTGGCTGGAGTGCAGGCAGTGGGTGTGGCTGCGGGGCTTCCAAATGACAGCTCTTTTGGGGTGACCATTATCCTCCTCCTGTCGGGGTGACACCTGCTTGTAATGCAGTCCTTTGTGACAGAGGGCTGTAGTTCAGGACCACAGGAGGGATGAGCATAATTCCATCCTGTCTCTCCCTGCATCTGCTAAATTACAGGTACCACGTCAGGGCCTGTTCTCGATGGACAGGGAATGGCACGGCTGAGCCACAGCTTCTTTATCTCCTGTTTCCTTAGGTTGCAGTAAAGCATAAAGCAGAGGAGAGGTAAATATACTTGCTGCCTATTTCTGGTGATAAACACTTAGTGTGATTGACAATATTTGTTTCTCTTTGCAGGTCAAGGAGTTTTTGAGCACGTTGTAATCCTCTTTGAAGTGCAGACAGAGTCAAACCATGCCAAACTTCTGTGCGATCAGTGTCTCAAGTGCAGCTTCTTCCTTCTTTTGTAGGAGGCCTCTGGAGAGGCACGACTCAGTCCTGGAGATTTGGTTGTGGGGAACAAATAAACTTAGTGAATAGGGAAATTATGAAATAAATCGGTACGTCTGTTCAGTATTATAGGAAGTAACACACAGATTCTGAAGAGACAAGGATTCTGAGCAGATGCTCAGCCAGTTTTTGATCAGACCAATGAGTTCTAGACTGACTATTTTATAGATGTTTTTAATTTATTTTGTGCCCAACTGCTATTTAATTTTGAAGAAGGTAGCTGGTTGTTAGAGCTCTTCTGTGTTTTTTTAATTGCATGGATTTGTAATGGATATTTGTTGTTCCCAGGAAGTAAAAGGTAAAAACCATTTTTGCTGCTGAGGGAATTTTATTGTAACCTGGAATTTTATGTTTTAAGGTACACAGAACTGCCTTCTGATGCTTTTGATAGAAGTTCTTCATAGAATACACTGAATTAAATCAAAATGTGACTGAAATTCTGTACATAGCAAGTGAATTTTTGTATCTGTTTCTATTATGCACTGCAAACCAGGATATTCCAGGCTCTTTGTTACCTAGCACGTTTGGGGGTTTTTTACCTTTTTCTTTTTTAGCTTTTTTGAAAACAGTGCTGTTTTTGTTGCTGGTCAGTCCTCTTCTCCTGGATAAGAATGTGTTTACTTGCTAGGCACTGCACTGGGCAGAAGGGCATTTTGCAAACGGCTTCTATCTGTAAATGACATGTTGCTAAACCATCCCATAATCACATTAGGGATGTGAGAAGTGGCTTCCTGCCTTTGTTCCAGCTGCTCCATGTGTTCACTGGGCCTTCTGGCTGCTTATCCCAGATCCTGCACTGTTGGAATTAGGTTTTTCAGTCTCACCTGCTTGGAGTAAGAAGGGGAGACCTGTGTGGAGCAGCTGCTGCCTGAGCCTCTTGTTCCAGGTGCAGAAAACAAACTTCAGGCTACCCATCTCGAGTGCTGGGTTTTATGAGCTGCCTTGTTCTGCTTTAAACACTTCTGAGTGCACAGTCGGCTTCTGAAGGCAAAGACTTATTGTAAAGCTTTTTATTGTCCACCGTGGTGTTTCTGCTGCCTGCTTGTTGGAGATGACATTTCTTCCTTTATGGCTGGAGTTGTGCTGGCATTCTTTAACCATTGGCTGAAAAATAAAAGTGGTTGAAAAGCCTTTTTAATGCTAAATAGTGTTGGCTTCTTGTCTCATAAAAGAAGTAATGTTGTGGATTGCTTGTATGTAATATTGGTACAATAGATGCATTTGGTGTAAAAAAGGTCTTTCAAAGTTCTGAGAAACTGACTGACTTCACTTTTTTTTTTCACGTGTGGGAAATGAACTTATGGGACAGAGGCACAGGATTACATAAAGTGCATCGTGTGTGTGACAGTGCTCAGTACAAAGTGTTGGATAATATTTATGTTGTATGGAAAGTGGCATGAGTCTGGCACAAAGTCCTGTGCAGGACTTGAAGGTTGCACAGTAAAAGGAAAGGTTTTAAGGTCTTTGCTCCAGAAAGGAAGTGAGGTGGAATGGATGAAAATTCAGTTCAGATTTACTTGAAACACATAGTACAGGCTTTTAAAGCATTGTTGGCAAGAGTCTGAACAGTAACAACTTATTTTGACTAACAGTGCAATTATTTCTACAGTTTCAGCTGTCAAAATTGTGGATTTAATTACAGGAATTGGAATGACAGTGCTCGTTGCAAGGAAGTAAACATGTCTGAGTTCTAATAAAGGCTTCTTTTGAAACCCGTCACAGAGAGCACACAAATTCTGTGGCAGGTTATCTGCAGCCCGTTCCAGAAAGCTGTACAAAATCTCTGCCTGCCAAGTTTGGGTTGGAAGGAGCGAAGTCATGACCAATTATAAGAATGTTTTTAATTGCTGTGGAGAAAAAAAAACAAGAATACCAGAGCACAAACACACACCCCACTGGCCCCCAAGCTTCTGGGGGATCTGGAAGTGGCTGGCCTGGAGCACACGAAGCTGCAGTTATTTGTATGTAGGACAGACACAGCACAGGCAGCAGCAGAGATGGCCTGAGACTGGTCTGCCTGTGCCTCAGCTTAGACCTCAGCTCCAACAGTACCTCAGCCTTCTGAACCTGTCAGTATTTCCTTTGCTTACATCTATTCCCAGACTGCCACAAACCAGGATTGTTCTGTTGGCTTTTGCCTTTTACAGATGCGAAAAGTTTCTCAACTGGTGTCTGCTGTTTGGTGAGGATTGTTTTCAGCCTTTGGGTGTCGTGTCCCTTTCTCTTCCCTTGGGTAAGAGGTACTCTGATGGAATTGCCTAGGAATGCTTGCTTGTTTTAACTAAGAGTCGTCATGATTGGGAAACAAAATTGGGATGCTGTTTTTTCCAGTTAGAAAGCAGATTGAAGTACTGATTAGTGGTGTTTTAATTGTGATGCAAATGCCTGTGTGAGCAATGGTCTTAGTATTGCCTCCTTTTCTCAGTCCTCGTGGCTGTTTTCTGTATAGTGGATTTTAAGTTCTCTTCTAAGATCATTTAAGTGCATCTTCTCATGTCTAGATGCTTCTTAAAACAGCAGCCAATTTTGTAGGTAGAACCTAATTTTCTATAATTTTGTGCCAGTTACTTGTTCTGTTTTCTGTTTGTTTAAGCAGACTTCATAATAATGGAATTGTATCTAAAATAAGTATTGAATCGATTCTGTTCTTTTTTTAGTAATTAGATACTCAGGAATCTCTTTGTGAAATAAAAATGACCCAGGAGAAACTCACTGTGAGCTGTTAAGCATAGACCAGAGAAGTCTGTATGTATGCAGCAGTAATTAGGTGTGTCTTAGGAAAACACAGTGTGGAAGTGCTCTTGCCAAGAGGTTTCAGCATACCCAAGTGTATGGGCCACCAAGTGGTTTTTTCCAGCTCCTGTTTAGACTCTGCGTGACTGTGAGTAAATAAATCACTCTGAGCTTCACTCTTCTTGTCCTTAAAATATTGATATCTCCCCATGCCTTCAGGAACCTGGGAGGATGCATTAGTTAATACGGATGTGCTGTTTTGTAGGTCTGAAGTGTGCTGTTAAATAATGGAAAAGGAAGGCAGCCCTGGTTTTGGGTTTTGCTCTGCAATGTTTTGATGCCACTGCCCCAGATTCATGGCCAATGGAAGTTATTTATTTGCTTAAAAAGATATTAAAAGCCATTGGTGCAACGTCAGCTGTGTTAGTTCACCAAGAAAAATGAAAGCTGTAACTGTTTGTGAGGAAAGGAAACTTAGTTTGGTCTTGAAATACAAACTGATGCCAAAATTGTTCTGCAGTCCCTGTAGCCTAGTGGTAAAGGGGAGAAATCCATGCAGGAATCTGCCACAGGAGGTCATTGTGCCTCACTTCCTGGGCAGGCTGCAAGAGGAGCATTAGGGCTTTAACAGCGAATGGCTGTGGAAAAGGTGAAGGAGGAAGAGGTCACTTCCTCCCTCGGCCAGAGGATAAATACTGCACGGAATGAGATAAATCCTGCTGTCCGGGAGGAGGGAGTGGAACGGAGCAAACCCCGCTGGATTAAGTGAATGACTAGAAAAGGCTGAGCTGATGGCAGGGGTTTGGCCACCAGGGCCTTCCGTGCAGCCACCAGCTGTTTATGTGCTGCCAGTGAACATTAGCACACGGATAACACTAATCCTGCTGTGCCTAAGCCATGGCAGCCTTCAGGGCTGAGCCCTCAGCCGGACACACCCCCCAGCAGTGCTGATGCTGGCAGCCTGCTGCCAAGTAAAACACTTAGCAGTTCTGCTGAGGCTATGCACAGTGCTCACTGTGCCAGGTTAACCTGAACTGGGGATGCATCTCCAGAATGCTGATTGAAATCCAGTAGTGACAAGGAGTGTGGATTCCACACTGCGAGTAAGCAGTGCAGGGATTTATTTTACCTTAGGTGTGTATAATGTAATGTTCAGGGCCCAAACTGGAGGCTGTTGTGTGCAGGTGACTTTTGTTCTTGGGGCTGAGTTTCAATCCATGGGTATAGAGAGTATGAGAGCAGTGTACATAAGAGTGTGGTGCATGCGAAATGGGATTGCAGGCTATTGCTCATTTCTTGGATTTCTGCTGACTGCCTTTCCCAATGTCCTGGGCAGGCTGGATGTTCCATATACGATCTCCAGGAAGTCAAGGTTGTCCAGCTTGCACCATGGATGTTTGCTGGCTCATAGTGCTGCCTGGCTTGGAAAAAAGCTGTTGGTTTCTGAGAGTTAATTACAAAACTGCTGCCACTGCAGCTCTTTCAGAGGACATCCTGTGCTTTCTCCTCTCCTTTATTTTGTGCTTTCCTCTCCAATTTCCTTCTAAGTTGTTGTGACTTGTCTTTTAATAACTGCTAGAAACATGATCTCACACAACTTGTAACAGACAAGTTAAAGCCAGTGTTTCACTCGGACACAGCCTTCTTGAGGATGTGGCTTCTGCCCTGCTCCACTTGGCTGTCTTGGGTTTTCTAGTCCTCTCCTCTGAGTACTTCTGCTGAGTTAACCCATCTGGTTGCTGGGGCTTTTCCTAACTCCTCCTGGTTTCAGCACCAGCTATGGATGTATGCTGACGGTGTGCTTTTTTCTCATCATTCCCTTCAGATTTGCCTCTGCTTTGTTGAAGCCATTGCTGTTCTCTGCTGAGCCCCCACAGCACTTTTGGTGTTGTCCTCACTGTGGCTCATGGCCTTTACCCCGAGCCCTGGGCCCAGCACAGTGGCCTCAGGTCACTGACTGGCTTGTTGGTCAGTCACCTGTGTCCTGTCTGTGCTGTGCCTCGTGAGGACAACACCCACAGCCACCAACAGCAGGACTTGGCTTTTTAGGTATCATTCCTGATCTGCAGTGCTGCTGCTTTCCTGAGGGTTTCCTGCAATGGTCCAGCATAGTCGTGTAGGTATTCCAGGTGTGCTTGTCCTTGCCAGAGTTTCTTTGCTGTCTCTGCTGTGTTGTTGTCTAGAGAGTGGGCTTATGTCAACTGACTGAAGAGTTTTCTCCAGTGGGGGTTTTGGTGCAGCTCCTCCTCCTTTAACCAGTCCAGTTTCTGACTGGGAGACTTGTGGCACAGGAGTAGAGCTCCGTTTTTTGGAACCAAGCAGTCTGAGCTCTTGAAGAGTAAAGTGAGATTCCCTGAGGCTGGGAGCCATGAGGCACTCCACTGTCAGCATTTCTCGTGCTGTTGTGCATGCACTTACTCTCAGGTTTTTATGGCTAATGAGTGCCCCTGCTATTCTTAGACCTTTAGCTGTGGAGAACAGACTCACCTCACAGTTTCAGCTCTTTCCTGCTGAGGTTTACTCTTCCCTTTTGACATAACCATGGCTTGTGCACAGGACTAGCCCTTTCCTGGAAGGACAGTGTGACGCTCACTGGTTGTTCCACTGCTGGTGGCTTCCCAGGCTGTTCAGCATTTTGGGATGGGTGGGACTGAGCTTTGGGGATGCTATGGCATGGTACACTCTCAAAACGAATTCTTACTCTGTTTGGCAAATCTGATGGCTGCATTGCATGCTTTAACTCCTGTGATACACATTTGCTGTTATTTAGGTATGTAAATAAAGGCCTTCCTGGAGATCTCTTAGTGACTTAGACTTAGCTTATGCCTGCAGTGGGACTGATGGAATCCATCCATGCCGGAGATGAGTCACTGACTCTTCCTGTCTGAAAATTTCCTTTTCTCCCAAGGTTGCTCACCCATGATACACTCAAAGTGATAATGCATCTTCATTTTATGTTTTATTGACAGTGTGCACTTGCCAGTTGCCCTCAGATGAGGACACCTCCAGCATCTGGTTGCACTGTTGGCTTTAAAGACTGCTGTTAGCATTGCTTCTGGGATCGCCGGTACAATCCAGCTGGAATCATATTGGCAGGAGGTCAGAAAGCATTGCTGGAAATGTAGCAATTGTGTTTGCTTGTTGTGCAGCACAGGCTGGAGATCTCTGAATCTTTCAAAGCCCTCCATGGAACACTCCTTTTAGCCACTTTTGTCGGGAATTTTCTGTCTCTGCATTTGCTGTGCTGTCTTTGAGGGCTTTTTGTTTTTCCCTTCTACTCTGCTTGTCTCTAGTCCTGGAATATAACCCAGCTTTCCTTCCTGGTCTGTCACGCCGCTGCCCACGGACTGAGCCTTTCCATTTCGTTTCCCTACACCTGCACGTGTGTTGGATGGGGATACCTGCACTGTGCTGTCATTTCACCTGCTCAGCTCTGAGCCTGGATATTTAGGCTAAAGTACTGGCTGTTCCCATTCTGATCCTTGTCTCGGGTAACTGTAGTTGCTTCAGGTCTTGGAAGACATTTCTGTAGGGGATTAGATCTGTCCTACGACATTTCCTGCTGGCTGGAATAGGATGTCCCTTGAATGATCGTTTCTTTCACTAGGAAGCACTTAAAGTCTCAAAATCCAATGTAGACACTAGAATTCTCAGCCTCTTAATGTAAGTACTGATTTCCACTTCTGCTTCTTGGTTTCAGGATGTTTTGTGGGGGAGTTTTCTTTTGTTTTTTGGCAATGCAACACCCCAAACCTTTCAGTGCTGTCTCTGATCTGGTTAAAAAATTACAGTATATATTTTGGTTTAACTTTTTGTCATTGCTGGGGATTTTTTTTTTAAGGCGACTGTGGAATGTTTGTAAAAATGAACTTTATTCTGAAATAATACCCAAACTGTCAGTAATTGCAAGTCCTTGGTGACTGCCTGACAGTGTGAGGTGTTGGACATGTTGCTGTTGTGAGCATGAGTCATCAGTAGCACCTGTACTGCTGATAGCAAGGCGTGCCTTGAGGGTTGGTCTGTATTTTTAACCTTTTAACTGCTTAGCCTTTAACTGGGAGGAAAGAAGGCTGGGGTGGCTTGCACACACCGGCTGGGGCTGGCAGGGCTATGCTCCAGCAGGGTCACAAACACTGGTTCTGCTCCAGCAGGACTGTGTGCTGGGGACATTGCTGTCGTCCAACAGCAGCATTTCATCAGTGCTTCTGCTTTGCACAGTGACAAGAGGAGATTGCCATCCACAGGATGGGGATTTTTGGTCCCTCAGTGGTCAAAATCAGGGTTCTCAGCTTTTTTTAGAGGCCCAGGTTAACTGTCAGATTTGAAACTTATGGGCTAGCAGTTCTTAGTGTTGCTCTAGACCACTTTTACAGGAGTGAGATGATTTTATGATGTCAGCTTCCTGTTAGCTTTTGCAAATCCTTTGGCCCTTGAAGTTAGCTTGGATGGAACTCTGCTTTGAACTACAGTGTGTCTCTCATTGGAATGACCAAGTGAGGGGTAGGAACAGGCAGTGACCTGAATAAAGCAGAATACATCACATAACATGCTGAGGGAATGAAGTGAGCAGGGACTAGACCAAGCAGGCTTATAGACATTAGGAGTAAATTGATCAATAGAATTTTACTTCCAGGTTTGGAAGTACAATGCTGAAAGGTCTGCTCAGCAGTGAGGGGTTTTTGTTGTTTCTCAAGGAGGGAAGGATAAAAACTGACCTGTTTTTCTGTAACTGACAACTCTACTGAGAGGTGGGAAGTGTCACCTAAAGACGTGCCTGAAGAGCTATTGCAGTGTATGGAGTTTCCCTCCTATATCTGATGGAAAGGAAGAGGGACAGAGTGGAGGTTAGGAATGTTCCATGCTGCTAACCTGTTACCTTGAGTGATTGCCAAAGCTTCAGCACTCAGAGAGCAGGTGGGTCCTGAGTTCCTGCCTTGCCGGTGACACAGCAACACTTCTGTGCTGGCTCCTGTGTGCTGGACTTGTGAGGAAGCAAGTGAGAGAACAAAGGCAAGGGTAAGGCCCTCAAGGAATTTTAATATCATTGCTTTTCTCTCTAGAAGGTCTGTATGTCCTGGCCACTTCCCAAGGGAGGTGTTTGGTGTTTTGCTCTTCATAGATGAGGGCTGATGGGGCTGAGGAGGTTCACTGTGAGCCTACTGTGATGATGAATTCAGTCATGCCCTATCAGTTCCATATTT
The DNA here is from genome assembly GCA_013399915.1 of Illadopsis cleaveri. Classification (NCBI taxonomy): domain Eukaryota; kingdom Metazoa; phylum Chordata; class Aves; order Passeriformes; family Timaliidae; genus Illadopsis; species Illadopsis cleaveri. The sequence goes on from VXBB01024026.1 coordinate 99,733, forward strand.
AGACCCAGGGCAGTGCTGCCACTCTAGGGTTGTGTATGTAGCCCCCATTGGCCAGGGGCTGGATGTTCCAATGGTGGTTGTTGGGTCAGGCCTTTACATCCCCACAGAACTTGAAAATAAGAACTGCTTTGAAGGGGATCTACTGATGGTTTTCTCTCCCAAGTAAACAGGTTAACGACTAAATAAGGCCGTCACAAACTTGGCAGCCTCTTTTGTCTTCTGCTGGCACAATTGCTTTGGTTGAAAAACTCTTTCTGTCAGTGCAGGTTTTGCCTGGGAAAGCTGAAATAATTTCTTGCAGCAAGAATAAGTTTTCACCCGGAAAGGCTGTGCTCACCCTACAAGCCCTTTGCTGGCATCAGGCAAGGCAGAGGTGTGCTGAGCTCATGGCTAGGCTTGCCCTCAGAGTGAAGGTCTGGGCACAGCTGTTTATTTGAACTGGGACTTAGCTAAGCACATGTTGTAAGAGAATGAAGGTTTGTTGTTTTCTTTTCCCCCTGGCACATAGCATATTGTCAAAGAGGAACCCACCAAGTTAGCCTGTGGTTTTTATGTTTGTTTTCTTAATAGCATCTCCCAGTCATGAAAACATACTGAGAAAGGACTTTGGAGAGAGCCATCAGTCCCAAACCTGGATGTTTTTGAGGCTCTCATTTCTGTTTCATGCCCTAAATGTGGTGGGGTGAGGGGGGAAAGTGATCTCTAATCCAGCTAAACACACCTGACTCCAAACCTGGGTTTGTTTGCTCGAGATTAAGATATGCAGATGAGCTCTCTGTCAATGTTTAATGAAAGGGGTCAGGGCGGTGGTTTCCTCTGACACTCGTAAATCTGAAATACTTGTATTTTGCTTTGGATACGAGTTGTGTGGTTTTTCTCTTCCTTTTTCCCTTCTTGGCATCTGAATTCTGCTCGCTTAGAGCACAAGTGCATTAAGGTTTTTACAAGTCACTGATGGGAGATGGAGAAAGGAGATGTTTAAGGTACCATTCAGCTTCTCAAAAAGAATGTGTGTCTAAACTTCTTTCCTGTGAGAAAGTTGATTTCCCCCTGCAGGCAGGTTCTGCTCTGGCAGGAAGGGACATAATGGGATTCAGGATTGGGCAAACTTCTACTCTTTGGAAAAAAAAGTTAAATTAGGAATGTAAAATCAGTATTATTGGGATAGTAAGATGGAAAGTAAACTGCAAATATAAATAATGTGAAGAAAAAGAGCCTCTGTGAAGCTCGCATTGCTGTAGTACTTAGAGATCCATTTCACCCTGGAGCTCTTTGCTTATCTGCTCTTGGTAAGGAATTGGGCATGTTTAGATGTTACCTAAGAAAAGAAAAAGGGCATTATGACTTCCTTGTAATGAAGGCATTTGGTTATAATTCATGTAGGGCAGGGAGTCTTTCTAGAGGCTGGTGAAAATCCCCACCCCATCCTCACTGCTGATTTCTTCACTTGTCCTAACTGCTGTTACAAATTGCTTACCACAGCAGAGCGCTCCTTGCCCCTGGCAAGCTGTTGCACAACCTCATCTCCAGGGATTTGCAGCAATGTTCTGATTAAATTGGGTATCAGTGTTGGTCTCTTTGTTTTTTTAAAGCTGAGTGTGTGATACATCAGTGGCTGGAAAAAGTTAGGAGGCAGTAGAGAGTCATTAAAAGGTTATTTAAGAACTTGAAAGCTGCTTTGCTGAACTGTGGATTTCATTTGATAGAACAGGCCCCATCAAAACAGTCTCTCGTAGAGCTTGGGGCTGATCACAGATTGGCTCGAGTGAATGAGTTTCCCACAAGCTAGTAGCTCAGAATTTATTACTTATACACAATTGTATTTGCTAAGAAATTAAAAATTTTCTTGTCTTTATACACTACAAAGGCAGCCTGTACCCTTTGTAATCTTTTTCTGCAACTCCTGAATCATGGAGTCAAGGAAGGGTTTGAGTTGGAAGGGACCTTAAAGGTCGTTTTCTTTCATCCCCTGCCCTGGGTAAGGACACCTTCCACTATCCCTGATTGTTCCAAGCCTTGTCCAGCCTGGCCTTGAACACTTCCAGGGATGGGGCAGTCACAGCTCCTCCAGGCAGCCTGTGCCAGGGCCTCACCAGTCCCACAGGGAAGATATTCCTTCCTGATATCTCTTCTAAACCTGTCTGCTGTCAGTATTTTTCTTCTTTTCCATGACTTAGTGGCTTTGCTTGACACGTTCCTGGAGTTTGGCCTGAGATTGAAGGGGTTCTGTCTAAAAAATGATGGTGTGATGGTCCCAGATGTGGACTCTGCCAAGAGACTTACTGAACCCTTCTTCATGATAGATTTTTCTTCCTTATATTTATAGGTTATCTGGTGTAACTGGAACTTGGGTAACTTCCCAGTAACTCCACCAACTGTTTGAGTACCAGCTAGAAAGGAGCAAAAGGGGCTTCCTTCTTCCACGAGGTTCTCACCAAGTTTACTGTGTGATTTGAGGTTTGTTGGGCAGATGGTTTTTTTTGTATGACTTACTATTGGGTTTATTTTCCATAATGATTTGGGAAAGCTAATTATTTTTTCTTCCCAGTCCAGGAATGATTGCTCATTCTTTCCAATCACTGAGGCACTGGTTGGAAATAGGCAAAGATTTCACAACTTTTTGAAGCCAACTGTGTTCCTTCCCTGCTGAGAGCCCTCCAGCACTCTCCTTATCTGCCTTAGCTTCTGTTGACATGCTTCATTTCATCCCTCCGACTCCATGTAACCTGGCCAGCCCAGGACCATTCTTGGCTCTCACCAGAGGATTGTGTGTGATTGGGCTTAATCCTGTGTCCCACTGTCATCAGGAGATGTCACCTCACCCTCCTGACACCTCTCTCTGTAAACTGTCACACTGTTTTCTCGGTGATGCTGGGATTTGCAAAGGAGCAGGGCTTCTAAACTCCTGACAGATTTTGCCACTTCCTGCATAGGCTTTAGAAGCAGCTTCTGACTTTAGTAGTGTCTGGGAAAAAAGTGCCCACAGCATCGAGCCAGAGTCTGTAGTCACAGTGATTCCCAACACAGAGTATTGCTCTGTAACCACACACAGCACATTTACTGCTCAGTAATCATTGCAGCTCATTATGGGTTTGGTTTTTGCTGTCTCATGGTTGCCTTTCCTGTAATCTTAGCAGCTGGGATCTGGGTTTTGGCTTTCTTCTCTAAGAAGGTTCTCTGAGGGTTTTCTGTCTAATAGGCTGGCCTGCCCACCCCAGATGGCTGAGGGCCAGTGGGTGTCAGAGTGCACATGTAGGACCAGTTTTACTGTACAGATTTGGAAGGGAGGTCCTTAGAGTACCCAGTGTAGTGGCAAAAGCCTGGCTCTATACCCAGGCCATTGCCAACTCCTAAAAATCATTCCCATACTGATACACTGCTCCTTCTGAGAATTGCCCCTGGTGGTCAGCTTCAGGATTTCCCAGACTCGCCCACAAGTTAAACAGTTTTGGGCGTGTGCATGCGTGTTGTGGGGCAGTTTGCTTGTTCCCATTGGCTACTGCAGCCTTGTCTTTGACTTCTTCCTTTCTCATATGAGTGTGGTTTAGAAAAGGACTGGTTAATCTGATGCTTTAATGATGGCAAAGGTAGCCTTAGCCTCAGTGGTCAAACCACCTGATTTTATCCACCTCCTAGAGAGTTCTTCCTCCCTTTTCCACTTGTTAGCACATGGAGGTGTTTGCTGAATAAGCAAGGCTAGACAGGAGCAAAAAGCCAAAAGCTTGTGACACAATAATGAACTAAGTGCTTTCTTCAAGTCCCACAGTTGCTTGCCTCGGCTACAGGGAGGAAAAAACCCTTGTTGCTCTGTGGTAACAAGCTGGTCTGGTGTCCTGGTGGGAATGCACCTGCAGCAGAGCCTCAGGGCCTTGCACAGCTAATTGAGATGTTGGAAGCTGAAGCCTGGTCCAGCCTGGCTCATCCCCACTGCTGACTGTTTCACCTGGCAACTAACAGTCCTCTTGTTGCAGTTTGGCCCTGGCCTTTTCAGAGGCATCTGGGTACAAGACAAATAATCTCTTTTATTTGTTTTAGGCACCCCTGCACCTCCTGGTATGGCTGGCAGTATCTGAGACTCTCCCACTCCTCCATTGTGCATTGCTGTGAAGCTGAAAAGGGACTCGCTCCAGAAGCACAAGGAAGGAGCAGAAATGCCTCACAGGTAACGGGGGGAGTCCATGGCTACAGCTGTGGTGGTTTCTTTCTCACTGATCCACACCCAGTGTACGCTTCAGCAGGATACAAGACTTAATATTTTAGTTGAGCACTTCTAGCTTATGGTTATATGACAGGAAGAGAGGAAAAATATAAATTGGTTCTCTGGTGTCAAAGCAAACAGGCATTCTCCGGTGTCTTTGGAATTGGGCTGTGGGCTAAGCAAGTGTGCCCTGGGCTGGTGGGAAAATGCCTTGTGGGAAGAATCTCTGTGGTACTGCAAACCTAAAGGAAAGTGGGATTAGACTCTCGGGTTGTTCCATGTCTGAGTAATGCCGCAGAAGAAAAGGAAAACTGGTCCCTGCAGAGTGTGAGATGTCTTAACAACAGGACACTGTCTCTGTGCTGCTGTTACAAAGGGTTTAACTTGGAGACCTGTCAGCAATTAATTACAGTTGACTTTTAAAACAGTCTTTTTTATTGGTAAAGGACATTTTATTATTAAATCTGCACTTACCTTCACAGGCTTAGGAATTTTGAATGTTTGAATTGCTTACAGAGGCAATTTAGCACCTAAATCCCTTTAGGGAGGAGATCATGCCAGTTCTTTCCATAACAAGAGTGTACAGTATTTATTTCTGCTTTTTATACAATGGCCATTTTTTAAAGTTGTCTTTTGGCTCAGCAACCTAAAGCCAACCTCTCTTATTGCCACAGTCTTCTGACTGTGCCTCCTAATTATAAGGCATCCGGGAGGCATTCAGTCCAACACCGTCTTCCTTCAGCATGTTGTTACATCACCCACAGAAAGATCAGAGAGATAACCCTTTGTCCCAGGTAAATTAGAGCAAGTGGAACAGCAGAAGCAAGCTGGCATTACTTTTTCCCAGAAACAATGTGAGGGTACACTAGGGAGAGGACTGGCTGACCTCAGAGCAGACTTGCCCTGGGGAGAGAGGAGGTGTCCCACTGCTCCAGGCTTTGGAACCAAAAGGTCCCAGAAACAGACTGCTTGTACTTAAGACTGGTGGTCTCCTGAGACCATGTAGTGAGGTAGAAACAGTGATAGCTCCCAAAGTCACACTACTTTTAACGTGTCCTTTCCCACTCTGGTTTCTGGAGCTGCTGAGGAAGTGTGCTGGCTCTAAGACATCAGCATTTTTGCTTAGGATGATCTGTATTAAGTAATGGTTTGAAGGGCTCAGGAGAATATGCAATGGATGGATATCTGTGGGAAGCAACCTCGGTGCTGTCTGAAAACAAGAGACTCGTAACATTTCAGAAATTACCATCATTTTTGGGTGTCCATGTTGGGGTTTATCCCCTTTGGTACAAAGTCCCAATTTCTAATGGGAAATAACCTGCATGATGGAAACTGAGGGAGCCAAAGCACCTTGGTATTTCTGAGAGTCTCATAAGGGGCACACGCAAAATGGAGTCACAGCTCTGGAATGTGTTGGCTGGAGAAGGGACCACTGGATGGAGCTCTTGTCCTGTGGTTGGCCACCACTGGTTACCTGAGAGACATGACCTGTACCGGTGAGGAATTCTGCTAGAAAACCAGTCTTTGAACAAGGTAAGGGGCTGGGCTTCCAGTCTGATGACATGATGGTGATAATGCTGTATTGCTTTATGAGAAACCCACCCCTCCTGGTCAAGAAGGGAAAGTTCAAGCAATGTGATTAGCTGTGAGCGTTTGGGAGACCACATTCATCAAGGTGGGCAAACAGGTATGGCCACCACCAATCTGCCAAAAGTCTGAAAGGTGCCACGTAAAGATTTGGTCTAAACTGGTGGCTCTGAGTTTTCAGAGCCAAATGCTTTTGGTTCCAAATAAGCTGCTCTCCTGAAAATCAACAGTTTTCCAGATGTAAGGGGTAATGAATCCAGAAAGAAAGCTCTATGTATGTGCAGCTCATGTAGTTACTGACATAAAAACTGAAGCATTTCAGAGAAACATGATCCTGTTCCCCATGGAGATGTGTGGTCCAGCTTCATTCCTGTTGCTGGTGGGAAGGAGCAGACTTGCCAAGTCTGAGTCTCAGAATTGCTGAGGCTGACACTGTTGGGAGTGGGGATTGCAGGGAGTGAGGGGTCAGAGAAGGTCATGTGGTTGTATTTGGCTGTAGGTGATGGTTTGGAGCTGTGTCCTCAAAGAAAGTGCTTTTAGCAGAAAAATTTCCAAATGGCGTTTGCCCTAGTTTTGTGACAAAGATGTTGGTCAAGGGGGGTTCTTAATATGATTAGTACTCACAGTCACACAGTCTGATACAGCTTAAAGGGTCCACCTTTTCTTCTTTCTGTAAGTGAAAAAGGGGAGGACACTTCTTCAAAACCTACTGACGATTTGTTTGGTTTTTTTAAAGACTATAAGTGTATTGTTTGACTTAACAGTTGGGCTTCCTTGAACTGAAACAGGTCATTTTATGTCATTTTATCTGCCTTTTACTGTGCATTTAAAACAGGGCCGTTGCTAGTTGTCTGCCTGTTTAGGAGTTAAAAGGACAATTGAAAGAGTGCTTATGACATACTGTGTATTTTTAAGATATGGAGTTCTTTCAGAGGAAGGAATTAGAATTGGAACGGTTCCAAAATCCAGTTTTAATAAATTGTGCATGACTTCCAAAAGTAATTTTTTCCTTTCCTTTCACTTTGTTGCTCATCTCATAAGAAGAGTTTGGATCTGTGCCTATGTCCCTACATATGTGCATGTGCATGTTGCCATCACCACTTTGGGGACAGGTTTAGGATATTGTCTGGTGGGATCTCTGCTTTGTAAAATCACCTGTCAGAATACCTTGCTTTAAGGACTGTGACTTGCCTTCTTTTTTTATTTTCGTTCACCAGTTTGAGATAATATTTGCAAATGACTTGTTTCCAAAGAAAATTAAGTGTTTACTACAGGAATTTGTGGCTAGCTCAGCGTTGCCTGAAATGTATCATTTCAGGTGCAGTTATGCATCCAGGTCTTTGTTTCCTTTGCCTGCAAAAAGTGCCAAGGATGTCACATGTGGCTGGTTTGCCCCCTGCCTTTCAGGGGAGAGCTAACCCTGCCCTTCCAACTCACAGTCCCGGCATTCCTTGTTAAAAATTCCTAACTGACTATTCAAAGCCTTCCTTATTCATGTCTGTGCAAAGATTATTAGGACAATTACTGGGAGCTAGTGGTAGCCAGAGGGCTGATAACATAGCTGAAAGTAAACAGTGATGTGGTGTAAGGTGTCACTCTATTGGGGCTTTTTAGAGTGTGCTCCTAGCTGTTCTACCTGCTTGGTGCTGTTTGGACAGAACAAGGCATAATTAATTCCCTGTTGTGTGCTGGTTGTGGGGCACACTCACCTCCCTGTCCCAGCAGGAGCTGCCTCCAGAACAGCTTCCCAGGGCTTGGGTTGCTGCCTGTGGATGACGAGATGCTACTGGGAGAGGGGTATGGAATCGAAAGAGGATGTGGGTCACATTTTTTTCAAGTTCTTTGTGGCATATGCATTATGGCACGATGCCTCTGGAAAAGTAAACAGCACTTCAGGTTTAGTCATGCCCTGTGCTTATTATAGTCCTGCTGAGGGATTCCAGCAACTTGCCAAGTGCCAATGCCTAGCAAGGGATAGGCATCCCAGCCACAGAGCCATCTGCCTCGTGGGTTGGGAAGAGTCGCTGGCAGCTGGTGGAGATGTTAGGTGGGAAGAGCTGGTGCACAGACAAATGACATGCTAATCCCAAGTCAGAAAAGGGGGATGATGCCAGCCATGCAGGACGGGGATTTTTGCCTGGCAGATGTCTGCAGACTTGCTGGCTCCCCAGAACAAACCTTCCTCTCCTTCTGCCAGTGCTGGCCTTGTGCTCCCAAATTAGTCAACACTTGGGCAAAGCGTGAATAGAAATCACATAGCTGAGGATCTAACTCTGCCCCGCCTAGGTGCATGGAGGGTCATCGGGAAGGTTAACATGGGGTTTCTGCTGTGTAAGCTACAGGAAAATTCTTCTGCCCAAATTCCTGCTTTCTTGCTGAGCTTTGACTGCAAGAAGAGTGAAGAGAGCACATGAGAAAGCTCTCCAGGGAACGAGCAGCAGGATGGGCTTAGGAAGGACAGAGTGCTGTGCTGAAGTTTGATTTTCAGCAGCTGATATCTTCTAATATGAAGTTGCAGCCCAAAAACGTAGAGACAGAATATAAAAATACAGCAGTGAAAGTGACTTTCCATGCTAATTGCTAATTTTGCTTTCTGTTTTTAATTCTGCCCAGAGTTAGCTTTGAATCTACTTACATGATGAAGACATCAGCACTGCCTGGTTTTGAGAATCAGGCCAGCATTTAAATGCAAGCTGAAGTCTATTTCTGTAAGTGTGATGCAGAACACTCTCACCAAACTGTTAGAATTTCCTGCTAATTGTGGTGTTTCATTTCTGGCCAACTGCATTCCAGAATGGCCTCTCTCTAATGTACTATTTACTGACTCTATTTTAGTAGATAAACTCCCCAGTTTAGCAATAGGAAATTTCTCTTCCTTGCACAGTGCTCTAAAGCCGCTTTAAACTAGAAAGAAATCTATAGGCTAATGTGGTAATTTTGATTTATTAAGTTGAGGTAGGTATAAATTCTTCCTGTTGGAATGTTGACAATGTTTGGCATTGAATGGAGATGCTGGCACATATTGTATAGGAGGCCTGAGATCTGTAATAAATACAAAGGCCATAAATATTTAAGGCCTATTACATCCCATCCTACCTTTAACACACCCTTTAGTACCATTTAACGGAAAATAACTTAAAGTAGATCTAGGAAAACAGCTTAAAATGAATTTGTGATACTCTGTTACTTGCGGAAAATGGAAATAAGGTTTTAAGGCAATGCAGATCAGCTTGGTGCTTCTCACAGGGTAGGATTTGTCAGCACAGGCTTTGCGCAGAAACACCTGACCTGACCCAGACCTGGGTCTTGAGCTGAGGCTCACGGCTGTGGTTGTGTTGAACAGCAGAGGGGGGCAGCCCCCCAGATTGGGGGTCACTGGGGGGCCACACACTCTCCCTCAGACAGCCCATCCTGTCTCTGGTTTCATGATTTACAGTCCCAGAGTCATGGTGGGAATAGCCACCCAGACTCATTTGAGTTGGAAGGGACCTTAAAGCACATCTTGCTCCACTGTCTGCCATGGGCAGGGACACCTTCCACTAGTCCAGGCTGCTCCAAGCCCCATCCAGCCTGGCCTTGGACACTTCCAGGGATGGAGCAGCCACAGCTTCTCGGGGAAATGAGGACTTCAACATCCTCATAGCGAACAGTTTCTTCATAATATCTAAACCTTCCCTGTGTCCATTTAAAGCCATTCCCCCTTGTCTTGTCATTCCCGTCCTGCCCTTGTAAAAATTGCTTTCTTGTTTAGAGAAAGTGTCTCGTAAGAGTTGTTTTGAGAGTTTAGAGTGGAGTCTTCTAACAGGAGAGGCAAGGCAGCCAGCAGATCCTTAGCACTGGAACTAAGTTTCTGCTCTTTCCAGCGGAGAAGGAAGTTTCCTTTGTTACCCTGTATTTATTGGTTTGAAGGACTGAATGTGGTCAGAGTAACTGTTAAGTGGAAAGCAAGGGTTTCCTAACATGAAAAACAAGTCTTTCCGAGGCTTAGAATTCCACATCTGTAGCCTGTGTGGTGGAGATGTAGCTAGGAATACCAAGAGCCCTGTTTTCAGATTCCTCAGCTTTTGTCTTCTTCCAGTGAGTCAGTATCTATTTCTGTGTGAAAAATTGTAACATGAAACACCTTAAAAGCACTGATCTGTACAACAATAAACAATTAAAAGGAAAAATGGAATCCTTCCTCCAGCAGAAAATCAGAGCCAAACTGCACTTCCAAGGAAGAGCGTTTTGTGATGTTCTTGATAACAGTAATAACAATAAAGGTCATGAGAGCTCTGCAGTCCTGAGATGTGATGTTGCTTGCTCAGACAAGTGGCCCCTGCTGAGACTCAGATCAGGTACGTCTGATAATGGGGATGGAACAGCCGTGTTTATTTTTGGAATGTGTCAGAGAACCTGTTTCTGGTCCTTGCCCTTCTATAACAGTCAGGTATTTATTTACACAGTCAGGAGCTCCAGGGCTTCTCCCGTAAAAAAGGAGTTTATGTATCTGAACAGTTCGTACCTTTCCTTCCCCTTTGTGTGCTGATGGCATAAGATCTTAGAACGGAAGATGGAAGGGGAATGGGATATTCCTTATCTAAGATTATACTCTTGCCAGAAAGGACAGTTTCACCCTTTCTTTCTTTGCAAGGAATTAAATTGTGAATATTGGTGATGTACAATCTAATTTTGGGAGGATATTCCATATTGTAGAATATCACGATGATGCAGTGGACATAGACATCTGTCTGTCTGTCTGTCTATCTATCTATCTGTCTATCTGTCTATCTGGAGAAAGACACTGGCAGTGCATTTTTTACTTTGTGTGCCAATCCATATTGAAGAAAACAAATCAGGAATCTCATGAGTAGCCTTACCCTGTGAGCCAAGTGTGCCTTGAAAAATTAAATGGGTGAACGTGTCTGTGCCTGATTATTTTGTATACTTGGGCTCCTCCGTTTTAAAATCTTAGCAGCTAATTTGAAAATTAATTGAGAGCACTGCATTTTCATTTGAAATACAGACAAAATAAATATAGAAGTCAATGACCTATTCAAACAAGTCAAATTAAGTAGCAGCAGGAAATCTGAATATACTGGTGAAGTCTTGTATTGCAAAACCTTCATTTCTCTTGCTGGACATGAGAAAATGACTGATGATGTGTAAATTGGAAAAGATCTTATGGGAGAGACATCATAAATAGAGGCCAGACTTAAGCAAACCCTTACAGAGGGAGAAAGACACTGGCTTACAAACTCAAAGTTCAGGATCTCTCCTGGAGCCCACGGGAAAGATTTGGGAACCCTTCTGTAAGCAGGGATTCGCACAAGGATCATGAAGGACATGGTTCAGTTGCCAAGGGAGAGGGAATATGCTGTTTATCAGCTGGTGGGACTTTAGCAGGAAAGGTTAGAAAACTGCAAAGTTTGGACACTTGTACTTTTAGGCACCTCTCTGTATAAAACCAAAGACAGGCTGTTGTTTTGACACTTCAGGAATGCATGGTCACAAAATAAATGTGGATGTTAAATATCACTTAAGCCTTTTGTCTGCCTGTCTGATATGGTAATAAATCCCTGAATTGCTCTGCTTGCTTCCTGTTCTGGGGGGCAGGAGGGAGCTCCAGGCAGCAGCTGCCAAAACTGCAACATTTTGAGACTTAGCTGGAGGAATTTGGTTTTGTGTTTTCCCATACTACCTTGGGGGTCTTTGAATATGGTTTTCTTCATGAATCTGAGAAGTTCTTTTGAATTCCAGTCCCAAGGTTTCGAGTCTCCCTTTTACTAAAGGTATTCAGTCCAAGGAATGTGGTGGGCACATTGAAGTTTTCCTTGGTGTAGTTGCCATGCAATGTTTTCTGCTCCGACTGCTCTGATTTGCAAGTGCCATTGCATGAGTGTCATGAAGTTGTACAGGTTCTAGTGTATGGGGCACATTTTCACTGCTTCCTAGTATTCACTAAAACCAGTGGACTTGAAATAAATAATGTTCAACTGCTCTAATTTTAGCATAAAATTAAGATAACTTGTTGGGTAGCATTATTGTTCCAAAGACCATAACATTATCCAAGAAACCAGCAGGACTCACAGGCACATTCTGCTGGACAGTTTTCGCACAATATCCACCATAAACTGTTTTCTGTTGCTATGAAACAATCTGAGAAGATCAAATGGTGGATAAACATTGCATAACTCATCAAAGAGATCAAGTAAGGTGTAGAGATAAGGGATGGAAATAATTGTGGCACTAGTAGAGAATTGGGGAGGAGTAGAGAGCTCAGGCTGGAAAACAGCATTGAAGCCATGTAGGCAGGAAGGAACAGACATCCTAGTTAAAACACTGGTGAAAGTTCTTGTAGGAAGCTCCACATCTGGTATTTTAGTCTGGTCTCAGGGTATCCTTAAAGGATTTATTCTTCTTTCCATGCAAAGGAATCAGAAAATATTTCTACAAAAAAATAATGCAAAATATTTAAAAATTTGAATAATTTTTCTTACTTTGTTCCATCTTGTTGCTTAGTTAGGAGCTTCTTCATCTTAAAAGAATGACTGCTCTCTTTGTAGTGATGCTTTTTATAACATGAGTGTTCCACCGTGTCAGAGCATCCAGGCTGACAACATAGAGTTGTCTTTGCTTACCAAATCACCCCAGACTCGTGCTTCTTTCATGTGTTTATGCAGATTTATTAAGTCATTCTTGTCATCCCTTAGCAGGAGAGATCAAACAGAAGATAAACCACTCATGCCTGCAGCAGCATTCCTGCATTGGCCAACTGCCTATTCTTCTTCCAGAGGCAGATTACTCCATCCCACCCAGGAAAAATGCTCTGCTAAAAAGTTTAACGTTGCTCTGTGCTCTCAAAGAGACAATCTGGCAGGTTGGCAGAAGTGGGGGGATTTTCCAGCAAGCTGTTAAACGGCCATGGAAAATGTCTGACCACTCACTCAAAGGGAAGGAGGATGGAGTAATGTCAACTCTTTGGTTGATGAGTAAGAAAAAGCTTTGGCAGGTTTTTCAACTTGGTGTTTGTCTGAGTTAGCAAAGAATTTAAAGTGATTTCAAGAGAAATGGATTCCCCCACAGATTTCGCTGAGTGCCAACTCCGACTTGGAGATAATGTTTACTAAATTGAGTTAAAAACTTCCCTGCTTTTCAATACAGGAAGGGGGAGAAAGATCCTGTTAAAAAGAACTGCAGAGACCATTTCAGAGCTCTTGTTTCTGGTGACCTTTTAATAATGCACAGCAGGACAGAAGGAAGCACTGGTCAAGTTTCTTGGCTTCAGACAAATGAACCCTATTTTCTGAGGCTGGGCTACTTCAGCCCATGACATTCATGGCACGTAACATTTTACAGGCTTCTGGTGGCAGTTCTACAAATGTGACAACGGGGTGTCAGCTCCTAGAGGAAGGGGCCTTTTTTATGTCTTTGCATCCCAGATAAATCCCCTTGTGTTTTGAGTTTTGGCATCTTCAGTTGATTACTTAGGCAAAAGTGTGATGGGAAATACTACAGAGCTAATTATAATCGCTTTTAATTAGATCCTGCAGCAACCTCTGCAAGAAATTTTAAGTGAGTGATGCACACCCTCTGTGAGATTAGTGCTACTTTGCAACCAAAACCATAGAATCCTGGAATGGTTTGGGTTGGAGGGGTCCTAAAAATTCATCTGGCTCCAAGCCCCTGACATGGGCAGGGACACGTGTCTCTGCAGCATGTAGGTACGGGCCCCAAACCATAAAGCACAAAAAAGTGTTGGAATACATGGACCTGTAAGTATTCTGCTGATACTTGGGAACTTGGTGAGGCAACTAACCAAGCAGGAATTTTTGATGAAATTCCTGGTGACACAAGAGTGGGAACTATTTCAAATATCCACTCTGTATCCTGAATGTGAAATTGTTCTTAGGAAACTGTTATATAAATGGTCTCACAAAATTACATGGGTAAACAATGTGTCCATTCCGTGCCTCCTGTAGCATTAGCAACTGGACTGAGTGGTGTTACTCCTGTGAGGCAGGTATTGCACAGGACGTATGGAGATATGGTTAGCTGTAAGTCTCCCGTGTCTCTTCTTCCTGCAATTTCCTCTATCACAAAGGAAGTGCTAAGAGAAAAAATTTAGTAACTGAAGAACCGGATGACTTGTTGTTGTTAACAGGAAAATTCTCAAAATTAAAATGAGCCCTCATTTTGAAAGCCTTGAACTTGCAAATGGATTAACTCAGCCAAGTTTTCCAGGAAATAAACTTGGACCTTTCAGTGCTGCCTCTGGAATTGCAGGGCTGTGAGTGCTCTCCCTCCACTTTAAGGGCTGATGTGCTTGTCAGTTTTCAGGCTCTCTGAGAAGGAAGCTCTCCTGGCTTCTAGTTTGTGGAGATCAAAACATGGAGAAGTTTAAGAAACTCGAGCAGGGTTCTGGGTGAGTCAGTGGTGTTTTCCAAAATTCAGGTCAGAGTCTTTAACCCTGGTCCCACTGGCACATCAATCGAGAGGCAAGTTAATAACAGAAATAAATTAATTCCTTTCTTCTTTGGTTCTCAAAATGCCTTCTAAGAGGATTTTAGAATCTTTCTTTAGGATCCTCATTCTACAGACAGCAGAAAAGTGTTCTTTCCAATTTTTTTTCCCCTCTCCTTTCCTCACCAGTGTTCATTTTGGGGCTTCCTTTGGTTTAAGATAATCTAAGGAGAATGCTCTGGAATGAGTTGCCTCCCCTTACAGGTTTTACCAATATCTTTCCACTAATAAGGGACCAATACAAGTAGATACAAGTGAAAAAACAATCAGTTTACTAACAACAGGATCGGCAAGGGGCAGAAAGTAACAGCAAGTGCTAGATACAGAATTGCTAAATCTCGAACCCCATGAGAGAGAGAGTCCTGAACTGCGGACAAGTGGCAACAATTCCTCTTGAGTAGCCTTCCCTCAATACTGGCTAAAAATCAGATGAAAGAACTATGTTCAGCAAGGGCACAGTAAAAGTATTCAGACTTGTGAACAGGATCCATATAAACTACTAATTCTCTAACAAATGGATGGAATAGTGTATTTTAAAGATGTTTTCAATGCTGCCTCAACAACTCCAACAGATAAAAGAGATTTGTTTTCCTTCTGAAACACCTCTAAACATGCTTGGGACTGAACTGTGTCTTTTCCAAGAGCATGTTGTGGTTCTGCATGTTTTCAGTAGGGATTTAGTGGGCCATACAGACATGTGGTGAAAGCTGGTGTTTGAGCTGGCCTGAGCAGGGATGTGACTTGTCCGCCCATTATTCCTGTGGAAGAGATCCAAAACTCTCTGGTCGGATGTCCAGAGGCTTGGCATGATGTGGTGGTGCAAACAGAGGGAATCTAGTTAGTGCATACTAGTGTCTGGAGGATGGGTGTCAAGAGGATGGAGCCAGGCTCCTCTTTCCAAAGAGGGCCTTGGATAAAGGAGCACGAAATGGGACCCGGAGCAAGGAGTAGAGTCTGGCATTGCCCGGTCTTAGGGTCCTGGTGATCAACTGCCCCCTCTGGAGTGTATTCCCATTGCAGCTCTGCACTGGCTCCCTGGCATGTGCCCTGCTGAGCAGGGGCAGGTTTTATGTGTCCTGTGCTGGAAGCAGGCTCTCCAGAGGAGGAATTGGCTTTCACTTAACCTTTGCATCTCCTTCTGCAACTTTTCTTTAAGGGCACATTTGGAGTGTTCGGTACCACAGTGTGTTTTAGTATGACCCATTACTTGTCTGACACCTGTAGAAGCTAGCTGTAGAAGCGAGAAATGTACATTTTACCAGGCAGTTAAAAATAGCTTGGTTTGTTATAAATCACCCTCCCCTACCTGGTATTAATTTCCATGGAGCTGAAGAATTTAAAATTCTCCTGGTTTCTGCAATGGCTGCACCCTGAATCCGGAATATTGCCCCTTCCAAACAGAGTTTTAATGACATCAACAGTAAGTTCTTTCCAATGTAGTGAAATTTTTAAGCCTTAAGAGAGAGAAAACTGCTGGATACTCTGCTGTGTTCTTTTTCTGTGTCTTTTCTTTCTTTTTCTTCTACTTTGTGCCTTTGAATTGAACAGGATTCTGTTCTTCATTAGGTGTTCTTCAACTAGGAGCAGTATTGCTTTGGCTGTGTTCCTAAATGCAAGTTAATGTAAGGGGGTGACAATCCAGCTTTCCAAAGGGGAAAAAACCACCCCAAAACAAAATAACCTGATGGGCTGGTTGTCAGGCTGTGATTACCTCTTCAGGTGTATCAGACTTGTATGTTCCCAGGTAACTTGCCAGTACTGACTTCAATTGTACCAGGTATGAAAACACTGCCAGGTTTCTGCCTCCTAAACCAGTATACATCAGAATACATCTTCCCGGAGACACTGTTCTTGGATAACTCAGGGGGGTAAAGACCTGGCTAAGTTTCCTGCACTGCACACTTAATGTGCTGGTCTGAATCTTATTTCTAGAATTTATTTCCATTCTCATTTCTATCACTTAGTACCATTCCTTAAATCAGTAATGTTTTAAAATATTTTCAGACTTGTTTCCCAAAAGTCCTAGCAAAAAGGTAGCAGGAAGAAGTGAATGTTGTGAAGAGTTAATTACAGAAGGAAAACCTCTTCTGAGGCTTAACTGGAGGCTAATAATGGGTTTCCATTGCCTGGAGGTGCTTAGGAATGAGAAAGAAATAGGAAAGGTACTGGAGTGGGGTTAAACTGGTTTTGTTTTTTCCATGCTGGAGATGGCAGATGAATAAGTCCGTTCCTCTTTGCACCTGTCCATTGCAGGTGAGAGCATCTCCCCATGTGCCTGGTCCACTCCCATCGTAAGCATTTGGGAGCAGAGGCTGTGAGCCTCTTTGTGCAGCTCAGCAGGCTCTGGGGCAAAGCAGGGTGCTGGCAAGTGCTGTGCAGGAACAGCCAAACACTGCAGCTGACACCGGCGTTACCGCAGCTACGCCTGCTGCAGGACTTCAAAGGGAAAGGGAAAACCAGGGCTTCAGCCATACGTGACCTGTGCTGATTCATGCTGCCAGTTAATTCCTTGGCAGAGACTTGCAGTGTCTGAGATGGAAGGGAAAAGGGATTTCCTTGGGAATGGCTTTTGGGTTTGGTATTTTGTCTCATTGTAACTGCTGAGTAAGGTATGTGATGGGTTTAGGTAGAACTGGAAGTAAGGTGTACTCTACGCTCCAAGAGAATTGGCTGTGGAGAATTAATACAATTAGAAAATTTTACCCATCTTAGTGTATGAGATAAGGGTTTTGTGGATGTATATCTTCCATTTTGAATGAGTAGTCAAGCCCTTGCATTTGGGTTCAGAACCAGGATGAGGGCAAGTGTAGGTGCAATAAGAGTAACTCAAGTGACATAAGAGAGGAACACTGTGGAGTCCATTGCTAAACCACAGGTCTCCAATGTCTTCAGTGCTTCTGTACATCAAGAAGATGTACATCCTGGCTTCCAATGCCAGCTCTTTTTTTTTTGGAGGCAGGTGGTGTCTGGCCTTCATCTGGAACTGGATGCAGCCTTCCCTTCTCGTTATTGCTTTTGCTGGTTGTCAGCCTGGAGCTGAAACACGAGATCACAGTTGTGCTGTGTCCTCACATCCGCGCATGCTGCCCTGAGGTGGGGTCCCACGGCCGCTGTGTGGGGAGGGCACGCAGCAGGATGCAAGGCTGGCTTGTGGAGGGACCATGTTTCCAGGAAAAATACATGAGGGGAGGGATGGGCTGAGGTGAGCGGAGTGAAGGGTCAGGTGCTCAGGTCAGACCCAAGATGGGCAGTTTGGCCCAGAGACAGACAGCCAACACGTATTACTTACAGCGTCACTGGGCAAAGAGCTCGCCTTTCACCTGTGGCATCTGCAGAGCAAAGTGTAGCAGTGGGATATTGCAGTTTGTCATGGACCCCATGCCCTCTGTGCTGGCAGCAGAAAGGCTGGGTATTCACAGGGTGTCCCCCATTTCGGGGCTCACTCTGATGGTGGCAGGCATTGCTGCTCTTGCTTGGCTTTTAGAGGCTTTAATGGAGACGCTCCCACAGTCTGTCAGGCAAATGAAGCAAAATGTCACGGGGGGAAACTATTTTGATCCCTTTCACTGGGGGGGCAGAGGGGTGGGAAGAAGTGGGTTATAGTAAATGTCATACAGGCCTGGAGCTGGAGTGTCTGTCCAAGTGGGACAGCGTTTGCTGTGCTCTGCCTCTCTGAACTGGAGCAAATGTGGAAGGCGAGCTGCTGCGAGCCATTGGTTCTCCTGCTCAAGGAACCCATGGGACAGCTGGATCTGTGGAGGGACTGGAGGTAGGTCTGGGCAGCCTGGTTTGGTCCCCACTGAGAGGCAGAATTGATCAGGAGGGGTACAATTATCTCCAGTCTGAAATCACAGCTCTGCCTTTTCTCTCTGTGCCAGACTTGGTATTTCACTAGTTTTTTCCTGTTGATACAGGTCATGACCTGTATAAGACTCTTCTCAGGTGCAAGGTCTTTTGCACTAGTTCTGTTATTGTGACAGGAGAACTTTCCAGAGAATTTAGGAACTGGCAAGTCCTCAGGAAGCCAGCTCTGGGGTTTTCACAATCCTGTGCCTTGCAACAAGTCTGAAAGAATTCAGATATCCACTGGAAACCTGTCATTTTGTCGTGTGTTCCTGCTTGCTTAATTGCTGGTTATGTGGATAAAGACAGAGTGATTTAATGAAAATTCATTTTTTTTAATCCCATGTGTGATCTGTCTAGCCTGTGCTAGCATATACAGTTACTTCTCAGATAACATCAGCCTTGTGGCTTGTTGTCAGCGGCAGGTGCTCTTGTGGAGCCAACTTTTTGATCTGTTTAAATAATTCAGATGAGTGGTATAACATCTCCCTGGAACCCTGGGATAGCAAGATAAACCATGTTCTGTGTCAGGAAGAGAAAGGTTGTGTGTGTCTCTGTCTCAGAAGCTGTTGAATGTTTTTCAGCATTAATCTGCAGCCATAACGACCCAATTCTAACCTGCAGTTACTCATTGGGAGCAGAGCCAGCAAATGCTGCAGAGTTGGAGCTGATATTCTGAGAACCATGGAAAACAAAACCAAGGAGAGGAGCAGCAAAGGGAATTGGTTTGTGACAAATGTGTGTACAAGGAACAGTGAGGGACAGAGGAAGGCAGGGGACGTGTATAATGGGCTCTGTGTTTCTCAGAAAGACCTAGTTGGAAAGACGTGACATAAATAAGTCTTCGAGTCATTCCTTTTCCGTACTGGAAAGCCTCGTAAACGCGTCGTCACAAACCATCTGCGTGCTGAAGGTGTGCAATTTGATAAGGTATGATAGATTGTATTCTAAGTGTGACAATAGTAACAGCATGTCTAAACACAAATATTTTCCTTCTCCCATGGACAATGCCTTCAGTGGAGCAGGGGAACCGAAGTACTGGGATATATTGCTTATGTCACAGTAAGGGAAAAGATGGGAATGAAATCCTGGGGGAGAGCTTTGGAGAGTTGATCAGAACGCTACAGCTTTCCCCAAGAACCCCAGGGCAAAGACCACTTGTCATCTGCAGGGGTTGCTGCCCAGCTCAGGGTCTCTTCCCTATCCCCAGCTGCATCTTCCTCCTGCTCCCGACCTCCAGCACAGCCAGGGCAGGGGTGAGCCAGGGTTTGTCCAGCCGACCCTGCCTTGGGACTTCCCTCACGCCTGTGCTGGGACACAAGAATGGCTGTGGGAGCACTCGGGACTGTGGCACAGGTGAGAGGGTGGGGAGAACAGTGGTGGCTTGCTGCCAATGCCATTGCTTCTTGCCATTCTTCCGCCTTTTATTTTCTTTCCCCACCCCAAAGCATGGGAATGTAGTAATTGCATTTTGACCCAGTTTCCAAAATCACTGTAGCGTAGCCTTTGGCAGGGGGGGCTGGGGGAACCACTTAGGAATGAAAACCAGCCATTAGCTAGTACCGGAGGGGCAGGAGCAGCAGCAGACTGTTACAAGTATGCACTAACAGCCTTGTAGAACAAATGTTATCCTGCATGTTTTTATAGGGGAAGAAAAAGGTAATTGCATTTACATTTTTTTGATATTTGATCCCTGGTACACAAACCTTTTGAGCCTGAATTCAGGTTGCCTTCAGCTGAAGCCTTCTAAGCATAGAGGCTTGTGTCAAGTGCCTGGATTTTCAAAACTTGGCTGGAGGTTTCGTGGCAGCCTTTCTTGTGATTATTTCTGGTACCTCTGGCTGCCAGTTGGAACACAGGGCTGTAGATCTCTGGGGAAGTGGAAAGAGATGGGTGTGAGTGCCTGTATGGAGTAGGAGCCCTTAATAGCAGGAGGCTTGGGTTAAGATGGGGTTTTGAAATGCACAGGGACTTGGGGAGCAGGTGCAAGTATGAAATCCAAACCAATTTCCTCATTCCAGCTATTAATATGAGACAGAAAAAAGA
Organism: Illadopsis cleaveri; assembly: GCA_013399915.1. Classification (NCBI taxonomy): domain Eukaryota; kingdom Metazoa; phylum Chordata; class Aves; order Passeriformes; family Timaliidae; genus Illadopsis; species Illadopsis cleaveri. The sequence continues at coordinate 119,909 of VXBB01024026.1, forward strand.
TCCTTTGAAGTCATTTCAAGCAGCAATTAATATCACTTGGAATCTCCCCAGCAACTCAGTGAGGAGTCTTGGAATTTGGAACCACACAAAGCCAGATAGGTGGGAAAGGAGAAAAAATGGGCCAGAAGACGTTGTCTTGAAGGATGGGAATACAGTGTCCCTCAGCTTCTGCTGCCTTGGTGTCCTCACTGCCTCTGTCCCTATCATGGATAGGGCACCTTTTTGTGGGAATAGTTACATGTTAGGCCTAGGGATACCACAAGTGCTTGAACATGGATTACGCTGCCTCTGCTACGGGGAGAAACAAAGGATGTCAGTGCCCCAGGCTGCATTTCCCACCACAAGCTAGGCTGTACATGAAGACATCACGCTCTGGAGATCAGCTCTTGCCTGCTCCACTGCAGAGCTTGGTGAGAGAATGCTCTGGCCTCAGAGGATGAGCTGGTAGGTGCCTTGAGGATGTCCCCTCCCTTGGTGAGGAGGGATGGGAGCTTCGAGGTGGGACCACGCATGTGGGGGAAAACATAGTCAAAAATTCAAGGCTTTGAGAAATGGAGATATTCTTCATGTGTTTGTATTAATCAAATGATATGTGAGATTCTCCAAAGGCAATATTTTATTCTGGAGTTGTACAAGCACAAAATGAAAGCCTGCCCTTTTGACAGCACTCGTATTTTGTTAAAATGCTCCACCAGAACATGCTGTCCCAAATATCTGTCGATACTCTGTCATGCCTGAGCCCTAAAGCACACAGAGTGGGATGTTGTCTCAGGACAGTCATCTCCTGTTGCTACACAAATGTTGAGGTGAAGCCTGAGTTTATTAGTTTTTAAGGCAGAAGATATTGTTTCTGCACATTTTTATTTCATACAGTGCCTTAATTTCTATTAGTCTTAAGCTGATATGCCTTGGATTTATTTTGCTTGCTGGGAGGCTGAAGAAGCTGAGGCCAGTTAGACATTTCATCTCTTTTATGTGACAGCTTGGCCCTCATGTCTGTTCTTGCACGTCATTGCTCCTGAGGTTCCACTGCCTGCCCTTCCCAGTGCTTCCAGAGCACCAGGCACTCCTTGGCCTTCAACTCCTGCCCATCAAATTCCCTCCTTCCTGTGGAGAGGAGCTTGGATGTGAGTTGTTGCCTGAAGCCTTTGCTAGGGACTGCTGCTGGGGGTAACCACGAGAGGTATTTAAATAGGTGGTTTCGGCAACAAGTCTTGTGGGCAGGATTCTCATCTCAACTTCCTGGTGCTGCCTCACATAAAATGCACAGCTTAGTGATTGCTGAATGTGGGAAACAATGTGGCTCTCAATATCATGGAATCGCAGAGTGGTTTGGGTTGGAAGCCAAAAAAAGATAAAGCTTAAAAGCCATCTCATGCTGACCCCCTGCCATGAGCAGGGACATCTTCCACTAGACCAAGTTGCTGGATATGTGACAGGAAAGGTTTTCATACCTACAGGTATCTATCCAAAGGTTTTCCAGTGGAATGTGTGGCTTCTGGAATGTTTCAGCTCAGGTTGCTTCTCCCTTTCTCTGGGATGAATCTCAAAAATCTGGGGCTACATGCAGGGGATATTCCTCATCTGCCCATGCTTGCAGGAGCTGGTGCAGCAGAAGGCTGTGGAGTTGGAAAGAGCATTGAGCGAGCAGCCAGCTCTCAGGGGTGCTTTTTCCTTATTTTTTTGGCCTTGTTTTGGCTTGGACAACACATTTCTCCGGTTTCACTTTCACTCCAATTTTTTTTTTCCTAGAACGCTTTGCTCTTCAGACTGCCCTAAAGTGGCAAAGCCCTTTTGGAGTTACATGTGCTCCCAGGGAACTGTTGTTTTCTCTAAACTAGACTGTTTCTGCTGGAGTTACCTAACAAATAATTTAAAAGTCATTAAGTGCTCAAAGCTTTATTTATAGAGTACAAATTTCTGGCTAAATGTGACCTGCCAATGTTTGGTTTTCAATATTTTGTTTAGGAAATGTTGATATAAAAGATGAGAAACAGAACAAGAGATTTGAAAATCCAAAGCAGTGAATGATGCTGCTGTTTAATTACTTGAATAGAAAAGAAAACACTTCTGATGATCCAGGATAGACAATGGGATAATAAACTGAAGCCCTTGGCAAAGGAAAAAAAAAACAACCCAAAACAACAAACCAAGCCAACCTTTGTTGTGGGGCATCGCAAATTGTGTCCTCCTTAAAAATTATCAGAAGTTGAGGAAATGAAATGATAGAAGAGAAAATACAATGTATTGTAAGTACCAGCCACTCCTGGGTAGCCTTTTTCTCCATATCAAAAGAGGGCCTGCAGAGGCAAGATCAGGCAACACATGAAAAATTAACCAGTGGAAATTCATTTTTCACTGGGAATAGAGTCTGGGTTATCACAATAGGAAAATGGTTAAGTGCAAAGAGCTGAGATGAACTGAGAAAAAGAAGAAACATTGGGATGAGTATCTGTTGTTTAAATTGGCAAAGTGAGGGGAAAATAGTGTTCCAAGAACAATAAGCTAAATTGCACTGTAAATCAATCAATGGTAGGTTGTCTGGAGCTGAGCAATATAGATGTCCATGGATTTACTGTGTAATTTACTGTGGTGGTAGTTTGATAGGTTTTTTCCCAAGTATCCCTTGTAATACATCATCTGAGAACATCTGAGACTGCTCAGATGTGTATATGGTTGGATGAGGTAGAGAAATGGGTGATTTATCTGTGTTACTGATGGTGTATTTCAGATTTTCTGCAGTTGGCATTTGGCATATCCAAGGCCATGTGGAGGCGTCCCAGATGGCATTTTTTTAGCATCAGGAAAAGATGTAGTCTTGAATTAAGAGGATCACAGTGACCTGCCATTCAAGTTACTCTTTCCTTCAGGATATTGGATGCTCAAGACCAGATGCTCTGTGTTGTAGAGGCAAGGATTCAATTTTAGAGGAGCAGGCAGGAAGCAGTGTACATCAGGGAAAGCATTTCTAATCCTGATAACCTGTCACCATCTTCCTGTGGGAAATTATCTTCAACCAGAGGGTAAGAAGGCTGGCTGGGGGCTGCTGTGTTTTGACAGTAGAAATCCAAGTAAGTTGTAATTTTTTTCTGTGCTAGCTAGTCATGTTGTTTGACTTGGCCTTCCACTGAGAGTGGGTGAGAGTCCTCCTTGTCCTTCCAGTCAGTGATAAAATATTGGAAGCCTTCCTGAGCTGGTGCTCAGGGGGTGAGGAGATCTTGATAAAGATGGTGGTTGTTGCTCTGTAAGGATTCAGTGGTCAGAAGAATCGGTCTGGATCACAGTACAGGTGCTCTACAAAAGGGCTGAACGGCTTGTTGGCCTATCCCTCTGAGCTTTCTTGGTGGCTTTTTTTGTTGGCCCAGGATGCCAATAGCTGAGGAACGAGGAAGAGAAAGAAACTCCTCAAAATGACAGCTGGGGACAAACTGGAAAAAAAAGAAATCCTCCTGATGTAAATACTGCTCATCCCTTTGCAGCCCACCCATATCACTTCTCTCAGGTCTGTACCCCATTTTTATGTGGATACAATGAGCCTTGTGCTCAAGGGGCTTGACTTCAGCCTTGGATTTCCCTCCTACCCTGAGAAGTGAAAGGATCTGTGTCCCTTCTGACCTGCTTTCTGTCTGAACTCGCTCTGAAGCAGAGAGCAGGTGATGTGTTTGAGAGCACATAAGTGCTTCAGTCAGCTGGGCTGTGTCCTTAGCCCTTTCCTTCCAGAGAGGGGGAGTATTTGTTGTCCCAGTGTCCCAACAGTTGGAGGTGGCGGAAGCGTGTGTTTCGGCATCCTACGCTCCGGTGGGTTTTGTGGGTGTAGGAACAAACACACTTTCTTTGTTTTAACAAAGCCCTGCATTTTTGGCTCTGACCACAGGCTGGTTTGGCCCCGTTCCCTGTAGCACAGAGCAGGACACAACTTGAGGCATATGAAATCTTCTTTCTCCCTGGGGCCGGGGCATTGAGCTGCCCCTGTGTTCACTTCCGAGGGGACACGGGCAGCTCACCCCCCTGCGGGGCTGCGTCTGGGGCTGGCCGCTGATCTGGGGGCGCTGGGGGGGTGCAGGAAGCAAGGGTGCTTCCCAGCAGAGGGCTCTCGAGCAGCACTGACAGCTCCTGGCCTGAGCTCTCCTGGCCCCAGCAGCTCCCGGGCTCCTGGCAGAGAGGGATGCACGAGGTGTGGCAGTTTGGTGTACTCTTGGAGGAGTTGCTCTTGCTGGAAAGATAAGGGATGTTTTTGCAAGGAGATGTAAGCAGTTTAGAGAATGCAGTCCTGGAAGTTGGTAGGACTGGGAAGGCTTGCTCATAGGTCTCTGCAAAGCTCAAACCAGAGTGTTGCTTCCCAGAGGACTGGAACACAACTTGTGTTTTCTAAGCTCTTGAGGCAAACATGCCATACTTTCAATGCTTTCAGTAGCTAGCAGAAGTATTGGAAGGTACCAGAAGCAGTAGCCCCAGCAGATGAAATCTCCATGACTCCTCTTGTGCCCTGAATGAAGGAAGTGCTGTGACCTGAGTGGCTCTCCAAGTGCTCCAGGGTGGCTCATTGCTCTCAAGCAGACATGGTGCATTATTCATGAGAAGCACATCAAGCACTTCACAAAACCCCCCTTAACCCTCCAGTATTCTGCTGCCTTACCGCAGCTACATGTTTTTCAGTACCTCCTGTTTCTGCCTCGTCTAAATGAGTGAGCCAGGGCAGAGAAGTCAGTGGGAATTAGGCAGTTTTTCTTCCAAGGGCCCTGCAGTGGTTTCACAGGGAGACGGCAGGCAGGGCTGAGCAGGTACTCTTACAGAGCCAGCAACCCATTGCATGTTGTTTTCACTGCTAACTGAGGCAGCACTGTTAGAAAAGTTTCCAAAAGCAATGGGTTTGCTTAGACCTTTACTCATCAGCTCTCAGGGAGTGCTTGCTGAGATGCCATGTTCTGTCTAGATTTCTTGGGAAGTGGATGCAAAGGACAGACAAGTCCTGATTCTTGGTGACTGGAATACAAATATAAGAGTTACAGAGTTGCTTTTTGCGGTTCCCTTGGAAATCAGTGCTATTGTACTAATTCAGCTGTAATACTAAGGAATGCAGTGCAGGAATTTGTTGAGTTCAGCAGCTAAAACGGCTGCAGTACCCATGTCTATGTAAAATGGACCAAAAAAACCCTGAAGCCTCAAGGTCACAAGGAATAGCTGTGATCAAGGATTGAGTTCTGAAAACGTGCGTGAGGGATTTTGTTGGTGTAGAAAGGATTTGCGGCGTGCACAGGTGTGTTCAGGGTGAGCCGCTTTTGTCATGATGACTTGGCACTAACGTTTGTCAGCCAAGGAAAAGGTACTGAAAGCCTCTGTGATAAGTACAGCTGCGGTCTCTCTGCATCTAGATCCTTCAATTGAAACCTTTTTATCCTCTGAAACTTCCTGACTTAGGCTGAATTCTGACTTAATCCAACGCAAATATTTTATCACTGGGTAGTCTGCACAAACCCCTGGAAGTACAGGAGCTGCCAGTTTCCATCTCATTCAGCATTGCCTCTGACTGACAATGCTGTGGTCAGCATGAGCGGCTTCTGAGGAATCTACCAGAAATGCTGCAAGATATATTTATGGAATAACCTGCCCACAGGGAAAGTTTTACCCTACCAGCTGCACCGAGCATGCGCATGTATGTGTTCTCTAATCTTTACCATCAGAACTTTGCCTGTTCTCATTATCCATACACATGTCAGACACTGTCATTGACAGTGATACCTTGCGCGACCTCGCTGGAAAACAAGTTCCTGAGTTAGCTGAGTGAGGGAAATGCGTGTGCCCTGGATGAGAAGGCAGAGCAGTAATTCTCCTACAGCAGCAGCCATTTTGGTGAAGGTGGAATCCTGTCCTGTGCCCCTGTTGAGGCATTGCCTTGGCTGGGATGTTGGCGAAGGCCGTCGGCACAGCTTTTCCTCACCAAGGCTTTGTGAGCAGGGCTGAAGCCAGCGGGCTTGAAAGGCAGGTTCAAACAGTCAGCCAAAGCCTTCCCAAATCCAACTGCTTCTCTGTGGCCTGTGCAGTGAGGGGAAAGCTAGCAGGCTGTTGTGCTGAGTGATGAGCTCCTCTTCGCTTATTAAATCAAGCAGAGAAAAATACTGGAAATGTCTGGAGAGGTTTGGAAAGGGAACGTGTGAGCTGAGGTGTGTAAGCAGTGCCAGAAAATACATAGATACATGTGTTGGACAAGTCAGCTCTAGCCAGCGGGTTTTATTTTGTCAGTCACAATGATAGACAGGATTATTAGTGCACTTTACATGGGTGTTTCTCTGCACAGAGAGCGTACTCATTTTTAAACTTGGGCGAGACAACTGCTCTGGCTCTTGATTTAAGGACTTCTGGAAATGGCTCTGGTAGCGTTTTAGATGATTAAATGCAGCAATGTTATATTTAAAGACTGACTTTGAATCATGCATCCTGATGACAAAACATTTTTTTTTTGCCTGAAAATTCAATGCACCGGTTTAAAATGACAGTATTTGAAGTTACAGTGAATTGTGAGGAACTGGAATTGGTACAGTTATTTAGGTTTGTTTCTGAAAGAGAGAGCTAAGAGCTGGCTGCTAAGAAGCATCCATGAGGTGCTTTCATTGAGGGATCACTCAATGTTTGGGGGGACCCCAAAACCCCCATGAGTTATCTGAGTGGCAAAAACCCCAGCAACTTTCTCAAGCAGCTAATGTGTCTTTTCTTCAGGAGCTCCCTAGTTTGTTTAAAAATGAAGTGAAGTGAAGGTATAGACTAACTGGCACATTATTAGGGATTTAGGGCATGGACAGAACAGTCCTTGCTTTGGAGCCTTTGGAAGGGGAAAGATGTACAGTTATTTGAGTTAGGACTTGAGTACACAAAGCTTCTCAGCTGATGTGGTGCTCTGCTTTTGTTAACACAGGGACTGACATTAATTGAAATGAAATATAATTGTAAGTGATGGGAGTCACCACTGTGCCCATTGGAAACTCACTGGCTGTGGAAAAACAGGTTCTTAAAAAAATGGATTTATTAAAGAGAGGACCCCAAGTCCTGACCCATTCATGTGCTGACTGTGGCTCTGAGATCTTCCAGGAAAACATTAAATGGCATGAGGGGACAGTGATTTAAAGCCAATCGTCTGTTGTCAGTGTCTGGGGACAGCACAGGGGTGGCAGCAGCAGCAAGGAGAGGAGGAATTTGGCAGTGCTCTCACTCCGCTTTGCAAGTGCTGTGGTTTCTGTTGCTGCTGCTTTTTTTGCCTGGCCAG